>CM076574.1:131586654-131930987 GCA_034641835.2 Pinus albicaulis | reverse complement strand
CAATAATCCTTCGTCGCAATAAGAGTTATTTCGTCACAACAATAATCCTTCCGTCGCAACAAGAGTTCTTTCGTCACAAGAAAGTGTCGTATTTTTCCGATCTGCAATCACAAACAAACAAATATTAATAGCACCTGTATAACAAATAATCATAAAACATATATATCATAGTGATCAAGGAATCTATGAAATAAACGATTAAACGACAGCTTATTTAAATAAACAATCGAACGACAATTTATTGAGAAAAACAAAACTTGATTGTATTAATCTTAAAATAACAGAAGAACCTAACAACCTTAGCCTTGATGCTCGAAATTCCTTCCCGGGGTCCGAATTAGGAGTCTCCTCTACTTTGATAAGTCTTGCACTCTTCCTCCAGGAGCACAAAGAGGTATGCGATATTTCCTCTCAAAAGCTCAGCAGAAAGAAGTTTAAATCTCAACAGCACTTCAACTCAATCACCCATAAATCTTGAACTCTAATTCTCCATCTCCAGAATCTCAATCTCCAAAAACTTAACCCAAAAATCTTAACCCTTTGAGGCTACCCAATGCCTCCTTTTATAGAGCAGATGAGGAGGTTAGGGTTCCACCTTTGAAGGGATAGAATCCTCCTTCAAAGGGATAGGCTACTCACATCAAGGGATTAGTTCCTTAAGGTGTGGGATACATGCACCTTACTAAAGCGTACTCATCCCCAAAAAATCTCATCTAGAACCTTCTAGAATTGACCAAAATTCAACTTTTTCACTTTAATTTCTCGCTTTTTTGATATTTACAGGGGTACGTAGGCATAACACTAGAAAACTGCATTTTAGAACACAGTTCCTCTTCAAATTACCTGCGTACCCTAGCCAAGAACGCAGGTAGGCTTCATGTTACCTGCGTACCCAAAGTTTTTGAGCTTTTTAGGGTTTTTTTCTCCAGTTTTAGGGCTTGACATGAGGAGTAAAGGTTGTAAGACTTGAAGAGGAGGTATGTATGAGTTTTAATGAGCTCATACAGTTAGCAGAATTTCAAGGTGACAGTTTTTAGTGTAACAGGCATGGGTGCTGAAACTTTCTTGTTGAATCTCAACACTCCCTCTCAACAAGAAAGGGATTATCCTTCACCCTGATCCTGTCTCTATGGTATTCAAATTTTCTCCTGGTGAGCGCCTTTGTCAGAATATCTACATCCTAATCTTCCGTGGGAATGTATTGAAGAAACATTATCCTTCTTTGCACACAATATTTGAGATGATGGTACCATATATCTATATGCTTGGACCAATCATGAAACACAGGATGAATCGAGATTTTAATACGACTCTGATTATCACAATGAATTATTGTTAGATCCATTTGAGAACCAAAAAAACCAACCAAGATCTTTCTCATCCAGATAACCTCACATGCATCTTGACTTGCTGCCATGTATTCCACTTCCGTTGAACTGAGTGCCACATATCTTTGTTTCCTTTTGTACCAGGAAAATGTTGTCAATATTATGCTAAGGATCCCTCCTGATGTGCTCTTTCTTTCTGATGGACTTCCCATCCAATCTGCATCCGTGAATCCTTGAAGCTTCACTCCCTTTGTCCTTATGTACCATAGACCATACTCTAATGTGCCCCTTAGGTATCTCAATACATACTTCCCCGCCTTCCAAAAGAATTGGTAGGCTTAACCATAGCTTGAATCAGCTAGTTAACTGTGTGGAAAATGTCTGGTCTGGTGTTCACTAGATACATCAGTGAACCAAATAACTTACTGTACATAGTAGCATCCACTACCTCTCTAGAAGTAGCATCCTCTTTCCTCCAATTTCCTAGAAGAGGAGTATCCATGGGTTTGTAGCTCTCCATGTGGAACTTACCCAGTATCTCCTTTGCATACTTTCCTTGAGACACAAAAATTTCACCATCCCGCTGCCATATTTCCAATCCAAGGAAATAATGAAGGAGCCCCATGTCCTTCATTTTGAACTCCCTTGCAAGATCCTCCTTGCATGAGTGTATCGGCTACTCATCACCAGTCGAAATTAGATCATCAACATAAAGAAAAATAATCAATAGCTTACCCTCAACCAGAATCTGCCACAGGTTTGCATCTGCTTCACTTTTGGTGAAGCCCAGTCTAGTGAAATAGTTGTCTATCCGAGTGTACTAAGCACTGAGTGCTTGCTTCAACCCATACAGTGATCTTTTGAGTTGACACACATGTGACTCACTGTTTAAGATCTTGAAACCTTCAGGATGCTCTATGTACACCTCTTTTTCAATGATCCCATTGAGAAATAGAGTTTTCACATCCATCTGATGAATGTGCCAACCCATCTGTGCTAAGAGTGCAAGGATGGATGTTATGAAAGAGTACCTTGAATCCGGCACAAAATTATCATCATAATCTATCCCCTCAATATGTGAGAATCCCTAGGCCACAAATTTGGTCTTGTATTTCTCCACACTCCCATCAGCAGCTTGCTTTCCCATCAGTAGCTTGCTTTACCTTGTAGATCCATCTTGATCCAACCATTGATTTTTCGACCAGTCTTGGGACTATCTCCCATGCACTATTCTTGATAATCGATTCATACTCCTCCACCATTGCATCAACCCAAGTTGGTTGCTGCACTGCTTCCTAAAAGGAAAATGGTTCGGTCACA
The DNA here is from genome assembly GCA_034641835.2 of Pinus albicaulis. Lineage (NCBI taxonomy): Eukaryota > Viridiplantae > Streptophyta > Pinopsida > Pinales > Pinaceae > Pinus > Pinus albicaulis. The sequence goes on along the minus strand of CM076574.1, from coordinate 131,928,339 downwards.
ATAAATTTTCTCATAAGAGCCATGTATCTAGTAAATCGGTCAGGAGACTGTCTCTATCTCTGTTGTGAAGTAGGGGCTCCTACATTCTCTGCAGCATATTTCTCAATCTATCAGCTTCCGTGGTGCACCTTCTGCCATTTCTAATGGATGGATCTGCATGAGTATTTTCCTCCACTCCATGAACCTCCTCATGTGGCTGATCCACATCTTAAGACTCATCCTTGGGAACCAACTGTTCCTCCTCTGCATGCAAGTCCATATCCCTTTCAAGGGACAACCACATGGGTTTCTCCTCATCAAATTTTATATCTCGTCGCATAACAGTCATTCTACTGTTTGGAAAATACACACGATAATTATGGGGTGTTTAAGTGTACCCCACAAAAATCCCAACCTCAGCTGTCAGTTCTAGATTCTTCATGGCGTCCTTGTTCACATAACATAAACAAATGAGCCAAAAATATTAAAGTGTGAAACATCAGGTTTCTTACTAGTGAAAGCCTCTTCAACTGTACTCATGCCAAGTATATTATGACGACAATGGTTCTACACATGTACCATTGTTTTTCATGCCTCCGCCCGCGGATGCATCTGTAGGCCTTGATCAGGCAACATCGCTCGTGTTGCACCCACAATAGTTATGTTATTTCTATCCGTGACCCCATTTTGCTGTGGGTTATGAGGCGTTATGAGTTCTCTTCGAATTCCTTCTTTGCTACAGAAATTATTGAATTCATTAGATATGTATTCTCCACCATTCTCGCTCCTAAGAGCCGTCACTTGCATCCCCGACTCTTTCTCCACCAGTGCCTTAAACTCCAAGAAATTTGAGAATGTCTGATCTGTTAAGAAAAATACTAAGAGGGGGGGGGGGTGAATCAGTATTTAGAGCTGACTGAAAACTTTTTCTTTTTCTTTCTCTCAAAACCATACGCTACTTTACTGAACCCAACTCGCGTATACACGCAGATATCCTTAAGAAAACTTGCGTATGTCCATAGGTCTTATTATGCATTTAATTCTTTACTTAGATCATTGCATCATTCATTCATCAGATGTTTAGTAAGCAGTAAGCATGTGCAATAATAATAGAATAAACCATCACACATAAGCAACACACATGAACACCAGTATTTAAGGTGGAAACCCAGTTAGGGAGAAAACCACCGCTGATGTTGTCTCTGCCTTCAATATTTATTATAAAGAAAACCTTTACAACATTGTACTGATGCAGACTTATATCAGTACGCAGGCTTCTACCGGCATAAGGTTGCAACCTTCTCTCGTTTTCTAGCTACAACTGGAAGGGAGCTCCAACCCCCTGATCTCGTTTACCAGCCTCACTTGGAAGGGAGCTACAACCCCCTGATGTTAGCATCAGCTTCTACTGGCAGAAAGCTTCCACTTTCATACTGAAGGCTTCAACCCTCAAATCCACCAAATTTCTTCAATTTCTTCATCAGACTTGCGCCAGGTCTTCATCATTTCTTTTGCAGATCTTCCTAGAGATTCATCATTTCTAGATCTAGAGATCTTGAACCTTCATCATATACACAGGTGCATCATAGATTCAGATCTATCAGAGTTAAATCATGCAGATATCTCTTAAAGAGATTTATTTATTAACAACCCCTCCACATGCACACGTTGTACTATAATCCTCTTCTTCTTATATATTTTTAGCCTTTATTAATACCGTGAGTCAAAACCACCCAACCGCTAATGGTATTCCTGGATGGGATCAAATAGATAATCCAGCGGGGTCTACCCAAGCCCCAAACAACTTCTCATTGTTCTATTTTCTTGGTCTGGAAATTAGATAATTAATCTAAGGATTTTTAATATCTCAATCTGAGATTGAGATATTAATCCAAATTTCTCCTTTAGTAATGACCTCCCTGAGGCATACAAAAATGCTCTCTTAATAACAACCCACTTATTAAAATGTGAACCAATCCAAATTGGAACCCCAACCTATGCTCTTCCATATATACTAATGCATACTCTTACAACACGAATCGACCCAACGGTAATCTTTATCTCCGCCATATAATATTATAGCCAAGGTTAATAAACATTTACCAAGGTCCAGCGTTGGTAATAACTTTATTCACGCATGTTAATAAACCTTCGACTCCGGGCCCCACGTATATGATCAATAGTCCAATCAAATTCCCGCGCTGTACTTTGGTTAACCATCGCGCATCTTCCTCATATGACCGTCGTCCGATGGCTCCCCTCCAGATCGACGGCGCTCAACAATATCGCGTGGCCTCCTTGGTCGATCGTTAACGTGCGATGGCATGCAGTGATGGCAGTTTTGGAACTTCGCTCGACACCACATGTCAAATTTTCTATGGAATCACTCCCGATTCTCAAATACCACTTTCGCTGTGAAGGTGGTGTAATAAAAACCGCTTCCAGCCTTAAACCATGTTCACTGTTCATCCGCAAGGTTCCGCTCCTCTACTCCAGGTTCCATCTGCGTACTTTTTCCAATTCTTTTCTCTGCGTTATCAGGTCATGTAACCATAATACTATTATACAGCTCCGATCAAATCCTTATGGACTATTCGACTCGGTTCTCTGCGTGCATTCGATCCACCATTCGGAACATAGATAAACACCTTACTCCATAATACAGAGGGTTATTACATGTTGGTTCATTTTCTACCAGTCGAGATACAAAGTCGACCGTATTAACATTGGTACCTCTAACTATATACAGAGCACCATCAAACCCAACACCAGGTTTCTTAACTATCACGGATTTCAATTATCCGTCGTCAGGATGCATACATACACTGAAATTATTCAAGAAAAGCAGATATACATTCAATCATATATTCTTCTTGTATAGAATTGCTGATGGATTTCTGAGTTCTTCATACAGTCATTATCTGCATCCTTTTTCAGAGAGTTTCCATCAAGGACAATCAATTCAATATAATAGGATACCAGAAACATATTGCCAACAATATCCCCCTTTGGACTTGATGGCAACCATGACCAGAAATACATTCACCAATATTCTCCCCCTTTGACATCAAGGGCAAAGGATAGATCAAGATACTTTGTACCAACAATACCATGCTCCCCCTGAGATCATGTTGCATCTTCAAACATAATATTCAATGAAATAACAGAAATGACTTACACACTCAAGATCAAAGATTCTCAAGCATGAGATCAGACTACAACAAATAATTAGAATGCCAACAATGCATCCTTTCCACATGACCAATGCTCCCCCTTAACCTATGCATCCAGAGATACCCAACAGCACCACAGCTGTGCTGAAGAATGCTAACCCAAAAAAAAAATTGTCAGCAAATACCCATACATGGTTTTCTGTGTATAAACTTGCGACTGTCCTACAGGAAAACCGCATATCCAATTTAATTTTCTGTATTTAAGTAGATCTGATCTTTTGCATGGAAGAGACTACTCCCAGCTTTTGTCTGAGATATTCGAATGCTTCCCTGGGTAGAGGTTTGGTAAATATATCAGCAACTTGTTCTTTGGATGGAACATACTCCAACTTCACCTTTTGTTCAAGCACTTGTTCACATAAGAAGTGATACTTGATGGGAATGTGCTTGGTCTTGGAATGCATAATAGGATTCTTTGAGATACTGATGGCACTTGTATTATCACACATAATGGAGATAGGAGGTGAACATTTGATTTGAATGTCTTGTAAGGTTTTCATCATCCAAAGAAGTTGAGTGTAACATGATGCGACAGCCACATATTCTGCTTCTGCTGTAGATAAGGAAATAGAGCTTTGCTTCTTGCTGAACCAAGATACTAACCGGGGCCCCATATAGAATGCACCACCACTAGTGCTTTTCCGATCATCAACATTTCCAGCACAATCTGCATCAGTGTAAGCATGAAGAGTGAGATCAACATTCTTTGGATACCATAGTCCAAAGTCTTGAGTTCCTTGTAGATATTTGAATATTCGTTTGACAGCCTGAAGGTGAGACTCTTTTGGATTAGCTTGGAATCGTCCAACAATCCAAACTGCATGCATAATGTTTGGTCTAGTCCCAGTGAGATAAAGTAGACTTCCTATCATAGATCTGTATTTTGGTTGATTCACCGTGGGGGAATCATCATTAGAACTGAGATTACATCCGGTTATCATTGGTGTACTTATAGGTTTGCACTCTTCCATGCCATACTTCCTTAGAATTTGCTTAAGATATTTTTCTTGTGATAAGAATATGCCATTTGTTGCTTGTTGCACTTGCAAACCAAGAAAGAATGTTAGTTCCCCAAGTAAAGACATTTCAAATTCTTGCTGCATATCAGAAGAAAATTTCTGACTCATAGACTTTTCATTACTTTCAAAAATGATATCATCAACATATACAACCACAATAAATAGTTTATCATTTTCAGTTTTTGTGTATAAGTTGCTATCAGCGGACCCCTTTGAAAATCCTTGTTGATGAAGATATTTTTTAAGACAATAATACCATGCCCTTGGAGCTTGTTTGAGACCATATAGAGCCTTTTTAAGTCTACAAACAAGTTTTTCATCATTTTCCAGAATGAATCCTTCTGGTTGTTCTATATAGACTTCTTCTTCTATATCACCATTGAGAAAAACAGATTTAACATCCATTTGATAAACTTTGATTTGTTGGAAGCTTGAAAAAGCAATAAACATTCTTATGGCTTCAAGTCTAGCTACAGGAGCAAAATTTTCTTCAAAGTCTATACCTTCTTGTTGAGCATACCCTTTGTAAACAAGTCTAGCTTTATTTCTTATAACATCCCCATTCTCATTTAACTTGTTTTTGAATATCCATTTAGTTCAATGAAATTTTTGTCATGAGGTCTTGGTACTAAGTCCCAAGTGTGATTCTTTTCAATTTGATCAAGCTCTTCATTCATGGCTTGAATCCAACATTCGTCTTTGCTAGCTTGATTGACATCGTGTGGTTCAATAGTGGATAGAAATGCCAGATAGCTAGAAGATCCCACAAGAGTCCTTCTTGTTTGTACACCTGGTCCCTTTTCTCCCAAAATTTGAGATTCTGGATGATTCTTTTGAACATATCTGGATGGAGCTTTTTCAGATAAATCATCTTCGAGTTCTTCATTGGGTTCACTATCTATATCATTTATATTTGATGTAGAAGGATATATGTCACCATCGTCTTCATCTGTTGTTTGCTTTTCTTCTTTTGGAGTTGCAGGAGACTCATAAATAACAACATCAATACATTCAACAATCTTCCGAAGTCTTTTATTTTAACATTTATATGCTCTACTCCTAGAGGAGTAACCAAGAAGTATTCCTTCATCTGCTCTGGGTTCAAACTTGCCATGTTTTTCATCATTATTTTTGATAAAGCATTTGCTTCCAAAAACTCTAAAATGCTTCACAGTGGGACGATTACCATACCAAAGTTCATATGGAGTTTTATCACTATTTACATGAACATGTGCCTTGTTAAGAATATTTACCGTTGTATGTGCTGCTTCTCCCCAAAATGTGTCAGGTGTTCCGGAATCATCAAGCATAGCTCTAGCCATTTGTTAAACTGTTATATTCATTCTTTCTGCTACGCCATTTTGTTGTGGAGTGCCAACTACAGTAAACTGTCTTTTTATGCCATTTTGTTCACAAAATTCAAGGAATTCATCTGATGTATATTCTCCTCCTTGATCAGATCTAAGACACTTGATTTTTATATCTAATTCATTTTCAACCAGTGCTTTGAAGATCTGAAATTTCTCAAATGCTTCATCTTTGTGTTTAATCAACCCAATCCAACACATTCTAGAGAAATCATCAATAAATAAGATATAGTATTGTTCACCACGTGGTGACTTTTTCCTCACAGGTCCACATATGTCAATATGAATGAGTTCAAGAGGCTTACTTGATGATCCTTCCTTGGCATTAAATTGCACTCTAGTTTGCTTACCAAATCGGCAAGATTTTCATATGATACTTTCAGGTAGAGTAATATTGGGAAGATCACGAACAACTTTAAGTCTGCTTGATTTGTTGATTTGAGAGAAGCTCAGATGCCCCAACCTTCTATGCCATAGCCATTTTTCTGAAGATTTACTCAAGTAACATTTTTCTTTGCAGTTCTTCAATACATACAGGTTGCTTGGAGTTCTGTTTCCTTTTATAATTGTTTTACCTGTATCAAGATCACGTACCACACATTCTTTTGAACTAAAGACAACTTCAGTTCCTTGATCACACATTTGACTTACACTTAACAGGTTATGCTTTAATCCATTCACATACATGACATTATTGGCTTTCACCTTTTCTTTTAGAAAAACAAACCCTTCTCCCTTAATGACAGCAGGAGTATCATTTCCAAATGTAACATTCCTTTCTTTTTCTAGATCACTATATGCAAGAAGTTTGTTTTTGTCACCTGTCATGTGTTTTGAGCATCCACTATCAATGTACCATTGATTTTCTTCACCTTCTGCAAATAAAGCTATGCCACAATTTTCAACCTGTAATTCCTTCTTTTTCCACACTTTGGCGCTTGAAGGAAAATGCTCTTTTGGCTGAACTTTGCTCCTACATTCAAATTCTTCATGGCCAAAGTTATTGCAATAAGCACATTCAACTTCATTTTGAAGAGGAGAAAAGTTGTTATATGTATTCTTCTTTGTTCCAATATCAATCCTTTTCTTTCTTGCATCTCTTGTCATGATGGTTTTATATGCAACACATTGAACAACTTTGTGACCAAAATTGTGACATGAGAAACATTGTCCATTGAAGAAGAAATTTCTGCGATCATGAAATCTTCTGCTTGAATTTACCTGTTGATTGGTGTTTCTTTGAAAGGTACTCCTATTAGTGTTCTTTGAGTTGAGATGGTCATGCTTTACCTGTAAATATTCTTTATTCCCTTGCTGAGTGGCAGAATGTTGTGTATTGGCTGTAGCTGCTTTTAGATAATTTGGTGCTGAAGCCTAAGAAGATTCTCCGATATATCCAAGACCTGTCTTTAGAAGAGGAGAATGTTGTACCTTGATAATCTCATCTAAGGTTTTAGATCCTTTAGAAAATCTAAGATTGAAAGTCTTTACTTTCTCAATTTCTTTTCTTAGACTTACTATTTCACATTCTAATTTCTCATTATGTTTCTCCTTTTCTTGAAGCTAGTTTTTCAGAGTTTCTATGGATATTTTACTTTCTTCTAAGCATATTTTGAGTTGATTGATTTCATCAAGAAAATAATTTTCCTCTAAATCATCCATAAAAGTATCATTTTCTTCTCTAGACTCCTTTTCAAATGCCATGATAAGTCTAAGATCTTGTTCACATTCTTCCTCACTGTCTGATAACCCATCACTGTCTTCATGAGTATAGTAAATTTTTCTAGTGCTAAATCGATTCTTATTCCTTATTAATACTTCCTTCCCTTTTTCATGTGTTTCTTTATGAGGACACTTAGCAGCATAATGACCAACTCTTCCACAAGAAAAACATTTGAAAGGAAGCTTACCTCTGAACCGTCCTATGCCAAGTTGGAGTTTCTTTAAAAAAATTACCTCATCATCTTCTGAGATATACCCTAATCCTTCTGTCTCTTGTACTTCTTTCCCTTTTGTAGAAGCTCTAAAGACGGTTTATTTGACTTCAGATGGTCCTCCTCTTCTCATTTCACATGCAGTTAGTATGCCATGAAGTTGCACCACAGTAAGATTTTGAAGATCCTGCTTTTCTTCAAGAGAAAAAAATTTTGACTCAAATTTTGCCATTAGTGATCTTAAAACTTTCTCAACCAAAGTAGATTCGGTTATTGTTTGTCCCAAATTTCTCATATGATTTACAATATCATCAAGACATAAACAGAAACTAGCAATGCTTTCCTCATTATACATTTTTAGATTCTCATATTGAATTCTGAGAGTTTGGAGTTTAGCACTTTTTACCTTTGCATCACCTTCATAACTTAGAATGATTTTGTCCCATATTTCCTTTCCAGTATCCAGCTACATGAATTTGACAAATTCTGATTCAGTTAGACTTCCCAACAGAGCATTAACCACCTTTGCATTTGTTTCATAATTCTTTCTTTCCGTTGGATCTATTGGTACTGCGGCTGGATATTGATATCCTACTTCAACAATAGCCCATACATCTACTCCCAGAGACTGAAGATAGGATCTCATCCTTGTTTTCCTGAATATTAAATTGTTTTCGTTGAAGAGCGGAGGCCTGACAGATGTTGTTCCATCTTGATTGCTCATCTTGATTGATCTTCCTTCTAGCGGCTAAGCTTTTCAGAAGGACCTGCTCTGATACCAATTGTTAAGAAAAATACTGAGAGGCAGGGGGGGGGGTGAATCAGTATTTAGAGCTGACTGAAAATTTTTTCTTTTTCTTTCTCTCAAAACCATACGCTACTTTACTGAACCCAACTCGCGTATACACGCGGATATCCTTAAGAAAACTTGCGTATGTCCATAGGTCTTATTATGCATTTAATTCTTTACTTAGATCATTGCATCATTCATTCATCAGATGTTTAGTAAGAAGTAAGCATGTGCAGTAATAATAGAATAAACCATCACACATAAGCAACACACATGAACACTAGTATTTAAGGTGGAAACCCTATTCGGGAGAAAACCACCGCTGTTGTTGTCTCTGTCTTCAATATTTATTATAAAGAAAACCTTTACAACATTGTACTGATGCAGACTTATATCAGTACGCAGGCTTCTACCTGCAGAAGGTTGCAACCTTCTCTCATTTTCTAGCTACAACTGGAAGGGAGCTCCAACCCCCTGATCTCATTTACCAGCCTCACCTGGAAGGGAGCTACGACCCCATAATTTAGCATTAGCTTCTACTGGAAGAAAAATTCCACTTTCATACTGAAGGCTTCAACCCTCAGATCCACCAAATTTCTTCAATTTCTTCATCAGACTTGCGCCAGGTCTTCATCATTTCTTTTGCAGATCTTCCTAGAGATTCATCATTTCTAGATCTAGAGATCTTGAACCTTCATCATATCCACAGGTGCATCATAGATTCAGATCTATCAGAGTTCAATCATGCAGATATCTCTTAAAGAGATTTATTTATTAACAACCCCTCGACATGCACACGTTGTACTATAATCCTCTTCTCCTTATATAGTTTTAGCCTTTATTAATACCATGAGTCAAAACCACCCAACCGCTGATGGTATTCCTAGACGGGATCAAATAGATAATCCAGCAGGGTCTACCCAAGCCCCAAACAACTTCTCATTGTTCTATTTTCTTGGTCTGGCAATTAGATAATTAATCTAAGGCTTTTTAATATCTCAATCTGAGATTGAGATATTAAACCAAATTTCTCCTTTAGTAATGACCTCCCTGAGGCATACAAAAATTCTCTCTTAATAACAACCCACTTATTGAAAGGCGAACCAATCCAAATTGGAACCCCAACCTACGCTCTTCCATATATACTAATGCATACTCTCACAACACGAATTGACCCAAAGGTAATCTTTATCTCTGCCATATAATATTAGAGCCAAGGTTAATAAACATTTACCAAGGTCCGATGCTGGTCATAACTTTATTCACTCCTGTTAATAAACCTCTGACTCCCGGCCCCACATATATGATCAACAGTCCAATCAAATTCCCACGCCATACTTTGGTTAACCATCGTGCATCTTCCTCATATGACCGTCGTCCGATGGCTCCCCTCCAAATCGACGGTGCTCAAAAATATCGCGCAGCCTCCTTGGTCGATCGTTAACGTGCGATGGAGTGCAGTGATGGCGGTTTTGGAACTTCGCCTGATGCCACGTGTCGACTGTTCTGTGGAATCACTCCCGATTCTCAAATACCACTTTCGCTGCAAAGGTGGTGTGATAAAAACCGCTTCCAGCCTTAAACCACTTTCACTGTTCATCTGCAAGGTTACGCTCCTCTACTCCAGGTTCCATCTGCATACTTTTGCCAATTCGTTTCTCCGTGTTATCAGTTCATATAACCACAATACTATTATATAGCTCCGGTGAAATCCTTATGGACTATTCGACTCGGTTCTCTGCGTGCGTTCGATCCACCATTCGGAACATAGATAAACACCTTACTCCATAATATAGAGGGTTATCACGCGTTGGTTCATTGTCTACCAGTAGAGATACACAGTCAACCGTATTAACATTGGTACCTCTAACTGTATACAAAGCACCATCAAACCCAACACCAGGTTTCTTAACTATCACGGATTTCAATTATCCATCGTCAGGATGCATACATACACCAAACTTATTCAAGAAAAGCAGATATACATTCAGTCTTATATTCTGCTTGTATAGAACTGCTGATGGATTTTTGAGTTCTTCATACAGTCATTATCTGCATCCTTTGTAAGAGAGTTTCCATCAAGGACAATCAATTCAATATAATAGGATACTAGAAACATATTGCCAACATGATATTTCTTCTACATGAAGAATATCTAGCACCTACTATAAAATTCATCAACAAATATTACATAGTACTTATGTTTTGTTGTCTAAGCAATAGAGAATGGTCCACACACGTCTGTGTGAACTCTCTAAAGGATCCCCGAAGCTCGGTTTCCATTCTCATGAAAGGTGGCCTTTACATATTTTCCCATCGTACATCCTTTGCATGTGTTTGACTGTGCAAGTGTACACCTAGGAAGACCAGTATAAATATGTTGCATGACTTTCAAGGCTCCATGGTGAAGATGGCCCAATATCCTGTGCCATAATTCACCCTCATCCCAGCTACCCTCATCCCAGCTCACCACTTGATCTACTTTGCCCATCATTGTTGTGAAGCCATCTACCTCCAACTTGTAGAGATCCTTAACTCAAATCCCTATCCTCTTGGCTTGTCCCATTATTTTATGTTGCAGGAAAGATTGTCCTTCACTAAAAACAACATCATGGCCTCTATCCTCCAACATTGTGACTAAGACTAAACTTTTCTTCAAACTTGGTACATCCATTACATCTTTTAATTTAAAGGGTTTACCTGACCGCCTCTGGAAGGTAATGGTACCAATCCTGGTAGCACTGTACCGCCCGTCATCACCCATTTCAATATGTATCATTGAGATCCTTCTCCTCCAAGTCACTGAAAATTTCCTTGTATCCCGTCATGTGAAAGGAAACGCCACTATCCAAATACCACACAGATCCCAATTCACTTAACACCATGCATGTGATCAATGAGAAGTCAAGCTCAAATTGCGAGGAAAGGGCCTCACCAGCTGCAGATCCTACAGGCTTCATGTTATTCTTCTTTTGTGGAAAGTTAGTAGCAACATGCCCATGCTCTTGACAGTGAAAACACTTCACTTTGGACATGTCCTGCTTCTTTCCATTATTGGACTCGGATTTAGAATGGAATTTCTTCCCCTTCCCCTTCCTCACCTTGGAAACCAAAGAAAAATCCTCTTCCTCTTCATTCTTAGATGAAGATCCATCTCTCGTGTTCCGTCTGAAATCCTCCTGCACCAAATCTTACCACAGTCGTTCCCAATATGGAAATGTTTCCCTTCCATTGACAGAGTCTTGATAAATGTACCAACTCTTGGGAAGTCCTAGTAGATCCAAGCTCACCAAATCATCATCAGTGACTATTATTCCAATGCTCCCCAGTTCATCCCGACATTGGACAAACTTTCTTAGATATTTTGAAATGGTGTCGCCCTTTTCCATCTTGATCTTCTTGATTCTATCTCTGAGTGCCAATTTCCTATGGTCGCTGCTTCTTTGGAATAGATCCATAAAAGACTTCCACATTGCATATGGTGTGGCTTTCCCATGGAGGCTTGAGACAATGTGGTCTCGTACTCCCTCCAATAGGATCCTCCTTTCCTTTTCCACTTTATTTTTCCATGCATCAAAATTTGCAGCATTTGTTAGAGTGGGTTTAGGAACATCATTGTCAATGAATTCCTTCAAGACATTGTCTCCGAGTATTGCCTCCATCCTGTCCTTCCAAGCAATATATTTTGAGCTTCCCTCGAGTGCATACTCCAACCTCAAGCCATTGAAAGCCATTTCGATCTTGAATCATATGTAGCGCCAAGAAAGTCTTTCTGCAAATTCGAATTCTATCCAGTCACAAACTCAACTCCTGCATCACTTCTTCAATTTTAGGTGCTTTGATACCATGTAGAACTTATACAACATGCATGTATATCTTGGATTCACCCAATCTAATGAATTTAATAAAGCTAAATACTGAATCGCTTCTAAAAATATTTTGCGGAATTAAAAAACGCAATCGTCAATCACATGAAGTAAAGAAGAATCAAATCATATACAACATAGATAATTTATCGGGGAAATATTACAACTAAAAACCTCGCTATCTTCTATTGTGTATTCAACATGGATCATGAAACAATTACATACAAAACTCTTCTCACAAGAGCTCTCCATTACTCAGCTAATTATCTCACACTGTCATACAAAAAATTGCCAATACTTAGCTAATTTATTGCCTCCAGACAACCTACCTTGCTTGCATAATCCTTGATGAATATAATCCCTAAAAGATAGGAATTTTTTCCTTCCTTGACTGCCCAAGTATCGTGGGCACTCCAATGGGTGTTTGGTTGCATGTGTGCAACCCAACAATACTACAATTGATAGTCAACTTCCCTTTCACCTAGATCTCAACTAGGTCTCCACTCAATATAACATGCATACAGCTAATAATAGTAAATCCTCAATTGCATGTGAGATAGCTGATTGTGAATTAATTAATATTTAATTCACTTGATCTCTCACTAGTGTATCTTTAGTTACAACTAGCACAACTGATTTTAACTCACTTAACTGAGGTAAACTTATTACAACCTGCATTAAATAATGCACCACTACACCTCGAACACTGTTACAACTAGAATTACTCTGCATGCCTCTCCAACTACCTCTAACTCAAAATCCACTAGCTGACTGATTTTATCACTCTAAATTAACTATTTCAACCTATCATTAATAATATATTACATTTTATCATCCATCTTAATTAAGGGATAACTAAAATAGACATGTACCCAAAAATAGCGTTGTGTGCCCCACCCTAGTGTAGGTTCTTAATGCACTAGGCGTGGGTGCTGAAATTTTCTTGTTCAATCTCAACACCCAATACTCTGATTGATCTAGGGGTTACCATCAATGTCATGACCAAGGAAACTATGTTGAAACTCAACCTCAAAGGGACTTTGAGGAAAAAAACAACAGTTTTGCAACTTATAGATCGGTCCATTGTAACTCCAAAATGATTTTTTGAGGATGTTATCATTTCAATTGACTCTTGGGAGTATCCTTCAGATTTCTTGGTTCTGTAACCAAAAAATATGCTTATATTAGTTGTTGGGCCAGAAACATGACTATTAAAAATGGGCCCTTGTCTAAACAATTGGTATTATATCCTCCAACCCAGTCTTCCATTGATCATGATCTACTTATATGGTTGGAGGATGAAGAAGATGAGGTATATAACACTACCCCAATTTGTATCATATATTTTGTTCTTAGAGGGGGGACACTTGATGAAGACAAACTCATCGACCGTGCCATTCAAAACCAATCCCCCACTAACAGTCCACTTGAAAACCTAGTCAAATAATCTGAAAGACAACCTTGGATGGAATTGCACTCAGTCGATTCAACCTCTGAAACCACCAAGGTTTTTGAGTTTGGCCCATCCATATCTTTGAAAATAAACTCAAAACTCTCATATGAAGAAGAAAAGTAGTTATGCCAGCTTTTAAAAGAAAACCTAGATTCATTTTCTTGGGATTACAAGGACATGAAATGGGTGCATCCTTTAGTATGTAGACATCATATTTACATCAAATAATGATGCAAGCATGTGCAACAACCTCAAAGAAGGATGAAAACAACTCTAAAGGACATATTAAAGGAAGAGTTGCAGAAACTGTTGGATGTAGGTTTCATTTATCCTATATCAGACAGTGAGTGGGTATCTCCTCTTGTCCTAGTCCTGAAGAAGAATGGAAAATAGAAAATTTGTGTTGATTATCGGGAACTTAAAAAAGCCACTAATAAGGACTATTTCCCTTTTCCCTTTATAGACAAATTCCTATATGGCCTTGTAGGAAATAAGTTCTTTTCCTTCTTAGATGGGTTCAATGGGTATAACTAGATCCAAATCAACCCTAATGACCAGGATAAGACTACTTTCACCTGCCCTTGGGGTACATTCGCTTACAGAGTCCTACCCTTTGGGTTGTGCAATTCCCCAAATACCTTCCAAATATTTGTCTTGAGCATTTTCTCTTAGCTAGTCCATGACTCTGTTGAAATATACATGGATAATTTCACACCCTATGGGGACGACTTCTAGGAAGCTCTCTGCAATTTGGGAAAAGTGTTGAGAAGGTGCATTGAGATCCATCTCTCCCTGAGCCTAGAAAAGTGTGAATTCCTAAAAGAGAAGGAGTTGTATTAGGACACTCAATATCCCAAGCAGGAATACAAGTGGACCCAAGAAAAATCACTATTATAGAAAGGGTACCTGCTCTTCAAAAGCATAGATATGTCAAGATATTCTTAGGGTTAGTTGGCTATTATAGAATATTCATCAAATATTTCAGTAAGATGGCTTCACCACTATTTATTTTATCGACCAAATATTCTGAGTTTACTTGGTCCAGTCTTCGTCAAGAATATTTTGAGCTCATTAATGGAAACTTAACGACTGCACCCATTCTCCGAGGTCCAAAATGGACTCTACCTTTCCACATCCACACAAATGCATCCGAAAAAGTTGTGGGGGCAGCATTAGGTCAGTTAGAAGACAAATTACCTTATGCAATCTATTTCATCAGTAAGAACCCATCTAAGGCCGAATTCAATTATATTGTCACAGAGAAGGAGTTGTTAGCCATTATCCATGCTTTAAACAAATTTAGACATTATGTCATTAGGTATCAGACCTTTGTGCACATTGACCATGCAACCATCAAATATTTAATGAACAAACCAAATGTTAATGTTAGGATAATTATATGGTTGCTAATTTTACAGTATTTTGACCTAACCATTGTTGATAAACCTATAAAGGAGAATGTTGTTGCAGATTTTTTATCAAGGTTAGCTCTATCCGTAGGTGAAGAAATAATGGTGGATGACCAGCTACCAGACGAACATCTCTTTTCTATATCAACACTCTTACCATGGTTTGCTGACCTAGCCAACTACTTGGTTGTTATAAAGTTCCCTCATAATCTCTCATTCAATGAGAAAAGCAAGATTATCATAAAAAGTGCCCCTTTCACATGGATTGGGGGAAATATTTTCAAGCTAGGCCCTGACCAAATTCTTAGAATATTTCTGAGGGAGAAAGAAGTTTTTGATATCCTCTTTGTATGTCATGATAATCCTTTTGGAGGCCACTTTTAAAAAAAAAAGCACTGCCTTCAAATATTTTCAATCAGGATATTGGCCCACCCTTCACTAGGATTCCATGAGATACACTAGCAGGTGCGACCAACGCCAAAGGATGGGGAAACCTACAAAAAGGGATGAGATTCCTTTGCACCCTTAGGTGGATCTTAAGCCATTTCAAAAATGGTGCATGGACTTCATTGGAACTATTGATCCACCATCTATATTGAAAGATTATATCATATTATGCATTGACTACTTGAAAAAGTGGGTTGAAACAAAAGTTGTGAAGGTAGAAACCGAGGAGAAAGTAGCAAAATTTATAAGGGAGAATGTTTTTTACAATTTTGGGTACCTCAAAGAAGTATTCATTGATCAAGGGGTACAATTCACTTCTCATCTCATTGAGAATCTTCTGAGGAACCACAAGATAACGCATAAGACTTCTACTACCTACCACGCTCAGGCGAATGGCCAAGTGGAAGTGACTAACAGAGCCTTGGAGAGTATCCTCACCAAGGTTGTGAGCAACAACCGGAAATATTGGGCAGACAGATTGGTAGAAGCTACTTGGGCCTACAACACTACTTGGAAAAAAACAATAGGATTCACTCCTTATGACCTAGTCTATGGCAAGAAAGTTTTTCTTTCAATTGAATTTGAATTCAACACCTTAAGGATGGTAGCTGAGTTAGACCCACATATATCAAATGCCCAAAAAGAGAGGTTTCTACAATTAAATGGATTGGATGAGTTCAGGATGCAAGCACTCCTTCACACATAAGGTAATTCATCTGTAAAGGAAGGTGCGGCATGACAAGAACATTAAGGAAAATACCTTTCAAGAAGTAGATTGGGCATTGTTGTATGAATCAAGGTTTAAGGAATTCAAAGGAAAACTGATGACAAGATGGTTGGGACCCTACAAAGTGTACAAATATTTTTATAATGGCACATTTCATATCAGAACCATATATGAGGAAGGAATTCCCCTACTTGTCAATGGTTGTAGGTTCAATGTTTACAAGAAGCCCCTATCTAGGGTAGAATTATAAATTCCATAAATAATGAGGTGTATGTCATGGGAAACTCCATAGTTTCTAGTTCCTCCTAGAGAAAAAAAGAAAAAGGAAAAATACAGAGGCATGGGTGAAAACCTCTCTGAGACACCCTAGGCCAACTCCAAGGTTGAAAACCTCCATGAGGTAGTCCTAGAGTAATAAAAAAGAAAGGACAAAAGAAAAAAACAGAGAATAAAAGATCCTTGGGTGAAAACCTCTCTACGGCGCCCAAGACAGGCCTCTAGGTTGAAAACCTCTGTGGAGGTAGCCCACTTGCCTTCAAGAAAAGAAAAGAAAAAAGAGAAAAATAGAAAAATAACAGAAAGAAAAGGAAAAAGAAGAAATTCCCATGCATTTATGTGGCTTTCGGTTTTGTAGGTTATTAATTAAAGATGGTTTTTAGGATCCATAGGAGATATTTCTCTTCATTATTTCTTCTTCTCTTATTGCACACTCCATAAGCCACTCCATCATCCATCCCTTCGTCCATTTCACCCATAATATAGGAAAAATTTTCATTTTTTTCCCTAAATTGTAATTGCTACATGCAAATTAGACAGTGACAGCATTCCTATAGCACTATAGGAAACTCCAGTAAATGCTACAGGAAACTCATTTTTGTAGAAAAAGGTTGCCTAAGGGTTTCTTAACTTCATTTAGGGTATGATAATTCATGTTTTTCCTATAGCTACCATTCTAAAACCCCTATTTCACTCCATGCACAAGGTTTCCCTATCTAAACCCTATGTTACACCTTTGGCAGCTAAATCATTGGAAACTAGGAACCCTTTCTCTTGCATATCCTCTACTCCATTCATTCCATGAATTCCTCCATAACCTCCATAAAAAATATCCCTCCATTTCTGAGCAAACTAAAGCAAGGAGAGGCAAGAAAAATATTGCTATAGGTATTAGAAATTTTCCTGTAGCAAATCTATGTGTGGCACAGCAAGGCTAAAAGGTGAAGGAAAGCTAATGTAGATGACTCCAAGAGACCACTAGCAGACTCCATAAATAAAATCACACCAACCGTGGCATATGAAGCCCTCCATGTAGTACCTGCAAAAGAAAAAAAAACAGGAAAAGGGTAAGCAACTCACTCAGAAAAGACAAGCATATCACTCATAAAACGTTGCTCACTCAAAAAAACAAATTAAAAAATGAAAAAACAACAAATAAAAGACTAATGTTGCCACCACTAGCTTCATCTCCTTGCACCAACTCCTTTAGCACCTCACCAACACTATTTAAACTTAGGTATGGCCTCTCACCTCTCTTTGTGCATCCATAATGGCCAAAATAGTTGAATATCAGGTTTTAGAAATTTAAAAGGCAAAAAGGTGGCCAGTTGACTTGGCCACCTTCGTAAAGTTAAATTGGAGGAAAATTGAAAGTCTGTGCCACTTGGGCAACTCAAATCGAGTCAAGTAATAGTGAATGGGTATGAAGGGAAGTGATCATGAGGTCAGAAATTATTAACTAGAGTGGGGGCCAATGGTCTCAAAGAGAAAACTCATGTTAAGTACGAGTCACCACAACACTCAAAATTTAGTTAAAAATCCAATAAAGGTAATATTTGTCACATTTTCACCATTGCATTGAGCATTTCAAAGAGCAGCAAGAGCAGCAGAGCAGTAGGATCCATGAGAAGAGTAGCATCAATATTTGGGCTTGCATGCACCATCGTGTTATAGGAAACAGAGTTTTGCTACAAGGAACTTCAGAAGCATACCAACAAAGTCTTAGAGATAAACAAAGAGTCACTTGTGGATGAATTGGATTCCCAAAGCCTCCATCTATCAAACCCAAATAGTAGAGGATGAAGGTGGGTGGATTTTCATCCTCTAGCACTAAGATTTATCCATACAATTCACAGTCAGCAAAAGTAAATTTGACAGTTAAAGGGTAAAATATTTTTCTTGCATATTTCTTCAAGACCTCCATCTCCAAGACATGCCTCTAAAACCTATCACCACCTTCATCTCACAGTGTTACATGGGAGGGGAATTCAATGGAATGGAGCCTACTGACATTAATAGAATTAGGAATCACCCTAAGGTTATGGAAATCTTCCAAAATCACTAGTGGCTAGGGTTGTTTGAGCTATTGAAAGGTTTTGGATATGGAAGCCTTTATAGCTACACAAACAGGGAAAACATCTACTTCTAGCCCTAGAGAAAGAGAAGAAGAAGAAGTAGTAGTAGAAGAGGAGGTAGAATAAGAAGAAGAAGAAGAGGCATGAAACAAAGAAGAAAAAGAAGAGATGGAAATTGAGACAAAAAACATAGAGACAATAGAAAGAGAGTAGGTGTTATCACACATAAATTTTTAATCTTTTATTAGGGTCACTCACCTAGGTTTCATTTTTTCTCATCAGGATGGTCCATAAAATTGATGAAAAAATCATGAAATAAGTCTTTATCCTAAGTCTAAAACACTCCATTAGTCATGTCATCTCAGTCATATCTATCAATTCCACTTTAGGTTCACATGCATAGTTTCAAATTGAGGTAATTGCCACATGTATTTTTTTTCACGGTTCTACAGCGAATATAACTACAAACTGGCATATTTTGCTATGGAACCACCTGACCAGTCCATAGCGAATTTGCTAGGTTTATAACTATTTTCGTTGTCGAATCATGTTTTTCTGCATCAAAATAGAGGATGATGAGTTGTCAAATTTCTAATGGTTAGGGATAAAGGTGAGGTCGTCTAATTTGTTATCATAATCACCCAAGCATGAAAAAGCATGAATACCCTCATCATTATCTTTCACTCCCACATTTTTCATCATGCTCTCCACTTGCGAATTCCATCTTTATAACTTATCCCTGAAGCACCTCTATGTCATCCGTTGTTCAAGTTTTGAATGAATCAGTCCATTACAATCCCTAATAAGCTTATTCCCACTACAATTAGCTTGCTTTTCAGTTTTTCTCTTTGTAGTTGTCATAGTTCAAAAGGCAGCAAGGTGTCACAGTTCAAAAGGAAGTTTAGTTATAAAGGAGCATGACTATGAAGAAGAAAGTAAATGAGGCTAATGTGTGAGGTACAAACCCATGGACCTCAAGCTACTAAATGAAGACCCTGTTTTGTGGAAGAATTCAGCAATGTCGAATGCCTTAAATTATGTCAGAAACTCCAAGGATTTCATACTCAAATATAAAAGTACTTTGTAGTAAATTTCATAGGCACAAATTTGAAGGTGGGGGTTTTAAAATTTTCACTGTCACCTAATACCATTTCTCAAGCCACAGAGATACCAAAAGAGGGTGAAGAGTGGCTCAAAGCCATTAAATTCAAGATGTGGAGTCGTGAAGAATTTTTAAAACCAGAACATATTGCAGCTGACATGGCATCTAATATTCCAAGGAGCTATATGAAGGAGAATTATTATAAACTATTGTTTGTGATCCAAAAGTACTTTACTTGTGAGGGGATATTTCATATGGTTTACCTGTACCATTTCAGGCTTTTATTTCATTTCACTGGTAAGAAGTCCCTTGATCTTCCTTTATTTTTGTTTAGGAGCCTAGGGAAAATGTGTGATAAGGTTCAAGCCAGGGCTAAAGGGAGTGATACATCAATCTTTCACCATAGACCGATTAAACTCTTAGTGTTGTAAGAATTGAAGAAATTAAACAGATATTGGGCTACTTTCCTTTTCCTCAGTGGTTATGAAGTTGATTCAGTGACACCTAAGAAAAACCCAAATCCAAAAGCTACTCCATCAAATAAAAATAATAAATATCCAGTTGTGACAAAAGGTGTAAATGAATAAGAGGGGAAGCCTATCCTAGAGCCAATTGATGTTGAAATAGAACCGATACAAGAAGCAAAAATCCCATAGCCATCACCGATAAGCAACAAAAAAAATATCAGTAAGCATGTTAAGAGGAGGATAAATAGAAGTAAAAAAATTGGAAATAGAAACCTTGAATACATCCTTAAGGCTATATATATTGAGGAGACTCCATTTTTCATATCTGAAGAAATTGAAGGTGACAAGAAGAATAAAAAGAAAGGTAAGATTGTTAAAAAACTTGATTTTGTAGGGGAATATGCAGGTTTCTTATTTCAACCAAGGAAACCACTTATTAGGCTGCAATTTGCAAAGTGTGTCATGGAAAATAAGGCAGAAGATATTGAAAAAGGCAAGCAACCTATCATAGAATATATCATTGATTTTTCTCCAGCAATAGAAGAGGTTTTTTTGCAAAGGAAAGGAAAAGAGAAGATAGTGGAAAAAACTGAAGTGAGGGTATTAAAGATTAGTTAAGAGAGGCCAGAGAAGAATACATTAAGATCAAGTTAGAATTACATGAGGCCAAGGTAGACAGAAAGCTAATGAAATAATTCAAAGAAGAAGTAAATGATCAGTTGAACCAATATGATGAATCACTAACCAATGCTAACAAGTTGTTGAAAAGGACACTTCCTTTGAGAAGGGTAATGAAAAAACCAGGAAAATAAACTTATGGTTACAATCTAAAAGGAAGAGACTCAAGAGCCAGGTCAAAAAATTAAAAGATCAAATGGAGATGATTCATTTAGAACTGAAGAAATGATGAATTAAAATCAAAGTTATAAATGAGCCTGAAGAGATGCAACCTCCTACTACTAAAGATGAAGTTCCCAAAGCTTTAAGAGTTAGCCTAAATCATTTTTTATCATTTTGCAGCATTCAGGAACCAGCATTTCAAGATTTAAAAGTGAAATTTTGAGGAAAAGGGAAAAATTTGTGTTTTTCTACCAATTAGGCAATTTCGTAGTGAACCTCAGGCTTGTTGGGTATGTGTTATATTCTTTCCACGACTAAGCACACGCGGGGGGGTAAGAGGGGGGGGCGATAGCCCCCCCTTTGCACTGGGCACAACGGGGGGGCGGTAGCCCCCCCTGTCGGGGTCTGGGGCAGCGCCCCGACGAAATTTTTTTGGTCCTTAATTTCTGGTGGGTAGTCCACGTCCATGGTTTTGTGCATGGTTTTGCACATGGTTTTGGGGAACGATGGTTTTTGGCCGCTAGTATTTTTGTAGATCCGGTCAAGGGAACTACGGTTATGTTCTAATCCAGGGTTTATGTATGCTTCGGCATGTATATATATGTGTTGTAACACTAAAAGGAATATAATGAAAAATCAAGATGGTCGTCCCGATTTGGGATCCAGGGGAAAATCTCTGTGTTTATCTGTTTTATGTTTTATGCTCTCGCTATTGTTTATTTTCTGTTATAAGATTCGTGTGTAGATAATTTCTGTTCAGGGTTAAAACCTACATTTGGTATTGGAGTTGTTTCGTCTTGAAGGGGATGCCTTTACTGCTGAGGGTTTTTTAGTTCGGGCCTGAGGTAGACCCTGTTCAGTGGGAGATCTGCGGGATCGATTCTTGCGGTGAGAGAAGATGGCGAGCGGTGGAAAGATAGAGATCGAGAAATTTAATGGTCAGAGTTTTGAGTTGTGGAAGCTCAAGATGGAGGATCTGCTGGTGGATAAAGATCAGTGGATCGCGGTAGATCCAGGTACTAAGCCAACAGGAATGTCAGATGAAGACTGGAAGAAACTGGATCGGAAGGCTAAAAGCACAATACGGTTGTGTGTCTCGGATTCAGTATTCTTGAATGTATCTGGGGAAGCTACGACGAAGACCTTGTGGGAAAAGCTAGGGACTTTGTACCAATCTAAGTCTCTGGTGAATAAGTTGTTCTTGCGGAAAAAGCTGTATAACCTGAGGATGAAGGATGGAGACTCGGTGACAGAGCATCTGAACGCCTTCAATACTGTGGTAAGTCAGCTGTCATCTGTTGATATTAAAATCTCAGATGAAGATAAGTGCATCGGTTTGTTGTGTTCTCTACCAGACTCATGGGACAGTCTGGTTATTGCAATAGGTAGCAATACAACTACCTTGAATTTTGATGACATTGTCTCAGCCTTGCTGTCGGAGGAAATGAGACGGAGAAATATGGAGGGTCGGAATGGAGATGCCTTATCTGTACGAGGAAGGTCCCAGAACAGAAACAAGAATAAGGTTTCGAGTGGGAGATCTAAATCTAAAGGGAGATCTAAATCTCCTGGAAAGTTTGTAAAGGTGTGCTGGAAATGCGGAAAGGAAGGGCACTACAAAAAGGACTGCAGATCTAAAGCTCCTGAGAAAGGAAAGGGATCTTATGATGCTCCTTCTGCAGAGGCAAAAACCACCTCGGATGAAGGTGGGGATGTGTATTTGGCTTCTTCTTCAAATACACATGTAGATCATGAGTCATGGTTGATTGACTCAGGTGCATCCTTTCACTTCACTCCCCATAGGGAGTGGTTCTGCGAGTATGAGAAATATGATGGTGATGTCTTCCTAGGGGATGATAGGAAGGCCAAAATCGTCGGACGTGGAAAGGTAAAGTTGAAGCTACAAGGTGGAAGGATTAGAACACTTCCTGGTGTTCTGCATATTCCTGCATTGGCCATAAATCTGATTTCTGTAAGCAAGATGGATGATGCAGGTGTAAAAACAGTGTTCGAGAAAGATGCCTACAAGATGGTTCGGGGAGCACTGGTATTAATGCGGGGAGTTCGGACTGGAACTCTATACAAGCTACAAGGTAGCACTGTTATTGATGGGTGTAATAGTTCTATGGTTCTTGAAAGTGGAGCGGAAAGCCTAGCTGTCTCTGGAGAAAATACCATGCTATGTCATCAAAGGCTTGGACATATTGGAGAGAAGGGCCTTCGGATACTGCATAGAAATGGTATGGTAGAAGGTATGTCTAATTTCTCTCTAGATTTTGATTTCTGCGAACATTTTGTATATGGGAAGTATAATCGGGTGAGTTTTCCTTCTGGTGCTAAGAGGGCGAACAAGATATTAGAACTTGTGCACGGTGATGTGTTTGGACCTGTGTCAGTTCCATCACTGGGAAAGTCTGTGTACTATGTTTCATTCATAGATGACTTCTCAAGGAATACATGGATATATTTCTTGAGGAAGAAATCTAAAGTCTTTGACAAATTTAAATAATTTAAGGCTCTGGTGGAAAACCAGACAGAGAAGAAGATAAAGGCGCTAAGGACAGATAATGGTGGGGAGTTCTGCAAGAAGGAATTTGAAGAGTTCTGTAAGAAGTGTGGTATAGCACGGCAGAAGACTACTCCATACACACCTCGGCAAAATGGAGTTGCAGAAAGAATGAATAGAACACTGATGGAAAAGGCAAGAAGCATGCTCAGTGGTACCGGGTTAGGACAAGAATTCTGGGCAGAGGCAGTGGAGACTGCATGTTACTTAGTTAACGGATCACCTTCATCAGCGTTGGAGGATAAGACCCCACATGAGGTATGGACTGGTAAGAAACCCTCTCTTTCACATCTAAGGGTATTTGGATGTGATGCATATGTACATGTTCCAAAGGAGAAAAGGACCAAGTTGGATAATAAATCTGAAAGGTGCATCTTTATTGGGTATAAGGATGGATTAAAGGGTTACAAGCTTTGGAACCCAGAAACAAGGAAGGTTGTGTACAGCCGAGATGTGGTGTTTAGAGAAGTGAAAGATGTTGTTAAACATGAATTCCTACCAAAGGAACCTGAGAAGATAGAGTTTGAGCTAAAGGAGGATGAATCAGACTCTACAACAGAAGAAGACTCAGAAGATGAAGAGCCACAAACTCCGGCTTTGAGAAGATCAGTTTGGGAAAGAAGGCAACTAGAAAGGTATAGTCCATCTACTTTCTGTTTAGTTTTTGCCTTAACTATAACTGATGATGAACCCAAAACTGTCAGGGAGGCAGTAGATTCAGAGGATGGAAAACTCTGGAAGGAGGCCATGGTTGATGAAATGGCATCCTTGCACAAAAATGATGCATGGGATCTGGTGGAGTTGCCGGCTGGAAGGAAGCCCATTGGGAGAAAATGGGTGTTTAAGAAGAAGATTAATGTAGAAGGCAAGGTGGAGAAATACAAAGCTCGGTTGGTAGCGAAAGGTTATTCCCAGGTGCCGGGAATTGATTTTGGTGATATTTTTTCTCCTGTTGCCAAATTTACTTCTATTAGATTACTTTTATCTGTTGCTGCTGCATTTGATTTTGAGATAGAACAGATGGATGTGAAGACAGCATTTCTTCACGGGGATCTAGAAGAGGAGATCTACATGAAGCAACCTGAAGGCTTTATAGTGAAGGGTAAGAAAGAACTGGTATGCAGGTTGAAGAAGTCTCTGTATGGGTTAAAACAGTCACCAAGGATGTGGTATCAGAAATTTGATACCTATATACGAGGACTTGGCTTCACCAGAAGCAAAGAGGATCATTGTGTTTATTTTAAATTAATTGGTGACCGTGTTATTTATTTGGTCTTGTATGTGGATGATATGTTGTTGATTGGAAATGACAAAGAAATTATCCAAGATTTTAAGACCCAACTGTTCTCCAAATTCGACATGAAGGATCTAGGTGCTGCAAACTATATTTTGGGCATGGAAATTAAGAGAGATCGGGCAAAGAGGAAGCTCTGGTTAAACCAGAGGAAGTATGTCGAGACTATATTGTAGAGGTTCAATATGCAGGATAGTAAACCGGTGAAGGTTCCTATTCCTATAGGTGTAAAGCTGTCTGCTGAACAGTGTCCCAAGACACAAGAAGAAGAGGAGTATATGTCCCATGTTCCATATGCAAGTGCAGTGGGTAGCTTGATGTATGCAATGGTCTGTACTAGACCAGACATTGCACATGCGGTGGGAGTATTGAGCAGGTTTATGTCAAACCCAGGGAAGGAGCATTGGACAACAGTGAAGCGGGTTTTCAGATATTTACGTGGTACTAGTGATTATGGCTTGTGCTACCAGGGAAGACCAAGATTGGAAAGAATGTTGGACATTCGTGGTTTTGTTGATGCAGACTGGGCTGGAGATCTGGACCAAAGAAGATCTACAAGTGGGTATGTGTTTAGCCTATTTGGAGGCGCAGTCAGTTGGATGAGTAAAAGACAGTCTGTAGTGGCTCTTTCAACTACAGAGGTAGAATACATAGCAGCCACTCATGCAAGCAAGGAAGCAGTTTGGTTGCAAAGATTGTGTTCAAGTATGTGGTTGGTACAGAAAACTATAAGGATAGACTGTGATAGCCAAAGTGCAATTTTCTTGGCTAAGAACCCTGCTTACCATTCAAAGACAAAGCACATTGATGTTCAATATCACTTTGTTAGAGATATGGTTGAGGCTAAAAGGGTGTTGCTGTTAAAGGTGGACACTTTGAAGAATGTTGCAGATGCATTAACAAAGTCTGTGAGCACTCAGAAGTTCTCTTGGTGTAGAGAAACAATGGGTGTTGAAGAATTGGGCCAATGACTAAGCTCTCTTGTGACCCCCAGTGGAAAGAAAACAACAAGTGGGAGAATGTTGTGTATGTGTTATATTATTTCCATGACAAAGCACGCGCGAGGGGGTAAGAGGGGGGGCGATAGCCCCCATTTTGCGCTGGGCGCAACGGGGGGGTCACAGGGTCCTTAATTTCTGGTGGGTAGTCCACGTCCATGGTTTTGTGCATGGTTTTACACATGGTTTTGGGGAACGATGGTTTTCGGCCCCTAGTATTTTTGTAGATCCGGTCAAGGGAACTACGGTTATGTTCTAATCTAGGGTTTATGGATTGGGGTTTATGTATGCTTCGGCATGTATATATATGTGTTGTAACACTAAAAGGAATATAATGAAAAATCAAGCTGGTCGTCCCGATTTGGGATCCAGGGGAAAATCTCTGTGTTTATTTGTTTTATGTTTTATGCTCTCGCTATTGTTTATTTTCCGTTATAAGATTCGTGTGTAGATAATTTCTGTTCAGGGTTAAAACCTACAAGGCTTGAAGCCCAAATTTCGCTGCAAAATCCTCGTGGGTGACTTTTTGTCAAAAATCATAGTTTTGGGTGAAAGCAAAGATGGAGGAAAGTTGTATTTAGTTCATTTTTTATAAAAAAACACATCGAAATTAGAGAATAGGGTTGAAAATTTTCATGATTAGGTAAAGTGGAGTTGCTACAAAATCACGCTAAACAACTCCCTATTTTACTCTGTTTTTGTAGTGAGCAACATTTGGTAGAATTTTGGTATTTTGAAGGTGTATTGAAAGTAAGCTAGCCACATGGAGGCATTAAAGGGTATCAATGAAACACTCCAGCAGATATTTAATCCTCGACAAATTTCTCATTTGCTCTAGCTCAGCATAAAGACAATGATAAAATATCATTATTATCTTTTCCTTAAAAGTAGGGTGATTGGTTTCTAAATCTAGTAGGAGTATTTATGTTTTGATGATGGTTAGTGCCCCTTGAGCACTTGCTTATTATTGATATAATTATATAGTTTCAGAGTTAGTGAATGTAATAAATAGGAGGTAGAGTCCTAATAGGCTTCTAGGTCTAAAGTCATTAGGTGTCTGTTTTATTTCCAGGTATCTAGTTTATTCTTAAGTGAGGTGTCAAAACAAATGGTTTGATGATCTAGCCACATGGGTAGATACTATGTAAATGACTAAAGCCTATTAATAGGCAATACTTCGAATAATACAGGGTTGGACAATGTTACTTGACACTACCACTTTGTAAAGTTTATTTTAGGATCAGTAATATACAGTGATTGTGTTTTTATTCTTCACCTGACATTATTTTGGTGTTTCAATGAATATATGTCCTATGTATCTAAATATTTTTCTTTCAATATATTGATGTTTAATTACTCAGAATTTGTCTTTCTCATGCTCTGACTTCCTTTGAACATTAAGCCATTGAATATTTTTGTGTGTATGTTGTCCTATCATTGAAACATTACAAACCTCGACTTCCACAAGGAGAGCCATTGTCATTGAATTTCCTAACACTGACTCCATAAGCCCAATGGTAAAAAACCCTATACATTTTTCACCTGAAATCAAAAAAATTCAAGACAATATCACAAATTTAGCCATCTAATTGAATTCTAATTCAAAAAATCATAAGTTACTTTGAGAGAGCCCTCTCAGGCTGAAGAGGCTAATTTTGAGTCAAAATCTAGTTTGAAAGAATTACTCTAGGTTGTCTGGTGGAGCAGCCCATCTGTACCAACTTAGTGATAACATTTTGGTGTGTCTGTCGATATTCTAAAGACATATTTCTCGTAGTTTGTGCTCAAATAGTGAAGTTGAACTGTTGCAGGTAGCAGGAGCTCATAATATTTCGAGCCTATAGAAACTACCTTGGTGAGTCCACTAAAGATCTTCATGTTTAAAGGTGGCTTCAAGAAAGAGATACACAATGAGAAATCCAGATCCTAAGCCACCTACAATTGTGGATAATATAGAAAGGATCCTTAGAGGCATTGGAAGCAGCTCTTCAAAATCATGTATTATGTCACATTCAAGAGCTTTGTCCTCTGAAATTATTTGAATTATTGAAGATAAAAAATTTGATGATAAACTTGAAGAAGTGTTGTTTAGGTCTAAGACTAAAAATGAACTGACTGACATAATACTAGACCTACAAAGACTAGGTATTGACAAATCATCCTTAGTATCTAAGGAAGAAAAAGAAGATTTCTGGAAAAAATTCACATCATAGTTGTTGTTAGAGAGAGAGTCATTTGAAAATTTAAAAGAGTTGGATCCATTTGAATTTATTTTGAAAAGAAAATATAGTATACCTTTTCTTGAATGGAGTTCATTCATATCTAGACTTCAAATACCATCTACAACATCTCCTAACAATTTAGAATTTAACCACATCTAATGTCCTTCCACTTGCCATAGTTGTTGTCATCATGGCTGGAATTTCTCCTCCTCCACCTCCTGTTGGATCTGCAATATATGCTATACTTGTCCTTCCCACTATCCTTCATGACCTCCCAGATGGATACTCAACTAGAATTAAACCTTTGGGACTGAGGAGGAAATATCAGCTGAAGAACATGTAGAACAATTTAATGATTTCATTGATAGAGTGGAGGTAGACCATGATGATGTAAAAATAAGATTATTTTCTCAGAGTTTCACTAGTGAAGAAAATGGTTTAAGGCCTTAGCTCCAGCAAGTTTGCAGAATCGGGATCAGCTAGAAGATATTTTTTTTACTAAGTGGGGGAGTAAGGTAAATCCAGTACAAGCTCTGACTGAGTATAAAAATTTGAAAATAGAATTATATGAATTTTTTCAAGAATTTGCTAAGAGATTTAACAAGGTCTATAACTCCATACCTGCTCATATTAAACCTCCTCCAGGAGCTGCCCAATTACACTATGCAAATGCATTTGATTATGAGTTCTCCATCTTGTTAAGGGAAAGAGACTCTGCTTCTCTAGAATAAATGTAGAATGATGAAATGAAAGTAGAGGTGAACATGGCAGCAAACAAGAGGTCTAATATGGGAAAAAAAAATTGAAAGAAGAGGAGAAGCCTTCTTCATCCTCAGATGCTAAGTTTGATTCCATGATGAGACCATGGAGAAACTCATGGACATACTTGTTCTTGGAGCCACTCGTTTGCCTCTTGCACAACCATTAGGGGAATTTTGAGGTCTAAAATAGGCCTCCTAAGAAAATTATAAAATAATAGTGGAGATTATAAAATAATATTTGATTACATCATCAAATTTTAGAGGGAAAAAAGAAAGAAACTACTTTTTCAACTCGTATTTTCAACTTATCTCCCAAATTTTTTACTCAAATTTCGAGCATGAGTACTCGTTGGATGCAAAATTTAATTCCTCATTCAAGTATTACCCATGTTGCATACTTTTTATGGATCCTACTACACGAAAAATGAGAAATACATGAAAAATGTTATTGCAATCACGTGTTTTCATGTATTTCTCATTTTTCGTGTAGCACGGTCCATTGAAAGTATGCAACATGGGTACTCCTTGGATGAGGAATTAATTTTTCATCTAATGAGTACTCTCGTTCAAAATTTGAGTAAAAAATTTGGGAGATAAGTTGAAAATACGAGTTGAAAAGGTAGTTTTATTATTTTATTATTTTTTAATCTTTTTACCCTTTTACTTAAAAAAGTTGAAAATACGAGTTGAAAAGTAGTTTATTATTTTATTATTTTTTAATATTTTTCCCCTTTTACTTAAAGAATGGTTAATCAACCCCCATGGTTGACATCATCATCTTGAATCCTATTGGTTATTATAAATTTTATTTTGGTTGTACATTTTTCTTAGGAGGCGCATTTTAGACCTTAAAAATTCCTTAATGAAGATACACACATCAGAAATCCAAAATTTAGGAGAACTCAAAATCAAAAAAGACAGAGAGAAAATAGAAGTCAACCTAACACACAAGTGAGGCCTCCTTTTCAACAGAATTTACTTGATGAAGAAGAAGCACAACCTGAGTTTCAAGAGGATATTATTCATTGCTTAGATGAAGAAATGTCTGGGATGTTGCTAACTAAAGAGGAACATGATGAGTCTAGTCATGATTTGGAGAAGAATGAGGGAAAATTTGATTACTTAAAGGGTTATCAACATGCCATCTTTGAAATGCAAAAACAATACAATTTTAGAAATAGGAATGTCCCCATTACAACAAACAAATCTTAGCCAAAGAAATGTGTTCCTAAAACAGCTATGCCAAAGAAGGATACACCACCACCACCTCCTGTCAAAGAAGTTGAAAAATCCTCATCTAATTTCAGTTTACAAACTGATATCTCCAAAATCAAAATTCCAGTTCCCTTTGGAGAAATTATCAAGGTCACTAAGTATAGAATTAAAATTGTCAAGATGTTAAATTCTCAGCCTAGATCTTCAGACATCCTCAATCTACAAGAAGATCATCCCACCATTTTCCTAGGACCAAGGGTAGAATATGAACAAAATGAATAATTACCTCCTTTTTATGTAAGTCTAAATATTTATGATATGAATTTTCACAATGAAATGTTAGACTCAAGTGCTTCTCACAACCTTATGCCTAAAGTGATTATGGAAAGGATGGGTTTTGACTCCAAGAGAGTCCAATGCATAGGTCTTATTAAAGACGTTTTTGTTGGCCTAATACAAGTACCTAATAAAACAATGGCGATGGACATAGTGGTAGCTGATATTCCTCCAAATTTTGGTATGCTTTTATCCAAATCTTGGGCAGCCAAAATTAAATGGACTATGCAGATGGATATGGCATATGCCACCATTCCGGTTTTTGGTGAGAAAAGGAGGTTATATAGGGAAATTAGGATGGCTTACATGGTGAGTATTAAGGAAAAACCTCAAAAATTTCCTATTTATGCAGTTGAAACTGAATTGGGCTCATCAATTTTGTTTAATGAACTTACTTATGAGACAGAAATTGAAGAAAAAATAGAAAATCAGCAAACAAAAAATCAAGGATGTGTTGAGGAAAAAGGAGAAGGTTGGTGGCTTTTACACTTTGATGGATTTGTTGGAAGAGAGGGGGCTGGAGCATGGATATGGATCAATGCTCCTAATTTTGAAAGTAAGTTTTTCTATTTCAAACTTAACTTTGATTGCACAAACAATATGGCAGAATATGAGTCACTATTTTTGGGTCTAGAGAATTTGAAAAAATTAGGCACCAAAAATATATCAGTGTGTGGTGATTCATACCTAGTGATTAAGAAAGTTGAATGGTTTTATAAAACTAAATATGTAAGGATGAAGGAATACATAAATTTGATCATGGAAATGCTTGAGAATTTTTAGGAATATGCTTTCATTGTTAAAACTAGACACCAAAATTCAGTAGCTGACTCTCTGGCTGTCTCTACTATTTTATTTGTCATCAATACTCATTCCAATGAGAAATATGAGGTTGAGGTCAGACATAGGCCAGCAATCCCTGAAAACATCATTCATTGGCAAGTGTTTGAGAATGACCAGCAAGCCCGAAATTTCCTTGAATTGAAGGAGGAGTTTGAGAATATCCAAGTAGATCAGAATTTATTTTTTTTCCTGAAACTAAGGTCAATCCTGAAGTCTTGCAGATGAAAAGAAATTGTAATCCCAAAGGCCTTATTCCCCTTGAAAAAATATTTGATCAAAATAATGTTTTCAAATCTCCTAGAATGCAGGTTAATGATGAGGAGGTGGAGACTTGCAATCTTGGTACAACAGAAGTGCCTAAAATGGTTAAACTTTCTAATTTTCTTTCTATGGATATGAGAAAGATGTGGATATGATGAAGAAATATATTGATCTTTTTGCATGGAGCTATGCTAATCTGAAAATGTATGATCCTAGTATTATCCAACATACTATTACCATCAAAGAGAATGAAAAACTTTTCAAGCAAAAGTTGAGAAGAATTAATCCTTTGCTCATGCCTTTGATTGAGAAAGAGATTAAGAAATTTTTTGATGCAAATATCATTTTCCCTATAAGGTTTTCAAAATGGCTTGCTAATCTAGTACCTGTTAGAAAGAAGAGTGGTGCGATTAGAATTTGTATTGACTTTATAAATATGAACAAGGCATCCCTGAAGGATAACTACCTTCTTCCCAAGATGGATCAGATTTTGCAGAATATTGTTGGCTCTCAAATAATTTCCATGCTTCATGGCTTTTCAGGTTACAATCAGATATTGGTACATCCAAAAGATCAGGAGAAAACTGCTTTTACCATGCCATGGGGAACATTCATGTACACCAAGATGCCTTTAGGTTTGATGAATGCAGGGGAAACCTTCCAAAGGGCGATGGATATTGATTTTTCTAAGGAGAAAGACAAATAATTTGTGGTCTATTTGGATGACATAATTGCGTTTTCAAGAAAAGAGGAACATCACTTGAAACATTTGGAGAAAATTCTGCAGAAATGTAGAAAATTTGGTATCTCTCTTAATCCCAGTAAAAGTATATTTGCTCTAACTTCTAGAAAATTGATAGGACACATTATATCAAAATATGGAATAATTATTGATCCCAATAGATTCAGTGAAATTCATAAGATAGACTTGCCAAGGAATAGGAAATAAATTCAGCCTTTTCTTGGAAAGGTAAAATTTGTTAGAAGGTTTATTCCAAACTTTGTTGAGATTGTCAAGAACATTGCCAAGATGTTAAATAAATAATATGCTGTTAAGTGGATTTTATAAGCTAAGAAATCATTTGATGAGATAAAGAAATTCGTCACTCAAGCCCCAGTGCTTATAAGTCCTAACTTCTCAAGTGAATTTCTGGTTTTTACATTCACTTCCAAAAATACCATTGTTGGAGTTTTATTGCAGAAGGGGCGTCAAGGTGGTGAGAAGCCTATTTCATTTTTTAGTAGCACCCTTGGAAACTCTGAATTGAAGTATAATATCTTATAAAAACAGGCATATTCTTTGGTCAAAGCCCTTAAATATTTCAGAATTTACATTATGCATTCTCACATCATTGGATTTGTGCCTAACACTGTTGTTAAAGATATTTTGACTCAAGTTGATCCTGATGGAAAAAGAGGAAAATAGATCACCACTTTGCTGGAATATGACATATAAATTAAGCCTACAAAGTTGGTGAAAGGGAAGGGATTAGAAAAATTGATGGCACAGTCAAATTTTGAATGTATTGACATGAATTTCATTGCATAGATTTCAGAGTTGACAAAAGAAGAATAATTGGTCCTTATTGAAGAGAAATTAATCTTATATGAATGGTACAGAAATGTGATCTTTGTCCTACATCATCATAAATATCCTCCTCAGTTGACTAAGCCCAAATCAAGGTTTGTGAAGTTGAAATCATTAAGATACTGCATTTTGAATAGAAATTTGTATTGGAAGGATACCGGTGGAATTATTTTGAATTGCTTGTTGGAAGATGAGCCTGAAAAAGTCATTGAAGAGTTCCATAAGGGAGATTTTGGAGGACACCGTTACTGGACAGCCACATCCAACAAGATACTTAGAGCAGGGTATTATTGGCCTACCATGTTTAAGGACATCTACAAGAAGATCATTGCATCCCATGAATGCCAAGTTTTTGATGGTAGGAAGACTATGGTTCCTTTACCTTTGAAACCAATATATATTGAAGCTTCTTTCTAGCAATGGGGGCTGGACTTCATTGGCGAAATACAGCCAGCATCCTAAGGGCAACATATTTGGATTTTGATAGCAACATATTACTTCACTAAGTGGATCGAAGCAGTCCCAACCAGGCGGGCTACTGACTCAGTCATCATTCAATTCTTGGAGAACAATATTTTGTCCAAGTTTGGTTGTCCTGTGAAGATTATTACTGATAATGCACAAGCTTTTAAATTCAAAAAATTAATTATATTTTGTCATCAATATCATATTACTCTTGGACATTCCATAGCCTATTACCCTCAAGGTAATGGCCTTACATAATCGTCCAATAAAAGCATCGTGAGGATCATCAAAAAGGTACTGTAGGAAAACAAGAGATCATGGCATCTAAAGCTCAATTTTTCTCTGTGGATTGATAGATTTTTCACAAAGCAATCCATTAGTACATCTCCCTATCAATTGGTTTGTGGAGTTGAAGCTATTTTTCCCACTTCTTGGGGGGTTCCAGTAATGAAACTACTACAAGGAATTGAAGAGGAGCCAAATGTTATCCAAAGGAGGATAAACCAGCTTATAGATTTACAAGAGAAGAGGGAAGAGGTGTATGACATCCATCAGTAATATGAAAACATAGTGAAGAGAACCTTTGATAGAAATACTAAAGAAGAACATTTTCAAATCCAAGATGTAGTTCTGAAATAGGAAGCCAGAATTGAAGAAAAGGGGAAGCATGGAAAGTTTGAGAACATCTGGAAGGGGCCATTTGTGATAACATCATATCATGGCAAAAACACATTTCTGCTTCAGGATATGGATGGACAGTTGTGTGGAGGAGGACATGTCAATGGCAGGTTACTAAAACACTATTCCTCCTAATTCATTTTACTTAATTTCACTCCATTTTACATATTTCATTTGTTGTTATGATGTTTTGCTAATAAATATGAGTTCATCATCAAGTTTGAGCCCGAGGAGAAGGCCATAAGAGTTTTAAGAAGTCCTCATCAATTTAAGAATTTTTGTTTTTCTTGAAGGAAGGAATTGGAACTACAAGTTCTTTGTTGTACCACAGGGGCACACCATCCCCAGTGGAGCCACTGTTATCACACATAAATTTTTAATTTTTTATTATGGTCACTCAGCTAGGTTTCATTTTGTCTCATAAGGATGGTCCATGAAAATTATGAAAATTTCATGAAATAAGTCTTTATCCTAAGTCTAAAACACTCCATTAGTCATGTCATCTCAATCATATCTATAAAATTCCACTTTAGGTTCACATGCATGGTTTCAAATCGAGGTAATTTCCACCTACTATTTTTGCACGGTTCTGCAGCGAATATAAATGCAAACTTGTAAATTTTACTACGGAATCACTTTACGAGTCTGTAGCGAATCTACCGGGTTTATAAATATTTTTGTTGCGAAATCATATTTTCCTACATCAAAATAGAGGATGATGAGTTTTCAAATTTCTAATGGTTAGGGATAAATGTGAGGTCATATAATCTATTATCATAATCACCCAATCATGCAAAATAGTGAATACCCTCATCATTATCTTTCACTCCCACATTTGTCATCATGTTATCCACCTGCGAATTCCATCTTTAAAACTTATCCCCGAAGCACCTCTCTTTCATATTTTGTTTGAGATTTTCATGCATTAGTCCATCAACATCTCTCAGAATCTTAGTCCC
Source organism: Pinus albicaulis (assembly GCA_034641835.2). Classification (NCBI taxonomy): domain Eukaryota; kingdom Viridiplantae; phylum Streptophyta; class Pinopsida; order Pinales; family Pinaceae; genus Pinus; species Pinus albicaulis. The sequence goes on along the minus strand of CM076574.1, from coordinate 131,893,169 downwards.
ACTGTAGGCAACTTGCTTTTTAGTTTTTCTCTTTGTAGGTGTCACAATCGAGAAGAAAGTAAATAAGGGAGGCTCTTGTGTGAGGTACGAACCCATGGACCTAAAGATACTAAATAAAGACCCAGTTTTGTGGAAGCATTCAGCAATTTCGGATGCCTTAAATTTTTTCATAAACTCCAAGGATTTCATACTCAAATATCAAAGGACTTCACAGTAAATTTCACGGGCACAACTTCGAAGGTGGGGGTTTTAAATTTTACAGTGTCACCTAATACCATTTATCAATACACAAATATACCAAGAGAGGGTGAAGAGTGGTTCAAAGCCATTAAATTCAATATGCAGAGTTGTGAAGAATTTGTAAAACCATAACATATTGGAGTTGACATGGCATCTGGGATTCCAAGGAGTTATATGAAGGAGAATTATTATAAATAATTTTTTGTGATCCAAAAGTACTTTACTTATGAGAGGCGATTTCACATGGTTTACCTATACCATTTTAGGCTTCTATTGCATTTCACTGGTAAGCAGCCCCTTGATCTTCCTTTCTTTTTTTTTAGGAGCCTAGGGAAAATGTTTGATAAGATTCAAGCCAAGGCTGAAGGCAGTGAGACATCAATATTTCACCAGAGTCTTATTAACTCTTAGTGTTGGAATAATTGAAGAAATTAAATAGAGATTGGGCTACTTTACTTTTCCTCAGTGGTTATGAAGTTGATTCAGTGACACCTAAGAAAATCATAAAGCCAAAAGCTACTCCATCAAATAAAAATGATAAATCTCCAGCTGTGACAGAAGGTGTAAATGAAGAAGATGTGGAGCCTATCCCAGAGCCAGTGGATGTTGAAACAAAACTGATATAAGAGGCATAAATCCCACAACCTTCACCTACAAGCAGAAAACAAAATATCTATAAGCATGGTCATAGGAGGATAACTAGAAGTCAAACTGTTATGTGGAATTATGGATTACAGATAAAACACATTCCCTAAATGTGGTGCTATGCATTTAGAATAATAGGTCAAAGACTTTGTAGACACCTTTCCTAAGAGTAAATAGACACACAGAAAGATGGAGAAACTTACTTGTGATCCAAGCGCTTCCTATTATCCTTATGTCGCTGTTTTTGTAGCTTTTAATCCAACTTTGATTGCCATACTAGTTCCTGCAAGTATAAACACTAAACAACAAAGAGATTGCAATATATAGATGGCTATTTATCTTAATCAATTAAATCAATGAAACATGAAACATATATATCAGCTAATAATCCATGATATGAAAGATAGAAACATATACAGATACATATGTGGGAAAATGAACATCAATCTTTATCAATGGATAGAAGGAGGAGATTACAACCAGCGATTTATTTGATGTCACCATATCCGGCATTCATCCTAGCCTCATCACAATAAACATCTCACCAATAGCATATCACTCTAATCACACTCAATTGAGAATCCAACAACATTTCTTTACCCAATTTCTTCCTTTTCAAGCACTAGGATCTGTGCTCAATTTATAGAGCAGCTAAAGGTAGTTTCTCAATCAAGGACTTTCTAATAATGGGAAATACATGTTCCCAATATCAGAGGTGTTAGATGGACACATGGATTCGAAGTTTGATACATATGGACTCTTCTAGAAGGCATTGGCCCATGTGGAGATTTTGGAACAATGAGAATTTAGCTCCCAATTGACCAATGCACTCTTGAGTGTCGGGAAGTGCTTTGCAGAGCACCCTTGAATGGAGGTAGTTGCATATGCAAAGCAATTAATCCCCTGAGATACTGCATTGGTGACATCATAGGTGATATAACATATATTTCAAATCTTGCAAATCTTGCAATTGAAATCATGGCTGATTTGTTTTTGTTATTTTATTAGGGCACATAGCAACTGAAATGATAGGCCCGATGATAGACCCTATTTCATTATTTCTAGGGATGATGTACAATTTAACCAGGTCATTGGGAATGGTGCCCAAATTGACCTATAACAATTCCCCCCCAAATCAAGAAGTAATAATAATAATAACAATATTTTTTTGAATGAGATGCTTTACACTATGATGGGCTGGAACTGAAACGGAGTGGCGACCTGCATCAATCTTACAACACATTACATTATGATATATCCTCTTGATCATGAAGTATTGAGGGAAGGCATTCCCATGCTCAGGACATAAACTATCTAATAACATGTACATAGTGCAGAAAGTAATCTACATTGCAATGTTGTCCAATACAGACATGCCTACATATATAGGCCCATGTTCGGATGATAATCTATATGTAAGGTCACCGTATAGATGATGTGTACAAAAATCCTGAAATCGCAGCTCGAATGACTGAAACTAGATCTAGGGTCTTCTTATCTTGTTCACTCGATCATTCAGGTACAAGTCTAGCCTTGTGAATATATGATTTGTAGTTGAACATGGTAAGACATCATTTGATTACCAGCTAATGATGTGAGTTGTTAACAAACATGAGAGAACCACCATTGATGTTAATGGGCCTGAACATACTACAAAACATTTTGTAAGGCGTGAATAGATGATTTGATGTCAAACGCAAAACAAAATATGTCATTCAAAAGTCCAGAAGCGAGGATCTTGTTGATGCTTTAACAAGCCTCATGGTACTGGAATATGATGTTTCTAAGTGAACTTCCTAAATGATGATTTGACGTCAACAGGAAGTCACTTTATTGCGAAACATGAGCTACTGATTTTGGAGACAAAATGTGACTTGATATAGCAATGTTCAGGGATGAATGTCATGAGAGTGAAGGTTTATGAGTATTGTAGAAGGATGAGTATTCACTAGATTCCTTCTCTTGAACATATCAGCAAAACTGAGATGAGTTGGCAGCATTGACCCAAAACCGAAGTGAAGGTATCATGAACCATAGGTATGAGTCAACCTTCAAGAATATTACCCAGCCCAAACAGTCACGATGATGGAGTGAAGTTTCATGTTCAAGAGCGACTTGCTACCGTAAAAAATTTTGTTCACTTTTCCAAATTTTCCTCGGTGATTTGTCAACCAGTACCTCTTTATTTTTTAACAAGATTGACTAGGATAACATATTCTTCATCTATAATTCAACCCTTCAGGAAAATAATGTATCGTTATTTAATAATTTAATGAGTCTAGCGATGAATGAAACTTGATTCTTGCCATGATCGACAAGCCCATCGCTATTTTATGTTTTAACGAGCCTAACGACAGTGACAGCCCGGTCCTTTTTCATATTTAGAGAGTTTGAAGAAGAGGATGAAATAAAACTCCATGAGTAATTTTTTCGTAAAGTTAGTGATCATATTCGAAAAAGTGTAAAATAATATCTTAGAGAACCTCCTAGACATGTTCGACTAAGGCATTCCTTTTTCGTAAATAATCTATCTCGGTCTGTAAGAGGGTTAAACTTATACTTAGTATATATCAATTCATTTACTTTTACGAGCTCGAAAAGGCAAGTGCTCAGAAATATTTTCACATTATCAGAGTCTGAAAAGATCTAAAAGAAGACTCCAGAGGTTCCTTTTTCATTGTTATCGAAGCTCAGGAAAGAGATAAAAGTGTGCTTCAAATCCTTTTTCATTTTTATCAAAGCTTGAAAAATAAGGATAAAAGTATGCTTTGTGGTTAAATCATTCTTGAAATAAATCTGCACGACTAATCTTCTCATCAGTTGTAAAACCTGTTCAGAAGAACATCAAATGGATTAAAAATACATGTTTCATGATAAAAATAGAATAAAACAATAGTCACAGCAATAAATATGATTTTCAAATAATCAAATGACTAATTAAAATAATTTTACTATTCATTTTTATCATTTGAAAGTTACCATTTGCATTTTGGAGCTCTGAACCTGTTTTTTCCCCCGAACTTCAGCCGTTGATTGCGATCGATTATGTGGACGGTTTTCATCGTTGTTTCATCCAGGTTGGTGCCATAAACCATTTATTTCTTTTAGTATTCAATTGATTTCATTTCACTACAATTTTTTAGGGATTTGGGCCCCTTAGGGTAAATTCTTTTTCCAAAGAGGGCAACGCACCCTTGAGCATCGAAAAATACATTTTGGAGCACCTAAAATGAAGCCTAGGTGCATATGAAACACACTATCTATGGTTCAAGACTGTGTTGGGTGCAATTCACATTTTTTATTCTTGTATTGTACCCAAATTCTGCCTAATTATTTGCATGAAAGGGAGCCTAATAAGTCTTATGGTTATGTTTCAGGGATTTACCGGAATAGAATGACGATTACTTGGAGAGAAAGAGAGCATGAAGAACAAAATATGATTTCCCTAAATGATCCAGATATAGTAAGAGCACTAAGAGATTGTGGGTTATTAAATTACTTCCACTTGTCAGGTATGAGGCAACAAATAGAACTCTTGGAGTTCTTAGTTCGAGCATGGGATCCGACGATTGAGGAATTTCACATTAGGAACAAAGTCGTTCCTATTACAGTGGAGGATGTATATTTTCTAACAGGCTTGTCGAGGAGAGTCTTGCCCATTTCTCTCTTAGGGTCTAATCTCGGAGGAGAGATGGTGAGAGACTATGTTTTGTAATATTTTTATCCAGTGCCAGAGCCAAGCAAGGATGGGAAAATAAACTTCTGTGACATTCATGAATTTCCTTTGAGAACCATTCTACTCATGATCACAAAGCTTTTCGGCACCGTTACACCACATGTAGTGAATAGATGTTATATGCAATATGCACTAGAGTGCATGGAGCCAACAGTCTTCAACTGGTCTGAAGTTGTACTTTCTCAAATAAAAGAACAAATAAACAAGTAAAAGGGAGGAAGGAATAAAAACTTCAGTTATGGTTCGATCCTAATCTCATTTTCCTTAGAGCGGATTCCACTGATGCAACCTCAGCATGTGACACTGTGTGTATCTAACCCTAGAGATCTAAGGATGCAGAGATGGGTAGAACTGATGACTAGGCATGCAGGCCAATCATCCATTGTGTTCTCGACTGCATTCTTCGACTAGTTCAGGCAATAGGCTATTGCCATCGATGAGTATGCATATGAGAGAATCAATTTCCGAGGAGATCCAGACTTATCTTTACCAGAAGGCACTCAGTGGGGTGCAATTGGTAAGAATGTTTTGACCATGTTTTCTATTTTTCTAAGGTTTATAAAATGTTTTTCTATTTTTATGTTTTCCCAAGACTAAACTAAAGTTTTAATATAATGAAGATGTTAGTCGAGTTCAACCAGTAGAGGAACTGGAGCATGGAGTGGATGAGCTAGTAGAGAGGGCTGTCGAGAGAGCAGTCCTTCAGGATTTAGACATGGGTGAGACTATATTTGAGCTTTGGCAGCACATAGAGGGGTTGACCTTCAAGATTTTGGATTTCTGGATCGAAGAGTTACCCATGCAACTGCAGCACCACACTATAGGTGTTCCCAACCTCTAGATACAGTTACTGCGTAGGATAGCTAGATCTATAACATTTTACCATGAACATCAATAGTTTACTTTTGACATGTTTCATACATTTTGAGGTTAGATGACCAAAGTGTCTTGGGAAATTTTTTTTGTAAAAACCTATGACTATCTATCTATTTTATTTCAATGTTTTCCTATGTTTATTGCATAAACCTATTCAATTATGTAAATGTATCTTTACATGTGTTTGAAATGTCTGTCTATAACATGATTAGCTAAAGAATCAGTCAATGTGTTCAAGTTTATGGAAATATGTTGTTATTGAATAAAATCAAAGTGTCTTTCCAAAATTCAAACTCTTAGGAACAAACGATGAAGTGTTGGATTTCTAATACTATAAACACTAGTAAGTTGTAAGTTGTAATACCACAAGTTGTGAGTCTAACCTTATAATGATGCGGTTAATACCAAATGAAATGGAATCAGAGAGAAGTTCGATCAACGTGCTATACTCAATAATATTTTTTGTCGATCTACCGCTACAAATCCCTTGAAAACTCACTAACTCATTGTTCGGAGCGAAAAAGGCCCACGCTGCAGAGGATAGATTCTGCATACTACAACTAGCACCATCAACATATCCAACAAATGGTTCCAAAGATTTAGACATTTGCGATGAAATGTAAATCGGATTACTAATGTCAAGAAAACTCTAAAAAACAAACTAAGACAATGAATGCAAATCAACAACATATATATATATATATATATATATATATATATATATAATACAAAAAATTACTATGCTCATGATTAAGCATAGTAACATTTCAGATACAACCCATTTTGGGGCTACGCCAAGGGAATTCCATCATAATCCACAAATTCGTAGGCACCCTTAGCAAGAATTCTTTTGACAGTATAGGGATCGTGCCATAATGGCTTAAATTTCCCTTTACCTATTACATCATCTTCTTGATCATAAAGAAGGACCAAGTCGCCCTCTAAGAAAATGCGAGGCTGGACATTTTTGTCATATTGTGCCTTTATACGTCTCTTATGCGCTTCGTTGGCCAATTTGGCTTCACGACGCATTTCATCAAGATGGATGAGGTTCCAAAGACACACGTCTTCATCTGAGGCATCAGGTAACAAGTCGATTGTGAGTTTCAATGACAGTATTTCACATTGGATTGGCAAGATAGCTTCTAGACCATACACCAATTAAAAGGGAGTAAATCTGGTTGAATTTCTCACCGAGGTTTGGTATGCCCACAGGGCCGAGTACAGGATCAAATGCTAGTTTCTTTTACGAAATCCTATCATTTGTTGAAGCATACATTGAAGAATCTTTTTGATAGCTTCAACTTTTCCATTTTATTGTGGATAATAAGGACTAGAATTATCATGTGACAATCCTAACTTAGAAGTCAATTCAGTGATCATATGGTTGCGAAAATGCTTCCCATGATTTGTGACTATAGCCTATGGGACCCCAAACCGTGCAGTGACATGATTAAAGAAAAACAATGCAGTTGTTTGTCTTGTGTTGTTGAATGTAGGCATCACTTCGGCCTACTTCGTAAAGTAGTCTACTATGACAATAATATAACCATGCCCCCCGGACGAATGAGGGTTATAGAGACAAAAAGATGCATTTGCGCTGGCAGTTTATAGATTTTACGATCAAATATCTGGCACGCATGAAAAATTCTAACCGTGAGGATGCAGTCATGAAATATGGTAGGCAAAAAGTAAGCAACACGAAGTATCTTCTGCATGGTAGCGTATCCAAACAAGTTTCCACCACAAGCCCTAGCATGAAAATCATTTAAAACCTTTTTGGCCTCCTCATGAGTGAGGCACCTTCTTAAAATTTTATCGACACCACGACAATAAAGTGTATCTCCGATGATCAGATAATCTTTGGCTTGGTATCGAATACATCACTAGTCAGAGAAAGAGGTATCAGGCCGAAAATTCTAGGTCTAGAGATAAATGATAAAATTCCCATACCAAGGGTCATATGATCTGATCAGAAACAAAGACTCATTAGGAATAGATGGTTCCGACGTAGTAGCAGTACTATCAGAGGGAAGGTCACAGAGAATCTCAGCCAAAACTAAAGACTTCTTTGACTTGGATTTGATGAATTCCAAATCAAATTCCTGCAAAATGACAATCGATTTTGAATACTTCCCCCCCAACAATTGACGTGATAAGATATACGTCATGGGGTTGCAATCCAAAATGAAAATGGTCTTTCGAAACAAGATATAGTGGCGAAATATTTGGACAGCTTGAACAGCTACCAAGGCAAGTTTTTTCTTCGTACGAATACTTCACTTCCGTATCATTGAGATTATGACTAAAATAATAGATTGGATGTTCTATCCCATTTTCTTCTTTGACCAATACCATAGCGACGGTCGTATTAGCCTCGACGATATATAATAAATAATCAATCTAATAATTGGGGGGATACATTAATGACACCCAGATAAGAGTATCCTTGACAACATCAAAAGAAGCTTACGCAACTTGGTCCCAATGGAAGGGAATCCCATTTTTCAAGACCCGAGTAAGTCCTTTAGTCATTTCGACGTAGTTGGGTATGAACCTCCTTAGGAAGTTAGCCTTTCCTTGAATTTTTTGTAGCTGAATTAAATTTGATGGCTCAGGAAAATCAACAATGGCCTAGAACTTCAATGGGTCTATTCGAATTCCTTCTTTTGAGACAATGAATCCAAGCAAATTACCAGAACCAACACAAAACACACATTTATGTGGATTGAGGCATATTTTGTAGTGTCAACAGCGTAAGAATATGGCTCTCAAATTCATCGGGTGATCAGTCTAATTTCGTGAATGCATGGGTAAATCATCTAGATAGGGTTGAAAAATGTGCTTGATATCATTGAAATCATAATCCATTTCTCTCTCAAAAGCTGCCCTAACGTTATTTAAACCAAACGGTAGTTTCTGATAAGCGAATGTGCCCCAGGGACAGATGAATTTCGTCTTATATTGATCCTATGGGCAGATATTGATTTAATTGTAGCTTGAAAATCCATACATGAACGAAAATATTTTGCATCCAGCACAATCCTCAATAATATGGTCGATAAAGGGAGTAGGATAGTTGTCTTTTGGACAAGAAAGATTGACATCTCGATAATCGACGCACACTCTAATGGTTCCTTGTTTTTTCATAATAGGAATGATGTTGGAAACCCACTCATTTAGCGGAACAAGGTAAATAAAACCAGCATGCAAAATTTTTTCAACATATTCTTTAATGGTAGTGGCCTTCTTCAGATGAACAAGACGAAGGCGTTGTTGTACTGGTTTGACATCAGGGTACATATTAATAGTGTGTTCAACGATACTAGTATCTATGCTTGGCATTTCCTCATAAGACCAAGAAAATACATCACGGAATTCATGAAAGAGAGAGAGATATGTTTCTAGTTTTGATGGAGAACAAGACACGCCAACATGAATGTTTTCTACAATGTCAGGTTTGGTTGAAATATCGATAGAAATTGTTTCTTCAATATTTGAAAAATTTCGCTCGGAATCAATTTCATTAATAGGAAAAGTATTCAAAAATAATTTTTTGATCGATGGGTGATATAGGTCACTAAGATTATTTTCTTCATAATCAGGAAGATCGGAACGATGATGATAATCTTCCCATGGTTCCCCTTCCAACATCATGGTTTCCAAAATATTCTCATCTATCAAGAAAATTGAGGGAAATGGATCAGATCGAGTACCAAAATCTAATGAACGATCAACCCAAAAAACCGGCGACGATGATTTCGGATTCGCCACCCAAGCAAGATAGATCGATTTCTATGCCAGCTCAATAGGGTTGTATGGCAGAAACTCATCCAACATAAAAAATTCAGAATCACCTGTACTCTTTCTTAAGCCAGATGGAGTGGAAGAGATCATGTAGCAGGTCTCTATACTTGCAATTTCTGCTGATGTCGTAGGCGGCGGTAATGCAAAGGTTCCCATGAGAGTGGAATCCTTTAAGGGTCCTTCACCAATGTTCATAAGTGCTATTTGGGGTGTGTGAACAAACGAAACACTTCCAGGTACCTGGGAACTGGAGGCAAAGAAGGATATTTGGTTAATGATTGTGATCACACCTTTATGTGGAAAGGCGATCATTCTAAAATATGTAGAAACAATCACAGTCATAGCTTATACCCATGGCCTTCCAAGTAGAATATTGTATTCAAGGGGTCTGTCAACAACCTTAACGTCAACATTCACAATTTTCCCCCCTAGTTCAACATGCAGGTTATTGATAATACCACAAGGCTTATATGTACATCCGTCAAAAGCCTTCAATGTTGTTAATGATTGAGATAAGCGTGACGAGCCAAGTGACTTCCAACAGTTTAGACACATAATGCACGTAGATTCTCCCTCATCAATAATAATACGATGAACAAGGTGATTGAGAACATTTACTTGGATGGAGAATGCAAATTCTACTGGTAATTGCGGCACATAGCCCGTATGATCAAATACTACGAGATTAGAATCAGTCGGATCAATTCCACCAATTATCGACAAAAAAACCTGTTTCTAGGAGGGACAATTTTGTAACACCTCAAGCACTGACATAGCTGAAGGGGATTAAGCCAAATATTCAACTATATTATAATTTTGCGCAGCTATTGCTCGAGGGTTATATGTCGATTTATGAACGACTCCCTTTGGTGGCTTGATTGTCAATTCAGGAACAACAAGTGGCGGTACCGATTCCATAGATAGATTCGTGGTCGAGGTAGTAGGTTGATAAGTGGCCTGACTACCGTAATATTTATTACGTGTTGAAACCAAAACATCAGTTGATGGCTTCGGGATAGATAACATAAGCTCTTGGGAACTAGAAGTTGGATCCGAAGCAACCAAATTTGTGTCCAGATTCGGAAACGGATATGTCAACACAGCTAACGCATGTGAAGTCTTAACCATTTTTTAGACTTCAACACAGTGGGGAAAATATTGAACAAAGTGTTCCTCATTACAGATTATGCATGTATAATGAGGTTTCTGATTTCCAGACGATTTATGAGATGATATTTCATGTGGGGTAGAAGTTTGCTTTTTCTTTGATTTCCCTTTTTTCTTACTTCTAAGTTGCTTGTCGCTTTTGCCTTTGTCAAATGACATGGCATTGATTTCAGAAGAAGGTGCAGGATCAGATGCAGTAGTATGATGTGTGCTTGGAGTACCAATCATACTGTCTTTGGCATGAGATTCCTTTGATGGAGGATGAACAATAAAATTAGATCGACACGTTAGGAATTTTCTCATAGAGCGTGCAAGACTCAATATAAATCAAGTCTAAATATTGGGCACAAGAAATAACCTGATCTTCAGTGATGATGCCACCCTTAGCCACATCCTCAATTATAGATGGTAACAGGGACTTAATGAACCACTCAGTGAGGAGTTGATCAGGAATAAACGTCTTAACCATTCGATGAAGACGACGCCACTCATGAATATGATCACAAATGTGAGTAGCATTAGTTTGTTTTAAATTAGTCAATATTTTTGTTCCAATTTCATATCGTATGGGTAACTAGAAGTGGGTCAAAAAGACAGTAGCTAGGGCAATGAAATTATCGAAAGAAGCTCTAGGTAACTCAATGTACCATTTTGCAGCCGGACCAATGAGTGTACATTTAGAGTCATCATTTATGGAGTTTGATGAACACCACAAATGATAAGTCATAACATGAGTCGATGGGCTTTCCCCAGGGTTTCCATTGAACTTAGGAATATTCGAGGGTAATTTATGAGGTATTACTGGCCACCAAGGAACATAGTTGATTGGATCATTGGTGGGCCAGTTTAAATCTGGTAACTCTAAATTTGAAAAAAAGAGCAACTGTTGATTGAGGTTGGGTTGAGCGCAGCCAGGGTATGATGGAATTGCTTGGGAAATAGGCCTTTGAGCACCAGCATAAGGAATTTGTTGTTGGTAACCTAGATAGGGGTTGTTTTGATAAGAAAACGCTTGAGGATTTTGTTGACCAAAACCTGGGTACGATACTTATTGAAATGAGGGTTGTGGCATTTTCGCCTGTGGCTGCCAAGGGGTCTGTCCACCAATGTTATAACCCAAATTAGAATAACTTGTATTTGGTTGAGGATAGGTATAACCTAGTTGTGGTTGTGACATCCCATAATATGGTAACCCGGCTTCTGAATAAATTATTCCAGATACAGGTTGTTGTTGTAAATTATTCGAAGGAGTTGGAGTCTGAGGGCCCAATACTTGAGGGTATTGAGTTGAGGGACCTACCTGAAATGGTTGTTGTAAAAAATTTTGAGTCTGTAACAGGGGTAAATATGTATTAACAAGTGGAATTGATGTGGGTGCAACAGGTTGAATCAGTTGATACGAGTGTACAAAAATTTGTGGTTGGATAGGCAACGTGGGTTTCCATTGACAAACATTCGTTTCGACATTAGGTTGACCAAAAAATGACAGATTACTGTCAAAGTAGGTGACCATAGGTTGCCCCCCTGCATGAGGAGTATAATAATATGAAAAATATTTTTCTACAAATTCAGGGAGTCCATCTGAGATGGACCTAGATGGAATAGACCTAGATGGACCAGCTTGATATTTCTCTAATGATGGATATAAAGGATCAAGTCGTTCAATACTCACTATATTTTTACCGGTTAGAATACCAGATGATGACATTGGTGAAGTCCATGGGTGTGAAGATGCACCAAAGAAAATTCCAGATAAATATTTATAACCTCTTGGGACCATAGGGCCACCATGTAAATATGACTCTAGTGAAGTTGTGAACATCGACGGGGTAGCGAGAGAAGGTTCTGACGCAATCGGAATAGATGGTCCAACCAAAGATGTTGGTTCAGGCATGGTTACTTGACCAACTGTATACCCTTAATCGACAGGAATTTTAATAGGCATAGGATTAGCAAAAGAAGAGGCAGGTGATTATGGAAAAGACTCATACAGATAAATATCCTCCCCAAAATGGGTTGGAGTTAAAGGTGTTTCGTCTTGTGGTATTTCTTTAATCAAAATTAAACCAGGATGAAGGATTTCACTGTCAGGCCCAAATTATATTTCAGGAGATTGACTACGCGATATGGGAAACTCAATGGCTACAATAGATTGTGGGGTGACCCATACAGGAACAAATTCTAGTCATCTGACTTTGGGATGCAGATGTTCTGGAAAAAAAGAGACAGGATTTGGATCAACTTCCGCTTGAATAATGTCAGGTTCGTGAGGTATGGTCTCATTGATTGGATGGAACATGACCACAGGTAACTATGAGGACTTTGTCTTGGCAACAGTAGACAAATGAGTATTTATAGAAACAACTTGTGCTAACTCTAGTATATGTGAAGATGATGCTTCACTAGAGTTACTGAAGGTACTAGTTTCGGTAGACCGACGTCACCTTCACCGACCAGAAGTAACTTTCGGTGGTAAAGGTGGTTTCAATGTAAGTCTACGCGAACAATGGGAAAAGGGATTTTCTTCTTCCATGATGGCTAATTTATTTTATCACCAAAAATAAATTAACAAAATAAAAGGGTAATGCTAGGAAAAAAGGTTTACCAAGAAATTGTGAACTGCAGAATACCTCCTGGAAAACCAAGAAGTACAGGAAGGTAATCTCCTCGAATGTTGTGTTCGGTGTATCAAAATTTACAAGGCGGATGACTCAGTTCACTATGGATGGATAGCAACCTAAATTTGTCCTCCCAAATATACCCAAAGGTATATGGATACCTAAGTCCGTATTAGCATTGTCTAATGTGAAACCACACAATGAGAGCACCCCTTTATACTTTTCGTACTATAACACTGGCTGATATACCCAAAGGTACATGGATGAGCTACGATATACTTACATACGTGGAGTGAGGTATCACACTCAGAATGTATTTCAGATAATTAACGACAGATGCTATGTTTTACGACGTCGAAACACATCTCTAGCCTAGACCTTCTAAATTTTATGGTTATGGTTCCAATGCTTTGTTAGGTAAATTGATGTAAATTTAAATTTGATCTTGTTTATCCATTTTCCTTTCAAGGTTCACCGCGATGATGTGATGGAAATTCCTAAAATTTAAACTAAAATAAGAAAACTTTTCAATTTTAGATTTTTCAATGAAAATCTTAGCTACAAAGGGGAAAGAGAAATTAGTTTTGAGAGCAAACAACAAAGAGCACAAACTAATATGCAGCTTTCCTAAGTTTTTCCTATTCAAAACACACAATTCACTACATGCAAATGCAGGTTTTTCTTTTCAGTCTCCTTAATGTGAATGCAAAAAGGAAACTATATGCATCAAATCAACAAAAAACAAATGCTTTCTTCTTTGATAAATGATGAATTTAACAACAATTTCTCTTTTAGGAAAAATGAAGAATGGAACTACAATCTTTCCTACAGGAAATGAAGAATTTAACGAAAATTTATTTTACAAAAACAAATGGATCTAATGCAGAAATAAAAATACTTTGAATTTCATTTGTCAATGATAAAGAAAAACACTTAAAGAGACATTGAACAAACTTAATTTTCAAAAGAATAAGATTGAGGCAAATTCATTGGTATCTATGAGGTATCAAACAATTGAAAAAACAACAAACAAAAGGCTAAAAGTGAAAGTAATGACAAATTCAAACAGAATTTGGTTGGCTTAGGAGGAAACACGGTCTATAAGGGGATACAATGCATTGCAAAGCACCCCTGAGTGGGAGACATTGTTATGCAAAGCATTGTGTCTTGACCAACAGTGCGTTGGGCGCCGTAGAGAACAAAATTCAAGATACTAAACACACTTCTAATGCAATTATTTGTTTCAAAAATCTAATAATTGACAGTAGATGTTACTGGGTGGAAAAGCAAAGGAAAAAAACACCAAGGATGAAGGGAAACTCCCCAGTGGAGTCGCCAATTTTTTATGCGGAATTATGTATTACGGATAAAACACATTCCCTAAATATGGTGCTATGCATTTAGAACAACAAGTCAAAGACTTTGCAGACACTTTTCCTAAGAGTAAATAGACATGCATAAATATGGAGAAACTTGTGATCCAAGCGCTTCCTATTCTCCTTCTATCTCTTTTGTTGTAGCTTCTAATCCATTTTTTATTGCCATACTAGTTCCTGCAAGTATAAACACTAAATAGAAAAGGGATTGCAATATACAAATGGTTATTTATCTTAATCAGTTAAATCAATGAAACATGAAACATATATATAATCTAATAATCCATGATATGAAAGATAGAAACATATACAAATACATATGTGGGAAAATGAACAATAATATTTATTAATGGATAGAAGGGGGAGGTTACAACCAGTGATTGATTTGATGTCACAATATCCAAAATTCGTCCTAGCCTCATCACAATAAACATCTCACCAACAGAATATCACTTTAATCACACTCAATTGAGAATACAACATTTCTTTACCCAATTTATTCCTTTTCAAGCACTAGGATCTGTGCTCAATTTATAGGGAAGCTAAAGGTAATTTCTTAATCAATGACTTTCGAATAATAGGAAGACCTGTTCTCAAGTTTAGAGGTGTTATATGGACACATGGATTCGAATTTTGACACATATGGACTCTTCTAGAAGGCACTGGCTATGTGGAGATTCTAGAACAATGATAATTTTTCTCCCAATTGACCAACACACTCTTGAGTGTTAGGAAGTGCTTTGCAGAGCACCCTTGAATGGAGGTAGTTGCATATGCAAAGCAGTTAGTCTCTTGAGCTCATAGGTGATATAATATATACTTCAAATCTTGGAAATCTTGTAATGGAAGTCATGGATGATTTGTTTTTGTTCTTGTCTTAGGGCATGTAGCAACTGAAATGATAGGGGATGATAGACCCTATTGCATTGGTCCTGGGGATGATGTCCAATTTAGCCAGGTCATTGGGAATGGTGCCCAAATTGACCTATAACACAAATAATTGGAAAGGGAAACCTTGAAGACATACTTCAAGCTATAGATATTGAGGAGACTCTATTTTTCAGAGCTAAAGACATTGAAGGTGACAAGAAGAATAAAAAGAAAGGTAAGATTGTTAAAAAACTTTATTTTGCAGGAGAAGGTGCAAGTTTCTTATTTTAGCCAAGGAAACCACTTACTAGGCTATAACTTGCAAACGGTGTCATGTAAAATAAGAAGACAAAATATATTGAAAAAGGAAAGTAGCCTATCATAGAAGACATTATTGACTTGTCTCCAGCAGCAGAAGAGTTTTTGTGCAAAGGAAAGGAAAAGAGAAGATGGTGGGAAAAACTAAAGTGCAGGTGTTACAGGATTAATTAAGAGAGGCCAGAGAACAAGTCATTGGGATCAAGTTATAATTATAGGAGGTCAAGGTAGAGAGAAAGCTAATGGAAGACTTAAAAGAAGTAAATGATCAGTTGAACCAATATGATGAATCACTAACAAATGCTAAGAAGTTGTTGAAAAGGACACTTCCTTTGAGAAGGGTAATGAAAAACACCAAGAAAAGAAAATTATGGTTATAATCTGAAAGGAAGAGATTCAAGAGCAAGGTCAAAGAATTATAAGATCAAATGGAGATGATTTGGTCAGAACTGAAGAACAGAGGACTTAAAATCAAAGTGATAAATGAGCCTGAAGAGATGCAGCCTCCTACTACTAAAGATGAAGTTCCTAGTGCTTGAAGAGTTGGCCTAAAACATTTTGACAACTTTATGGCATTAAGGAACTAGCATTTCCATATCTAAAAGTGAAATTTTGAGGAAAATGGAAAATTTTGTGTTTTGTGCCAATTAGGAAATTTCGTAGTGAACCCCAGGCTTGAAGCCCGGATTTCACTACAAAATCCTTGTAGGTGACTTTTTGTCAAAAATCACAGTCTTTGGTGAAACAAAAAATGGAGGAAAAATGTATTTAGTTCATTTTGTATAAAAAATTACATCCAAATTAGATAAGAGGGTTGAAAATTGACATAGATAGGTAAAGTGGAGTTGCTACAAAATCACGCTACTAAGCTACATGTTTTACTTTGTTTTTGCAGCAAGTAGCATTTGGTAGAATTTTGGGATTTTGAAGGTGTACTTAAAATCATCCAGCCATGTGGAGGAATTAAAGGGTATCAGTGCAACACTCCAGCATATATTTACTACTCGACAAAGTTTACATTTTCTCCAGCTCAGCATAAATATAGTGATCAAATATCATGATTATATTTTCCTTAAAAGTATGGTGATTGGATTCTAAATCTAGTGGGAGTATTTATGTTTTGATGATGGTTAGTGCCACTCAAGCACTTTTTTATTATTGATGTAATTATCCAGTTCCACAGTTAGTGAAAGTAATAAATAAGAGGTAGAGTCCTAATAGGATTCTAAGTATAAAGTCATTAGGTGTTTGTTTTATTTCCAGGTATCTAATTTATTATTAAGTGAGGTGTCAAAACAAATGGTTCAATGATCTAACCATGTGGGCAGATCATATGTAAATGACTAAAGCCTATTAATATGTAGTACTTTGAAGAATAAAGAGTTGGAGAATGTTACTTGACACTACCACTTTGTAAAGTTTCTTTGAGGATCAGTAATATATAGTGAATGTGTTTTTCTTCTTCACCTGAGATTCTTTTGGTGTTTCAATGAATATATGTCCTATGTATATTAATATTTTTCTTTCAATATCTTGATGCTTAATTACTTAGAATTCATGTTTCTCATGCTCTGACTTCCTTGAACATCAAGCCACTGAATATTTTTGTGTGTATGTTGTCCTATCAATGAAACATTACAAGCCTCAGCTTCCACAAGGAGAGCCATTATCATTGAATTTCCTAAAAATGACTCAATAAGCCCAATGGTAGTAAACCCTATACATTTTTCACCTGAAATCAAACACATTTATCACAAAATTAGCCATATGGTTGAATTATAATTGAATAAATCATAAGTTACTTTGAGAGAGCCCTCTTAGGCTGAAGAGGTTAATTTTCAGTCATAAGCTAGTTTGAAAGTGTTACTCTAGGTTTTCTGGTGGAGCAGCCCATCTGTACGATCTTACACTAGAAAATTTGGCGGAATTTCCGACAGCCAATTCGTCGCTATTCTGACACATAGTCATCGCAAGAGAGACAGTTCGAGGATGATAAAAATGTGGTTTGCCATACCGTCGCAATTCCGACGCACTTTAAAAGTGTCGCACTATCGACACTTTTTCCGTCGCTTCCAAACAAGCATCGCTCTTCTGACGTTTCCCAAACCATCGCGCTTCCGATGTTTGTAAACTGTCGCACTTCCGACGAAATGTGGTTCGACGTTTTGAACGTCGCTCTTCCGACGTTTTTAAACTGTCGCAATTCCGACGAAATGTGCTCCGGCGTTTTGAACGTCGCTATTCCGATGTTTGTAAACTATCGCAATACCGACGCAATGTGGTCCGACGTTTTGGATGTCACTCTTCCGAAGTTTGTAAACTGTCGCAATTCTGATGAAATGTGGTCCGAACGTCACTCTTCTGACGTTTGTAGACTGTCGCAATTCCGACGAAATGTGGTCCGACATTTTTATACTGTCGCTCTTCCGACGTTTTTAAGCTGTTGCAATTTCGACGCTTACAAGGCGTCAGTATACCGATGGCGGGTTCAACTTTAAAAAAAAATATGAAACTTTAAAACAGGACAGTAAATCTTTAATATTTTTTGTTAATTGTGGGCGTTCCAATGACCGTGAAATATTAATATAATAAACCACCCCGCAGCGCTTCGACTATAAACAATAACTTTTTTTCACAAGAGAAAAAATGTTGTTTTGAATATATTATATGAAGTAAAACAGTCCATGAAGTCATTACATTTTCACATCTGAAGATTGGAACCCAAATATCCATCCAGAAAAGTGGAAGTCCCACCCCAGACAATGATAGAATAATACCCCATGTCACATACAGGGACATGATATAAAACCTAGTAACGGTCCACATGGAGATTATCGACAATCTGAGAAAGCATCCAAATATGCCCGAGGCATCTATAAGAAAGTGAAATAGCAGTATGTAGAATAGTAAAGAAATAGATAGAGTACCGACGTCCATTGTTCCAAATACAAATTAAAGTACCCAAAATCCTTGAACAGAGAAAAACGCTAATCATGTGAGGAGTGTGATATGTCCAAAATATAAAAAGACCATCAAACCATATCAATAAACTAGCATCGCTAGTTTTGAAGGCAGAGTGATAAACATTAATCATTTTTTTTTCACAAGAGAAAATACTTTGTTTTGAATATATTATATGAAGTAAAACAGTCCATGAAGTCATTAAATTTTCACATCTGAAGATTGGAACCCAAATATCCATCCAGAAAAGTGGAAGTCCCACCCCAGACAGTGATAGAAAAATACCCCATGTCACACATAGGGACTTGATATAAAACCCAGTAACGGTCCACATGGGGATTATCGACAAATCTGAGAAAGCATCCAAATATGCCAGAGGCATCTATAAGAAAGTGAAATAGCAGTATGTATAATAGTAAAGCAACAGATAGAGTACCGACGTCCATTGTTCCAAATACAAATTAAAGTACCCAAAATCCTTGAACAGAGAAAAATGCTAATCATGTGAGGAGTGTGATATGTCCAAAATATAAAAAGACCATTAGACCATATCAATAAACCAACATCGCTAGTTTTGAAGGCAGAGTGATAAACATTAATCATTTTTTTTTTCACAAGAGAAAAAACGCTGTTTTGAATATATTATATGAAGTAAAACAATCCATGAAGTCATTAAATTTTCACATCTGAAGATTGGAACCCAAATATCCATCCAGAAAAGTGGAAGTCCCACCCCAGACAATGATAGAAAAATACCCCATGTCACATACAGGGACATGATATAAAACCCAGTAACAGTCCACATGGAGATTATCGGCAATCTGAGAAAGCATCCAAATATGCCCAAGGAATATATAAGAAAGTGAAATAGCAGTATGTAGAATAGTAAAGCAACAGATAGAGTACCGACGTCCATTGTTCCAAATACAAATTAAAGTACCCAAAATCCTTGAACAGAGAAAAACGCTAATCATGTGAGGAGTGTGATATGTCCAAAATATAAAAAGACCATCAGACCATATCAATAAACCAGCAACATAGACCAGCATCGCTAGTTTTGAAGGCAGAGTGATAAACATTAATCATTTTTTTCACAAGAGAAAAAACGTTGTTTTGAATATATTATATGAAGTAAAACAGTCCATGAAGTCATTACATTTTCACATCTGAAGATTGGAACCCAAATATCCATCCAGAAAAGTGGAAGTCCCACCCCAGAAAATGATATAAAAATACCCCATGTCACATATAGGGACATGATATAAAACCCAGTAACGGTCCACATGGAGATTATCGACAATCTGAGAAAGCATCCAAATATGCCTGAGGCATCTATAAGAAAGTGAAATAGCAGTATGTAGAATAGTAAAGCAATAGATAGAGTATTGACGTCCATTTTTCCAAATACAAATTAAAGTACCCAAAATCCTTGAACAGAGAAAAACGCTAATCATGTGAGGAGTGTGATATGTCCAAAATATAAAAAGACCATCAGACCATATCAATAAACCAGCATCGCTAGTTTTGAAAGCAGAGTGATAACCTGTCAACACATAAAATAGTATCATAAAGCGGATACAGGAAATGTGCAGAGACATGTACTGTTGATATACACCTCACACAAAAAGCATCCATGATAGAGCAAAAATATGTATAAACCTAGGGTCGATTGTATGCTCTGGCTCGCTTGTTCCCAAAAATAAAAACCATCTGCATAAACCTAGGCTCGCTTGTAAGATCAGGCTCGCTTGATTACAAAATTGGTAACCATCTGTTGCACCCGAGATGTAAGGTTTAGGCTCGCTTGTTTCCATTATTAGCCCGCTACAGCATCCACCCTGTTCATAGCAAAAAGGTTCCTGTAGATATACAGAGAAACAGTATAATATGTAGACCATATAAACATGGCTTTGTATTTCAAAAAACAGGTTTAAAATAGAAACAAGGCAACATTTTTTTTTCTAAGTAAAGTTAATCTATTATCAGTGGGAATAAAATTACACTGAAGTCAAAAAAATTGCCCAGACTCATGGCAAATTTGTCATCAAAAAATCAAAAAATTAAGAAGACTACCCTCATACAGGGAAACCAGTCTTGAACGTTTAATTTACAGAATTCAAAAATATTACAGAGGTCCAGCACAATAAAATAATCTAAAAGCAGCCCAATTAAGTGGGCCGCGAAGCAAGAAAAACAAATTAACCAAACTACTCCTCCGGCTCCTCGACGATTCGGCACCATCCTTCGGAAGGTCCAAGATCGCTAGGTGCTACCTCCACAGTCATGCCACCACTCCCCTCCTGAAGGCCCGAATGTTGGCCGGCTTTTTCTGAGCTCAGACGCGCCGGACGGGTGCATTGTTCTTCCATTTAGGCCTCCTCATGGAAAACCACAGTAGTTGAAGCTGTGATTCGTGGGTGGTTCAGAGAGAAATTAAAGGGAAAAAGCGCAGTGCGCGTCATGGGAGAAGGTGAAGTGGTGGGGAAATGAGGAGCAGGGGAGCCCATACGGTGGCCAAATCCTAGAACCTGACCCCGCCCACTTCTAGTATCTGGATAGCGACCTGCGTGATAATCATTAGATTGGGAAGTCGACTTGGTTGAGGGGCTGGAGGGAGCATGCAGGGGTTTACCTCTAGTGCTCCCCTTGCTGCAACGCATCCTTTGACGCAGGCGAGGCATGGGTGCAGTCTCAACAGTGGGCACAAGAGGAGACGGAGAAGCAGAATTCCAAGAAACAGAGGAAGTCATACAAGGACCAGACTGAGAGAAATGCAGATATGCAGCAAGGTCTAAGCAGCAGTTCAGCTGGCCACTTCTCCTTCTCATCACAGTGAGCAGGTACTGTAACCCAGCAACCGACTCGTCTGAAAAACCATAGCGAAATGCCATTTTATCGACCCAACTTCAATGCAATCGGAGGACTCCCATCATAATTAATCTCTGATCATTAATGAGAGCTGAAGGCCAGATCATATTGGAGCATGCGGAATCACTAACAGGAGTGGAGGTCCGATATTGAACAGTGTTAAAACTTAATGCGATTAGATGTGAAAACCCTTGAACTTAATTGAACAGCGTTAAAACTTAATGCGATTGATATGAAATCACCACATCCATCTCCCATCACCTTAAACGCCATCAAATGCACCCGCATCCGGGAACAGGGCAACATTTGATTGAGGACACATGGCATAAATTGATTGGATCGGATCTTTGTTTGGGCCGCTCGCGCAGTGTAAATCTGGACCCGAAAAATATTAGGGCGAATTTGACAAGAAATTCGTGTCACAACTCTCCCTCCGTACGCGAGCCCAACTTCGGACCCGAAAAAGATTAGGTCGGAATTCAATTGGTTTTCGTGTCACAAAAGTGGCTGACGTCAGCAGGCTATTTTGGAATGTGAATTTGGTTTGAATTATGGTTTATCGCCGTTTGAAGTCCGGCGGGGTCGACTTAAGAACAATTTTGTTTGATCCCATCTTATAAAATTTGTGTTGGTTTTCTTTGATAATACACATATTTATAATAAATCATGGGAATACCACACTAAACATGTGGAAAAGTTATATAAATTGTTGAGAACAATCATTTTTATGTAAAAATATTCAAATGTGCTTTTGGGAAATAAGAATTCGAGTATTTGGTTCATATTTTTTTTAAGGAATGAGTGAATTTGGAGCCTCAAAAGATGCAAGCTATTACAAAATGACCTATTCCTAAGAAAATCAAGGTTCTTAGAAGATTTTTTAGACTTACATGATATTATTGATAATTTTTTAAGAATTATGCATGCATTTCAAGTCCACTCACATATCTCTCGAAGAAAATATCATTTATATGGAATGATGAGGCTACTTTGGCATTCTCTCTTTTAATGGATGCCATGTCTTCTACACCAACATCGGTTGCACCTAATTTTGGTAAAACATTCATAGTAGAGTGTGAGGCACTAGGACAAGAAATTTACGTAACATTAACACAATAAGGGATATCATTGGCTTTTAAAAGCAAGGAATTCAAAGAAAATATTTGGTGAAATCTACATATGAAAAATAAATGGAAGCAATATTACATGCAATAAAAATGGGGATAGTATATCATTGGGAGGTACTTTAAAGTCAAGATATACCATGATAGCATAAATTATTTTTTGAAGCTATGATTTTCATTAGAAGATTAACAAAAATGAGGAGAAAAAAATGCAAAGTTTTAATTTTGAGATAATCTGCAAAAAGGGTAAGGAAAATTTAGTACATGATGCTCTTTCTAAAATAGAAGAGGCCTCAAATTTATATCCAATTACATTTTCTATTCCTAGGTGGCTAGGAGAAGCTTGCCATAATGGAAAAATGACAATAGTACTAAACAAAAACTAAAATTTATAAAGGATGGGATGAACTCTATGGAGCATTGGGAGTGAAAGAGAGATATACTTTGGTGCAAATGTAGAATATTTTTATGCACGCAAGCATATTTGAATAAACAAATATTAAGGGAGTCCCATGTCTCTCTGATGGTAGGACGCAGAGTTCCTTAAAACATCTCAAAGGATCAAAAAATATATTTTTGGAAGGAATGAAGAAAGATATTCAAAATTTTGTAAGAGAAGGTCAGGTTTGCATAATAAATAAAAGAGAGATAGCAAAATCTCTAGGGTTACTTCAACCATTCCACATACATATTCAAAGACTAGAAGATATATCAATAGACTTTATTACGGGGGTTATTGAAATATAAAGGTAAGTATTACATTTTTGTGGTCATTTATATAGACAAATTTTGTAGATTTTTTTTATAGAGCTCAAAGTACATAAACAACAAGCCAAGTGGCAGAAGTGTCCGTGAAAGAAATTCATAGTCTTCATGGTTTTCCTAAAGTAATAGTAACAAGAAACCTTTGGAAATAATTATTTAATATGAGTGGAGAAACACTAGCTGCCATGAGTTCTACATATCAAACACAATCAAATGGTCAAACAAAAATAGTTAACAAATGTTTTTAAGGTTATCTACAATGTTACTCTTTAGAAAAGCAATCTTAATGGATGAAGTGGGTTCGTCAAGGAATAATGGTAATATGATACTACCTATCATACATCTACTAAAATTTCCCCATTTAAGGCCCTTTATGGATATCCAACTCCTAGTATCTCATACTTTTTGCAAGATAAGTCCAAAGTATAGGAAACAGAGTCACATATGGAAAATACTAAAGAAACTTTGAAAATTATTATGGAAAACCTTCAAATGACATGAAACATGATAAAACAACAAGGGGAACAACATTGAAGTGAAAGATAATTTGAGGGTAATTGGGTATTTTTTAGATTATAGCATTATAAGCAATCTTCATTCAAGAAAAACAAGAATAAAGAATTAGCTAAAAAATGTTATGGCCCTAAATAATTATTCATAGGATTGCACAAGTGGTATAGAAGTTATATTTTCCTTCTTCTTGCATTCATAAGGTTTTTCATGTATCTTGCCTAAAAAAGGTTTTGGGAAAAATATGCCAATGTAAATAGAACTTCCAAAATTAGATGAAGAATGAAAGTTGATTCTTGAACCACAAAAAGTTATAGATAAACATTTTGTATCTCTTTGACATATAACTATTATGAAGTACCTAATCAAGTGGAAGAATATTCCTCTAGAAGAAGGTACATGGTAAAATGATCAATTCGTGATGAAATACCCACGGCTAAAGGGTTCGTTTGAAGTTTTGACAAAGGTTTTGTTATATGTTTTATATAACGCGCGACGGAATAGTTTTATTGTTTGTTAAGGTCCCACATAGTGATCAAATTTGAAGGGCCGGTCCAAATTTCAATTAGAAGGGCATATATCTATGTTTCCCTTCCATAATGAAAATCTTTAAAATAAAAAATTTTCAATTGACCACAATAAATTATTTTTACATTTCATTTTCAGAAAGACAAAACCATCAATCTTTATATTAATAAAATACTGTTACATATACAACAATGAAGAAGGCTCCATCTTTCATTGCTTAAATATCTCATTGGCAATGTCAACATGAGTCTTGAAGACACTATTATAAGAATTTGGATACATACCACCGGGATATAGGAGATTCTTATGTGTCAGATTGTGTAATGCAATTTTGACTTTGTCTCACAAGGAGCAGCAGCATGGAGGTCAGGATTTTTCTTATAGAAATTTTTTATTATTATTTGAAACGTTGTTTATAGATATGAAGACAACAATGAAATTATGAGCATGGTGGACAATTAGTCAAGCTCATGATGCCAAACCATGATGATGTAAGTTTGGAATTTAACATTTTTACATGTTAAAGACAAATAGTCAAAATCACTGACAACTTAGTATGCCATAATTAATAATCATTCCATGTTCACTTTTGTTAATAGGTTTGTGTCACACAATGATCTCTCTTCTCTAGCATTTACTTGTATTGAAGATCACTATTCTAGGAATAAGGAGTTATTTTCTCCAAAAATAACCCTAGCCAAACATTGACAATGCATCAAGGATATCTTTCTATGCTTCATAATTACATATGTTCTACTTCTAAATCATGTCTTGGAAGTGGTTGTTTTGCTGGAAATTATTCACCAATTGGTTTCATACCAAAGTCTTTTTCTCATTTTCAGCATCCAATACATGAAAAAGATAATGTTTTAAAAAAGCATAAATATTTGAAATTTTGCAAGAATTGTCTGGCACACTTTGAATATTAATTTTGAAGTCAAGTGCATGATGTTGTATAGGATCAAGTGTCATTTTGAATACCAAATGTTTCACAAGAAACTTCTCAACATGATACCCTGCAGTAAGGATTAAATGACAATATTGCATCAACTATTTCCATAATAAAATTGCACCTCGGCCATAAGACTAAACAACTACAAATGTTATAGATCTAACAAGACCACACAATCAAATGTATTCCACAAGGCCAATACTGTATGAAAAATGAAAAGGAGTTTGCAACCAAAAATACCTTAGGCAACTAATTCAATTAGATACACCAAACCATTAGCAAAAACGAAAACCAACCTACTCAAAAGGCAAGTGTTTACCTCCTTTGACAAAATTTTGAGTTCCGAAACAAGGGCCTTTATTGTCTTGTCAATGCCCCTAGTAATTTGAACGGGGTTTGCACCTGCTGCAAAAACCTAAACAAAAAGGTTTCATTTCAAATTATTTTCCACAAATTTAAGATACAACCATTGTCAGTTTTGTATTTCCTAACAAGCTCATAAATTTTGACAAAAGAACCAAAAATTTTTAATACCCGATAGCAATTTTTTCACTCAAAAACTATCTTAGACTCAATAAGCCCAACCCAAAACTAAAAAACCAAACACCATAAGACCCTACAAAAATGAATAGATGATCTTAATCCAGTACTATCGACAAAAAGTTACCTTTACACCCTCACTTATTAAACCATGTGCTGTTGAATTTTAACTTCAACTGCTGCAGCAGAAGGACGGATGCAACAACAAATTTTTTTTTGGGGTTGCTTGCACGCCATCCAGAAATTTAATTCAACATTTAAAATTCCTGCAAGTTTTTTTTGTAGACGGCCGCAACCATATTTCTGTACAGGATTGTATTTAAACACAACAACCAACATTAACGCAATTCACCAACCAGAAATTAAACAAACAGAAATTTACCCCCCAGTTTTGTAAATTCAAAAGGAGGACACATGGAGCATTAATATTGGATCGCATGAAATTGAAGGGAATCTGAAAACCTGAAAACTGGACCCGAATTTTTTATAAGGCACATTGGATTGAGAATTCGCGTTACAAATTAGGCAGACGTCGGCATCCCATTTTGGAACGCGAATTTGGTTTGAAATTCAATCTATTCAGACTTTTAAAGTCTAACGGAAAGGTTTCTTTAATGTTTTGATAGTTTAATTTTATGTACGCTTTAATATATACATATGTTTTAAACATATTTTATATATATATCATATGCGAAATGAAAGGTGGGCCATAGAATTTAGTTTTAATTTTATTTTTTTTAAAAGAGGTTTTATTATAATATGTTTTATATGTTACAACATATAAAAATAAAAAGGACAAAAAAGCTTGGTAGTTTTTTTTATAGACAGTACGTAAATTTTTTATTACACAACAGTGTGTAAAAAGTGAAAGACTGAGTGTAACTTTTTAAGTGTGTATGCACAGAAGTGCAAAAGTGAAAAACACAGCAGAGTGTTTTAGAGACAGAGTATGTTTGTTTTGAACAGACAGTGAGTTGGTTTTATGCACTACGTTTTGTAGCAGTCATAATTTTGTAATCCCTCTCAATGCGGAAGAAGTGTAATAGTTTTTTTTTTAGTTATTGAAGGGAATAGAAGTTTGTTTTCAAAGTATTGAAACTCTGTCTCCTGTCAAAGAATTTTTTATTTTCTCTGTGTTAGAGGAAGGGAGATTTATTCTCCATTTATTGTTCTGGAATTTTTCAATATTCCAACATGTGCAAGAACAACAAATGTTGTGGTTCCATCCCCAGTTAAATCATTTGTCTTTGTCGCATCTTGCCTTACCAACTTGGCCCCAATATTTTCAACTGGGTCCTCTAATTCAACCAATAAAAAGGCCAAAACCATTGCATTGAGATACATTTCATTACACTATCAATAACAATAAAATTTGACTCAGCCATAACCCTTTCCTTTTATTGTTGTGAAAAGCTTTATGCATTACTCTAATGTGGCTATTCCATAGGCCAAGTAGACCGCTAGGTAACAAATATGTTTCCTTTCACCTTTGAGTTTTCAAATTATGCCTACCAAATCTAAGACATTTAAGAGGGGGAACTAATACAATGTTAAAAAGAAAACCAGAGCACACATCTACAAATTACCTCCTTAGCTACTGTCACGCCATCATTAACTATTTTCGGAGAACCATGCTTGCTCTCCAAGACAACATTTTTCCCTTCGCCCCAAGGGTGACTCCAACAAGATCAGCAAGTTTGTTCACACCACCTGCCAGACAAATTGACAATGCTTTCGGTAAGTGTGCAATTGAATGCCAGACCATATGCCAAAACAACCCTCCATGAAAAATTAAAATAACACATTAAAATCGAATATAAGTGGACAAGGAAAGATCCACCGTAGTGAAGTTTCACGTGTAGGTGACCTTCCTTTAAACATAATTTTTTCTCTGACCTGCAATTTTTTTGTCACTGAGCCATCCTTGTTGAAGTACAACTCCTTTTCCATAGCTCTTGTATTAATTACCTTCTCTCTGTCGCGTAATCTCAGAGTCCCTCTTCTGCTTGAGCGATTAAAGGAAATGGGTGAAAAAACTGAAAGAGAAGACAATTGTCTACCATAATTATCAAACATTGCACCCAACTTCTTCCCCTTTCCATTGTTACCCAATGAGGTAGATGTGGCAATTTTTGTCATACTTCCCAAAGCAGAGGCCATCTTCTCTTATGCTGAATATAGAATTACAATATCTTCATATTAGTATGAACCTTAAAAAACATGACTCCCATTGCTAAAAACCACTTTTAAGTTGTAACGGGCAAACTAAACAACTATCGCAACTTTTGGAAACTTCTGGAGCATTAAGAGAGAAACAACCAAAGAGAAATACAACCACAATCCTCATTTTAATGATACCGGACTATATATTTGCATTAAGATAATAGAAAGAAATCACGACTATATTAAGGCCAGCACAAAACAATCTTTAACCAATGTCTCTCGCGGCCTTCAGGTTGCCATGCTAGAGGTTGCATATTTTTAATTTAAATTATTGACCTCTCGTGCCCATCTATGAATGCATCCAATGGGATATCTACATCAAATGCTCCTTTATATCCCCAAAAACAAATTCCCTACTACAAGAGCACTAGTATTGATGGATCACCCCATACCATCCCACCCACTAGAAATGGTGAAAAAGGAAACTCGAGAAAACTTCTGAAATATCTCAAGATGACTATATGGGTGGTTCTTATGAATCAACCAACCATTCAGAACATGCTCATCAATCCAAACCATGAGTATTATGTGACAATATTCAAGCAGGCACTGAATCGGATTTCTGAAGCTATGTTAGAGAAACCCTAAACTCTCACTGAAAATAAGTGAAATGTGGCACCACTCAGAGATTGACATGTGCCAATTGGTACAAGTGGTAGACAATTGGCATGCTCAAACAACGAGGTGATGCAGGAATGACATGAGGGAGAAAATATCGGAAAAGCCCCAAATCTGGAGAACTAAAGCTCATCACCAACCTGAGATTGACAACTTTACATGATGTAACCTATGAAATCGTAAATGGAGAAATCATAGTAACAATAAAGTAACTTATGTAACAATAAATTCGGATTCATCCTGGGAGTGGTAATGGGAGAAATCATAGTGAATAACAGGAAACATGCAGAGTTGCTTTCAATCAAATAGATGCAAAAACACATACAAAAAACCTAGATAATAATCATGAACAAGCTTAATATTGAATTATGAACTGTAAAGGAACTTACAAAATGTGACATTACGAACCTGGTCAAGCGCACAAGCAAAAATATCCTGGACATGACCTTGGTTGACAAGTTGCATTGCTCATGATGCAAGAGGATTTGTACCTGCACTGCCAAGTCAATCAAAATCCATCATTATCTATACAATAAATACAAGTAATTGATGTAGTATTTTTTACTCTAAGATGAATTCTTATGATAATGTTAGAACATATGTTGAAAATGTCAAAACATACCTAAATAAGCTCCTCTTCGTTTCAAGAACAATTTATTGGAGTCGCATGAACTTGGAACAAGCCTCCCACGATCTGAAAGAGTAGCAACTAAGTCAACAGTGACTTTTTTGTTGCTATGCTGGATCGAGGGAGGTTTTCTCCAAGATTAAATCGCTCCAATAAATTATTCTCTACTAAACAGGGCCAACCACATGAAGGTGGAAGCTCTTATGGCCTCTCCCCCCCCCCCCCTCACATCACTCTCAATTCCCCAATACCCAATCTATATTTCATTTTTTACTTTCATGAGCATAAAAAAAAATATTCAATAACTAATAAAAAAACAATTCAACAAAAAGTACACAAGGAAACATTGCAATTAATGTTTGACATAAAAATAGTATGATAAATAAGTTTTTTATATAATGCAAAAAACGTTCTAAGTATGGTAACGTTTGTTTTATAATAATACAATATTTTACATTATCAATTTTTCTTTTTCTTCTTCCTATTTCTAAAGCTCCTAATTACATCATCAATATCATCGTGCTCTGCTCCTGTTTCGTGCCTTTCGACCCGCACTGCTGACCTAGTTGCGTAGTCACGATGTATGGTCTCATCCAGTGACGGGGCATCGCCTACAAAAACAGATAATATTAAATTTTAATTGTCAGTTTTTAAATATCATTGAAATAGTTCGGTAATATTAATAAAAAAAATTGCAATGAGATTATTTACCTGGTGCACCAGTTGTCGCCGCTGACCTAGTTGCATAGTCACGATGTCTGGTCTCATCCAGTGACGGGGCATCGCCTAAAAAAACAGATAATATTAAATTTTAATTGTCAGTTTTTAAATATCATTGAACTAGTTCGGTAATATTAATAAAAAAAATTTCAATGAGATTATTTACCTGGTGCACCAGTTGTCGCCGCTGACCTAGTTGCGTAGTCACGATGTCTGGTCTCATCCAGTGACGGGGCATCGCCTACAAAAACAGATAATATTAAATTTTAATTGTCGGTTTTTAAATATCATTGAACTAGTTCGGTAATATTAATAAAAAAAATTGCAATGAGATTATTTACCTGGTGCACCAGTTATCGCCGTTGGGACTGTTGCCCTGTCTTCCTCTCTGGTGGTAAGATCCTCAAGGGAAACATTCTCTCTCATTTAAACAAAAAACGTTATAAGGACAACCATCAAGGTATAATTAGAAAAAATTATAAGTAGAAATTAATTACCGTCACGGCCCTCACTGATAGTAGCATTGTCGGCCTGGTCCCCACTACAATGATCAGGTTGAACGTGAGGATCATCTACATCTGGCTCTAAAACTGGGTTATTTGCCTCGTCGGTAGTGCTGCTCCCCTGATTTAAACAAAGTTGTTAGACATTAAATTTATGGATGAAAATAAACATATTGAAAGGTTAATGTTTTACCTTATCAGGCATTCTGGATCTTGGGACCTGCCCCAAGCTTCTGCGATGTTCAACTATGGCTTGATAGCCGAAATGGAAAGCGATATTTTTATCTTCCTCTGTAGTTTATGTTCTGAAGTCATCACCCTAAATTACATATGATTGTGTATTTTTAATCATATTTAATAGGATTACAAAAATGTTGGAAGGCGATAAAATTAATTATAAGATGTTTCGCTATTTAATTACAATTCTTGCGGCTAATTTCAAGTAGTCGCTGTGGCCTAGCTTCTGATGGCCCTTTTTTTCAATCCTAGCTTTGGTTGCCTTTGAGGTGTCAGGAAACCTAGCATCAAAAGATTAAAGTCAGATATGACGTAGCACACTTTTATTTTAGACATATAGAAAATTAAAGCTATTGAAGTAAAGTTGTAATTTACCTTGCGGGTCCAGTTGGCATTTTTCCTTCTTTCTTTGCCCTTTTCTCTTTTCCGTCATGGATGAGTGCTCTCCACTCACTCTCTGGAACTATGAGAGGACACTCGTATCTAGGGTTAAATTTCAATTGCGTCCTATAGGTGTCCCTGGTATATTTCAAATATTTGCCGGCTACCCGAGCCGCCGCTGTTCTGTCAAATGTGCCGACCCCAAAAAGGGCTTCTAGATAATCTAGAAGTTCTTTTTTCAGGTTGGAATTCTGGGAATTCCACCCTGTGCGTATGGTTGGGCCAAAAATTACCAACGCATGGCTCTCCAAAAACCTGTAGAACTCATTGTTTCCTACATAGAAAAAAAAGATATTATCATTAATTTAAAAATAAAAATCATGATAAATATGTTTTAGATAAAGTACATGAAATAGTTAAAATATTAAAATTTACTTGGGAGTTGTACATGCTTTATAGGGACACCTTCATCGTTCACCAACAACGTGCCATTAATGGTCCCTATGGAGCTGACACGTGTAGCTCCAGGAAACACAATAATGTAGTTGGCCATATCAGCCTCATCATTGCCAACACGTTCAACAGTTGGCTAGGTGTCTGCTTGGGCAGGGTGTGTTTCTTGGCTGGCACCTAAAGGAGTAGAAGGTGTATGAGAGGGTTGCTGGGAAATATCTTGCCCTTGTGTCCCACTACCACCAACACCGGGTTCAGCAAGTGCCAGAAAACGCTACATACAAAAGAACTTTTTATTAGTTTAGTCAATGTAAAAATTAAAAATCAAACTATCACAATTCATCTCATGCAGAACGAAAAAATATCCTTTTGACATTTTATTATTACTTGATATGTTTCTAGCTGGCTCATAAGTTTTTTGATCCTCTCTTCTGTTCCAGGTGCTCAAGGCGCGTCTATCAAAGTATTAAATTACGACCTTGCATCTCGTGCCTTTTTTCGCAACAAGAACACTGGAGATAGGGATGAAGAAAGCTCTTCCTCAAAGAGGGAATCATTAGGCGTACCATGGCTAGGTGTCTGCATATTTGAACAAAATTAATATTATTTCAATTATGTAAATAACTAAAATACCTGAAGATAGAGCAATGCTAGCACTTTACATGTTCTTCCGTTGGCCTCTTTCCACGATCATCCCGTCTCGGGGTTGTTCCTGTACTTCCCTGATCAGTCTGCCACATTGCAATAAAAATATAAATGTAAAAACTTGAAAAAAATATCTAACTTGAAAACACAAAATGAAAACTGAAATAATTTCTAATAAGACACCGGAAGACAGAGTTAGAGTTTCAAATATGCCTTGCATTGAATTCAGTCCTGGAAACATGTCATTGCACATTAAGGCACCCAAACAAGAGACGAGTTGACAATGAAGAATTTATTGAATATATTGTTGGAGAAACTTCTAGTAAACTTGTTGTGAAGACCTTGAGGAAATTTTTGGAGCAACATTGTTGAAGCTGATGGTATAGCATTGTTGGAGACGATCTTGAAGGGCCTTGAAGTGAAGCTTTTGGAGCAACTATTGAAAAATCCTTAGAGCATTTAAGTAAGGCACTTTCTATCTTTCATCACCTTTTTCCTTTCAATATCCTTTAAACAATTTTGTTGATATTTAATGTTTGAAATCATGCTATAAATCCTTGATTATATGTGTTTGGGGACTTTCCCTTTGAAATTACCCAAAAATACCCTGGCAATTTTATCTTCAGGATGCATGTCTGACCCTATTGTTCAATATTTTGATTGATGGTAGTAAACATAGAAAGTTAGGAGGCTCTTGACTTGGTTTGGTTGGGCCATTAGATCCCTAACATCTACTAGGGAGAAACCCCCTTGAGTTGGAGGAGAGCTAGCCCGAAGTGAAAAGAGGTTAGTGAGGTGACAATGGGGCTATTGAATTACACATGGTATCACACTTTAGCTTTAGGAATTTATCTTGAGAAGTGCGAGATTTTGCTATATCAATTCTCAAATTGCTTACAACACTATTGTTAAGAACTAATAAGAAGTGATGTTGAGGGGTTTTTGGGTATAAGAAACAATACCATTTAAAAACTAGGGTTCTTAGTCCTTGGCATTCCTTCACCTGGGCCTAGGGGCACACTAGAATGATTTCACACTAAACCATTCAAACTTAAAAGTAACTTAACAGATCCATAAAGTAATAATAATCATAATTCCTAATTTCCTATTGTACGATATGATGCAAATTATTCAAACATGAAGCAATGAAGACATGCAATGTCTGAATTTCAAGATTGATGATCCAATACAAGAAGTTA
This sequence comes from Pinus albicaulis, assembly GCA_034641835.2. Classification (NCBI taxonomy): domain Eukaryota; kingdom Viridiplantae; phylum Streptophyta; class Pinopsida; order Pinales; family Pinaceae; genus Pinus; species Pinus albicaulis. Next base: position 131,859,661 of record CM076574.1, on the reverse strand, counting down.
GAAACTACAACTTTGATTCAATACTCTGTGTCCTAACTCCAGGAAGGAATCTAGTTTGTAGTACAGAACATGCAACGTGTATTATCAATTCTTAATTGAAAACAACTAAAGGACATCTACCTCATCAATTCCTTCCCATTTTTTTTTTTTTATGTTATATTCCTTATAAAAGTGTCAAATTTCTCTCAAAGTAAGCAACCACTGAATAAAATAAAAAATAGTTGAGATATGATTGAGAAATGGTCATTTATTTCTTGAAAGGATCTTCACAATTTCTTTGGTTTTTTTTTTTTATCTCAAGAAACAAGAAATGACCTAAGAAACTATCGTGATGTAATATAAGAAACAACACGGTGCAATGGCCATTTTCAAATCCAAATGATGTCCATTGAGGACATGGCCTTTATTTGGTTCCTGTTTCATAGGAGTTTCGGGTAGAAATGGAACTTTGTTGTACCATTTCCAATAGTAAAAAGGGAAAAACTTCTTTTTCCATGGGAAATAATTTACCTTTCCTTTTTCAAGATAATCTAAATCACAAAATATGAACTATACTGCACACATTATTGGATAATGTGAAAGTGGAAAAGGAATACCCTACACAAGTGATGCACACATGTACATTTGAACACTAATAGATTTTTGTAGTTGAAATGCAATGCTTGTTTTCATTTAAATGTTGGGTTTTTAAAGCAGGGAGAAATAATGGCTGCCAAATTAATAAGCGTTTCTTTGGGAAAAATTTAAATCTTGTATTGGGTGATGAAGATAATAGAGGGTATTGAATCTTGATTCTTGACATCTAGAGAGAACCCTACAGCCTAACATAATCCAATGGAATTGACAAAAAAAACCCAAATAGAGTCAACCCTACTATAGGAGGAAGGGCCTGCAGTAAGAACTTACCATTTTGCAAGAGCTGAGGGCGAATGTTGTTCTGCAAGAGCTAAGGGCGAACGTTGAGGGCGAATGCAGGGTGAATGTTGTTCTGCAAGAGCTCAGGGTGAATGCTGAGGGCGAATGCTATTCTGCAAGAGCTCAGGGTGAATGCTGAGGGCGAATGTTGTTCTGCAAGAGCTCAGGGCGAATGCTGAGGGTGAATGTTGTTCTACAAGAGCTGAGGGCGAATGCTGAGGGTGAATTCTGTTCTGCAAGAGCTGAGGGCGAATGCTGAGGGAAAATGTTGTTCTGCAAGAGCTGAGGGCGAATGCTGAGGGCGAACACTAATAGATTTTTGTAGTTGAAATGCAATTCTTGTTTTCATTTAAATGTAGGGTTTTTAAAGCAGGGAGAAATAATGGCTGCCAAATTAATAAGCGTTTCTTTGGGAAAAATTTAAATCTTGTATTGGGTGATGAAGATAATAGAGGGTATTGAATCTGGATTCTTGACATCTAGAGAGAACCCTACAACCTAACACAATCCAATGGAATTGACCAAAAAAACCCAAATAGAGTCAACCCTACTATAGGAGGAAGGGCCTGCAGTAAGAACTTACCATTTTGCAAGAGCTGAGGGCGAATGCTGTTCTGCAAGAGCTAAGGGTGAACACTGAGGGCGAATGCAGGGTGAATGATTTTCTGCAAGAGCTCACGGCGAATGTTGTTCTGCAAGAGCTAAGGGCAAATGCTGAGGGCGAATGCTATTCTACAAGAGCTAAGGGCGAATGCTTAGGGCGAATGTTGTTCTGCAAGAGCTGAGGGCAAATTTTGTTCTGTAAGAGCTGAGGGCAAATGCCGAGGGAAAATTTTGTTCTACAATAGATGAGGGCGAATGTTGTTCTGCAAGAGAGGAGGGCGAATGTGCGCATGATATCAGATGTTAATGTAGCTATTGCGACGGATATAAGTTTCGTATTTTTAATAAAATAATTTTTATGTAGCGCGCATATAAGTTTCGTATTTTTATGTAGCACGCATATAAGTGTCATTATACCGACGGCGGAAAAAGCGTCGCTATTGCGACGGATGCCTCCAAACGTCGCAATTGCGACACTTAGACATTGTGTCGCACTTGCGACGTTTGGAGGTAGCCGTCGCAATAGCAACGCTTTGGGGCATAGTGTCACAATTGCGACGTCTTCCTCCAAACGTCGCAATTGCGACACTTTGTATAAGTATCGGTATTGCGACACTTTTCTATAAACGTCGGTATAGCGACGGTTTCGGGCGGGATTGAAAAAATTTGGGGAAATTTCCGACATTTGGTCAAAAGCGTCGAAACCGAGTGTCGGAATTTCCCCCAAATGTAGTAGTGTTAGTGATAACAATAGGAAGAATATCAGAGAAAGGAGGAAGAAAATACTGAGGAAAAAGAATATGTGGACCTGTCTTAGGCCATGAAACCTCCCCTCAAGACACAAGCATGTCACCTGACATCACAGATCAAGAGGTAGCTGCCACCCTAACTACTTTGAGCACACTTATCAAAATGAAAAATAAAAAGGCAGACACCTATGCACTTTAGAACTAGGAAGAGTTAGAGGGTGAGACAAGGAAAACCACAAACTCCCACCAAGAGCCCTATCACCATTGAAGAATCACCAAAGAAGGAGGAAGAAATCATATTAGAGGAAGGAAGGGTGAAAGACATCACTTCACCTATAAGGACCACTGTAACATAATTTATGAGACATTTACCCAGATCTGCAGCCCATAGACCTCATGCAACCTCCACAAACCCTCAAAGGAGTGAAAAGAGTGAAAAAAAAGGAGAATAGGGTCTTCAAAAGGAAAAACAGATTTTTCTACAGGAAACACTATTTTTTCTACAGGAAACTCCAACAAGCATATATTTGGAGAAAAATGCCTCGGTTGAAGATGAAAAGATAGCCACAGAAGGGAAATAGGTCAAGGAAGCTAAGGGCAAGACACAAGAGGAAAACAATGATGAAAAAGAGCGAGGAAAAGATGATAAGGAAGAGGCCACCTCACCAAAATAAATCCCCAAATATGTTTCAATAGTTCCAAACCCTAGCCCTCAACCCAATATGAGCTCTTACTACACATACATTGAGGGGGGTAGATTAATTCCTCAAAAGTTCACAATTACTTTGTTTTATCAGTTGGAGGAAGAGAGGGAATGCACTCATCATTGGATGAAGCTTTCCACATCTAAATGAGTGTATGCCATAGGGTTCATGCAAGGAAAATTAATTGAGTTGGGGAAGGATTTATCTTATGTGAGGCTCAGAGAGTCAGTTTTGAAGGAGCAGCTTCAGAAGGCACAGACAAAGAATGTAGCACTGCAAGAGCAGCTTCATCAAAATGGTAAACAAGTGGCCACTGTTGGAGTCTTTTTGGTGCACGTATGTACAAAATCACACCAAATTAAGGTGTGTGGTCTACCCACTTAAGTTATTGGTAACAGGCAGAAAAATAAGTGGAGTCAAGCAAGTTAGTGGAACGAGCTAGAATCACAAGCATACTAGATAGAGAAATAACATGCATATATAAACTGAAAACTAAAATAAAAACTAAAACAAATAAACAATAGCTCTGAAAAGAGTAAACTGACAACAATAATACAAACGGTGGCTCTAGGCCCCTCTTGTTGAGCATTGGTAGTAATGAGAGTGAAACTTTACCCTCTTTCCAAAGGGCCCCTAGCCCATGGGTTTTAGGTCCCGATGCAAGGATGTTTTTATCCCAAGCTTGCCTAGTTGCAGTCTCCCTCTCTCTCTACTGTGTTGGACTGAACTTGTTGGATGGCCAAAAATTGGGTTCCCTCTATCTTCAGCTCTGGCTCACACACTGTTGGTATTTCTTGGGAAATTTTGGCCAACATAACAATGTGTTCAAAAATTCTTCATCTCATGGTGGCCTTATATAGGAGATTTCAAATCCTCCCTTCCCTCTCTTGGTACATTATAGATGGTGACCCAAGAGAGGCGTATGATTCCTTTGTGTGCTCCAAATATTCCATTGTGTGCCCACTTAGTGTCTAAGGAGGCGTTGGTGGCTGTCCTTAGGCAGCTTCAAGTAAGGGGTCACTTTTCCTTTGCTTTGTGTGGTCCAGGATAGTGAAATTTTTCCACTCCCAGGATTGTACACATATCGGGCAAAAAGCACGCAAAGGGCCCTCTTCACGAAGGATTATGCATGCAAAGAGCATTTAGAAATTGTTCAAATTTGATTTTCCTCAGACCTTAGAGATTTTTAAATACTTTCCAGATTTTTTAATGTCTTCGAACCCTGTAAATCCTTTTGCCTCACATTAATTAATGTCATCTTCTGTTGTACGATTTTACAGTGTTAACAGTTGCCCCTTAATGTGTGAGGTCTAGGAAGAACTGTATAGCCAAAATACATTATAGTTTCTTTTTTGTATCATGTGTAGAGAGAGAAAGACCTGTTTGAAGCTTTTGAATTGAAAACACCCTGCACCGGTTCCAAGAATGACCATGTCCTAAGGGATCCCTGTAAGAAAATACAATTTACAATACATATACAAATTTTCTACGAGGCGAGCATGTCCCATGCTTGTAATGATGTGGCTAGTTAAACAAATCTAGTTGACAAATATATGTTTTTTCTGTGTCACTAATATGGTAGTGATGTTGGCGGTTGTTGACGATGACTATTGATGCCCTCACAGGAATTTTTTCTTTGAAAATAGGTGGAATATGGTACCCATATGCATAAAATTGGTATGGCATATAGTTGCGCATGGTACGCATAGGTGCTAGCTGGGACCTTACCGTGTAAGCATTGTTGACAGAGACGCTTATGGAGGCATGGGTCTTCGATAGATTTGATCAAAGTGCAATGGTTGTAAGGTACGATACCATCTTGACATGAAATATTTTTTCGAAGTCAAATGTTAGGAGGATCGATGACATATGTGGAAAATTATGTCTCCCACAGTGCCACTTGAGGATTCCCTTTGTATGGAGAGGGGTGATCCAAGGTACCGCTTCCTTTTCAGAAAATAGGTGTCGAAGTCGACAAAAAAGAAGCCTCAATCGAATGAGGGGTTGCAGACATAAGGGGTCAGGGACCTGGATGTGATGAGTTTAACATAGGCATGTTGGTGAGGGGTGAATGAAAACTGATGATGGGGATTCAGTGGCGCAAGGTCGGAGTATACTAAGCATCTTGGTGGCAGTCATAGTTATTTATGATCAGGAAATCCCTTAAGTCGGTAGGACTTCCAGGGTGAGTATAAACTAGCTATGAATGTCATGGTGGCATGTGCATGGGGGTGTAATACTCTGACCAAGGGTGTTCAAGGACTACTTCCATGGGAGAAAAAGATGGATTGAGAGGTTGAAGGACATAGTGCACCGTTCGGGGTCTTTGTACACTGACCAAAATAATAAAATAATGGGGTTTGGTTTGTACAAAACACAGAGATGGGTACCTGAAAACATGAAAGTGTTCGCTCACTGATGTTGTGAGGAATATGTTTTGCAGAGGGTGGGGGTCCCATTGGATGGTCTCGTGTGTGGGGTTGATGAAGTGGATGAAAAAGCATTGCATATGGGATTATTCTGGTGGAGGTATGGTGGGCCAAATGTGAGGTGTGGTGGTGTGCTTTTGATATGCGTGTATAACTTGGTCATCCAGGAAGGGGGTTTTAGCTTGTATGGTAAACTTGACCTTATGCATGGTGAGTGGATGGGCATGAGGTGCTTCCCAGACTAAAGTGGCATGGACATGGTGTCACTTTTGTTGTGATATATGGTCTACTGTGGGTGACGAACGCCATGGAGGGGAGGCTCTATCGACCAACGAGGATGTTTATCCTGTGCAAGGTGAGGTCATGATAAACACAGTCGGATATGGGAATCTTATGGTTTATTTCTGATGGAGAAATGATGTCAGGATATGCAGAGTTTTCTGGGACTCTATCATGCTGGGGGTAAAATGATACCTTCTCTGGAAATTTTTGTAATGGGAGTTGCGAATGGTTTTGCGATCTTCTCCTACAAAAACAACTACCTCAAGTGAAAGAATCTTCTTTAACAAAATTTATTGAAAATCATGAGCTTTAAAAAAGAAGATGAGAGAGGGCATACCTGCTGGTGCTAAAAAATTATTTTTTCGGGAGTGGGAATGTGTGGCATCGCCTCTGTTCATCATGGAGTGCTAATTTTGGTGCAACTTATGTTTCGGAGAATGAACCTTCTGATCTCTCATTATGGTCCACCGAAGTTTCTGAAAATGGCGATATATAGGTGGATATGGCCCTAATTCAATTCATTTGTACTTGCTGAGTTTTTGAGAGGTCCAAGGATTCTGCGTAGCATTTCTTGTTGTTGCTGTCAGCCTGAGCACCAGGGATTCACGAGATCATGCCCAAGTAACCTCCATGACGTCTTGCACTTTAATTTTTTCAGTTTGATGGTGCCGGGGTCCATACAAACTAGGTTTGTACGTATTTTGGGTGATTTTTTCCCTAGATTGTGTGGGCGATCAGGGCAAAGGAGCGCTCTCCTTGTGCACATTTTCAGGGGATAAGTGCGCTAAAGTGCTCAGTTCCCCTTTTTTAGCGCGCTTGTGAAAAATATAGGCATGCAAAGCTGAGGAAAAAAATATTTTGGTTTTTTTCCTATTTTTTTGTTTTTCTGTAATGATGGGTGCCTGTTTTGATGATAGGTTATTGTGGAGGGAGCGGGATTGGCCCAAGCTCCAAACTACGCTGGCTACTAATGCTGAGGTGCACCATCAACTGGTGCTATGGGGGCTCATGAAGTTCTCGGAGAACAAGTTTCTTCGATCATAGGACCGACTGCTACGCTACTTTATCCAACATTGGCACAGGAGGCGCAACATGTTCATGTTGCGGGGGACGAACCTGGTCATCTATCCTGAGATGGATGTGTATTTTGTGACCGGGTTACTGCCTCACAATGAGGCATTGAGATATAGCTCCCTAAATTAATAGTGTAGTCCCTTATTATGTTAGTGTAGCCCCCCTTATTGTTATTATCGTACCCCTGTAACCCCCATATTGTTATTATTGTGCCCTTACATTATTATTTTTAGGTCGGCTAGGATCACATCTTGGCCCCACTAGGATTATATTGTGGCCCCATGGACTCCTATATATAGAAGGAGGTTTTGGTCATTTTTATCATTGAATAATTTTTCATTCATGTAATGTATTGGAGGTTGCCCTCTTGAAGTTGCTTATTTATAAGGAGTTGATATCTCTTTTCTTCTATTTTTGGAGCTGGTTTCACAAAATTTGGTATTAGAGGTTTGGATTCTAGGGTTTCACTACTCCAAATAGGTCATCGTGGTATTTTGCTATAACTTTTTTTCTATGAAGGTTCAGAAGCTGCAATTTTTAGAGTGCGAAACCGAAATCCTGAGGAAAGTCATCGCAAAATTTCAGAGCTTGGTTCGCAACTTTTTCGGAGATATGATCTGTTGAATGTAGGTATTTTTTAGGCTCCTGAATTTCATCTCAAAGAGGTGATCGTGGGAAAAGCTTCATAACTCTCTCTCTGAGCATCAGATTGGAATTCTATAAAAAGTGACTAGAAGTACACGGACTTTAGTTTCCTCCCTATAAATTTCAGAGCAAAAGGAGCAAACAGTAACACGTGGCAAGTCATACAAGTTCGCTCTACTAAACTAGTCCATAATTAGGTCATTGTGGGAGATTGGACATAAAGTTGTCTTAAAGAATCCAAATCAAGTCAGATATGTGGCATTTGAAAGAAACTTTAGAGCACTACCACAGGGCCTAATTTCAAATATTTAGGATCTTCAAGTATAGAGATAAGTCAATTTCAATATCGAGCTCCTCAAAAGAAAGTAAAAGGTGTGTATTTTTTTCTGAATTGCATAAGTCTTATGTAAAAAAAAAATCAGTTTGAAGTGATTCCAAGGGCCTATTGAGCATATATTTCAGTATTGGGTTCTGAAATGCCTCCTAAAAAGAATTACATACCCATTAAGCCCTCAAAAAGCTATACTATGATGCATGGAGAGGAATAATTGTAGTATGAGATATCAAAATTATGGTACCAAATGCAACAAATTTCGATCTTACGAAGAGCAACAGAAGATGACATAGATGGTTTAAAAGAATAAATGGAGGCTAATTTGGATGGTTTGAAGGATCAAATAATAGCTAATATGGATGATAAATCAGTGGAAGATCACATCGATCATCAACAACAAGTTCTCCAACTCTCAAAGGATAAACTAACTTTGGTGCAGAATCTAATGAAACAACAGGAAGATCAACAACACATCGAAAGAAGTTATGAAGAAGTCACAAAAACAAGAACTTGAAAAGTACAATCAATTTCATAGTATCTCAACAAGTGGAATAACTTTCCTGTAGAATATTCCACATGGGAGGATGAGAATTTTATACAGAAGCATCAAGAAATAATCAAGCGTTGAGGACAACACTTGTTTGAAGGAGAGGGGCATGTTAAGTCCCTATATTAATAGTGTAGTCCCTTATTATGTTAGTGTAGCCCCCCTTATTGTTATTGTTGTACCCCTCTAACCCCCATATTGTTGTTATTTTGTCCTTACATTATTATTGTTAGGTCGGCTAGGATTACATTGTAGCCCCACTAGGATTATATTTAGGGAAAATTTTAAGGATCGGAAATTGGTTTGAAGTTTAAAACATTAGCAAATCTCACTAGTCCCTAATATGAAAAATATAAAATGTTTATTGATATATTTGTAAAATTATTCAAATTTATAATGATTTTATATATACTCTCTATATAATATTGGTTATTTTTAAGTTTAAATAATTATATATTGTAAAATTTGGGCGAATCATTTTATAAAAAAATGGAAATTGGCGAATCTTTTTTTTGGAAAAAACATGGAAAATTAGCCCACCTGCGAATATTAGCCCCTAAAATCTTCCATGATTATATTGTGGCCCCATGGACTCCTATATATAGAAGGAGGTTTTGGTCATTTGTATCATCGAAGAATTTTTCATTCATGTAATGTATTGGAGGTTTCCCCCTCGAAGTGGCTTATTTCTAAGGCGTTGATATCTCTTTTCTTCTATTTTTGGAGCTGGTTTCCCAACAACTCCCTTCAGGGAGAGTGGACTTGCAGAGATTTCAGAGACGCCACTGTGGTGGGGTACCTCTTACTAAGGGGTGCATTAGCATTGCATCCGTGACAGATCTGGCAAAGCGACGTGCTCTGGTGGTGATTATGCGACTGGCAGGGTCTGTTACTCTACATCGGGCATCAGGCCCGCATGGTGGTGTACTACGCTAGTTGAGGTCCGGGCATTTTTTCGAATTTTCCCATTTTTTCTTTGAAGGGATGGTGACGCAACTTAACAAGGTCCATCGTGGATCTTAGTCATTTATGTATGCCAGTATCTTGTGCAACATTATGTACGAGAGGGTAGTGCTGCTGAGGCCAGTAGTGGCAGTGCCTCCTAGGGGACTGCGGGAGCCTCGTATGAGGAGGTGGGATTTGGTGATGCCGCAAGGCAATGGTGGCATGGTGGGGCATTATTGTAACACTACAACAGAGGCCTAGTTTGAGGCCAACCTACAGATGTTCCTGCCATTCCCATATGCGAGGATGTACTTTCAGGGGGATCCAGACATGGGTCTCCCTTTTGGTTATGCTTGGGGGCTTATAGGTATGTTATGTATGCTTTCTGCATTTAATTGAGTATACATGTACTTATGTGTTTTGCTAGCGACACTGACATCTTTTTGGTTACTCTTATAGATGTTGGCGAGGTGGGTCACCCAATGGCTCAGTTGGTTGGCCACAGTCCTCTACGGTGACCTAGGGTTAATTAGGGAGGAGGTGGTGCTGGGGGACCTAGTGGTGGTGTTGACCCTTCAACCGAGGGTAGCAGCTCAGCCATTGGAGAGGTTGTGGCTAAGCAGGCTCGTGCTGATGTAGTGGTAGCACGTGCAGATACAGCGGAGGCTTGTATCGAGGAGCTGACTTCTCGAGTGTCAACTCTTAAGGATGCCTGGGGTTGAGCGGATCGCTTGACCCAGGGGGTTCCTACTCGAAGATTTATGGATGACTTTGAGGAGGTCTGGTTGGAGACCGTGATGGCCTGTGAGAGGAAGTATAGGCCCGTTCTACATCGGGTGGTGAGCTCGGTTGCGACAGCAGCTCCAGTGGTGGCATTGGGAGCAGTTGTGGGTCCAGGTTCCCCTCCTGAGGGGGAACCACCCTAGAGTATTCTTGTATACAGGGAAAGCACCCATTATGAGGATGCTTCCCTCATTTTTTATGACTTTTGTATCTTTGGGTTGGTAATTGATCCAGCAACACTATTTTTGTACTCAGACATATACATTGTGACATATATATATGAGAGATATTTTTTGTGGTTCTATATGATGTGTCACCTGTTTCGGTTTATATATGATGTTATGCCGATGGATATCTATATTTTTTGTTTTTTATGTGATGGTTTATTCGAGATGCATTCTAGTTTAGGATATTGTTAGCTAGGCGATCAGCTGTTTGGTTTTGACTCCATGATACATGTGTAAATGTGATATAGTCAAATCGTCTGCTTAATCTTTTGGCACACAAATATTTTCTATACAGGTTTGTATTCGTGGTCTCAATTTTTTTATTTAACTGCTACACTACTGTAATGTTCCAAATTTTTCTTCAATAAATTGGGACAATAATTTTTGTCTAAATTCATTTAGGAGATGAATAATTGGGTAAGGAGGCCCAATGACAATAAAAACATAAATAAAACCCCTCTAGTATGGAAAGGGATCAGCCATGGAACCGTATTTCACACCCTCATGTGTGAAAGGAGATGTTTTCAAAGAGGTTTGACCAAGTCAACCAGCGCAGGATATGAGGTGGAAAGCACTACATGGGACAACGTAGGAGGGAAGCTTCTAGAGGAATGGAAACCCTAATTCGAAGTAGGGCCCATGGATAGCCTTCACTTACTATATATGGAGAGGAGGAGAGCCATTTCCATTCAAGCATATGATTATGATTTCTGCTTTCATGTCTATTCAGATATTGTGCATTATATTGTTGTTTAGCAAGAATTGCCGGAGGATTCCTGTTTAGGATTTCTTCTCCTTCTTGAGAAGCTCTTGAGGGATTATTCTTCATTCTCCACATCTCTTGGCTTGAGGCCAAATCCACCTCCTTCAGTCACAGCGTTATTCCTGTAGTAGGATAACTTGTATTGCAGGGTGTTGCAGTGGAGGTTCCACACACCTTTTCCATCTCTTTTTTTTCAGGGGGAGAGTCTTTCCTTCCTTTGGAGGATTAGTTTCGAAGCTATCAAAGCTTATTGCATATCTTGGCACTTGGCCAAAGTATCCTATTTCTCCTACAGTGCAGTTACCCAGAGAGACTACGTTATTTTCATGGTGCACTTGCAGTGAGGGTTTGCATCATTGTTTGGAGGGTGAGATCTTGAGTGTAAGGATCAGCCTTCCACTTATAAGATCCATTAGAGGAGGTATACTTCATATTTCAGATCATATTTGGCCATCTCCTTCTATTTGTTCTTGATTTTCAACTACTAACTAGCAACTCTGGCATTTTGGCCATTTTGTGTATTTCAGCCAATCCCTTGGAGGATTTATGTATTATTGCTTCTAAAGGGTTAGAGATTTGCTACTGTCATTTATCTAAGCTGATATTGTCATATTCAGTCATGTTTTATGCAGAGTTGCAGTAGACTGCGTTATTTTCTGCAGTCCTACTTTTGGTACATGTAAATTGCCGGAAACCCTTGTCGGGTGTCGTTTTCTTTGTGTAAAAGAGGTTAAACCTCTATTTCTCTACTATTTGATCAATATAAGCTATATATTATTCATATTCCATAATTTTTTGTAGCAACTCTAATGGGAATTATGCACTCATAGTATTCATAAATTTCTGTTTAGCAAAGTCATGGGAAATCAGGGTTTTCTAGACTAGTTGGGAAAGGAGGAACTGTTTAACTTAGCTATAATGCTTATTTTGAGCTGAAATTAGGAGCATAGTTCCCTCATGAAAGTTATCAGATCCAACCATCCCCATCCCCTTTTTTTACGCAAATCTCTGATATTAATCTTTCTAGTGCATAAATTGCTGATTTTCCCAATCCTTTGGATTGTAAATCAGAATTAAAGTGGTTGTTGTAGTTCAGTATGATGTATTTATCTTCCTAACGCTTATTTTAAGCTTATTAATCACATAAATACCATTATAAAGTTGATTTCTTACTGAATCCCTGATTTTTGGATATTACAGTGGTATCGGAGCAACTTTCTTGGCTCAGTCTGTGAGTCTTCGCCAAGAAGATCAGAATGTTGAAGAAGATGAGTTTATTCTCATTTGTGTTCAGATCTAGAGGAGACATCTCCAAGGAGGTCAATAATATTGAAAAAGAAGAAGAGGAAGTACCATGCACTTCCTATTCTCATCAAGAAGAAGACCTTGAGCATGGAAGACACTTGGATTATCAGATTCTAACTGATTACCTTGTTGAGTATAGATCTCAAACTAGAGGCTTCAAGGAGGCTCTAGATTTTCCTCATTTCATCCAGCTAAAGGAAGAGAAGAGACCATGTAGTAGAAGAGAAATAAAAGGCAATAGATTTCTGTTGTCTACCTATGATGGGTCATCTAATGCAAGAACTTGGGTGAGAAAGTTGGAGGCATTTTTCCTGCTAAATCCTATAGCAGAGAAAGAAGTTGTTGAAATCTCAGCACTGCACTTGGAGGGTGAAGCCTATGTTTGGTGGTGCAGCCACTTGAGCCATGAAAGGGTGAGAATTTTTACAAAGTTCATCCAAGGGTTGATCAAAACCTTTGATGATGAGGGGGCAAAGAAATAAAAGATCACACCACATCTTGAGGAGGCTTGCGATAACACTGTCACACTCATAGAGGATCAGCCACATACATCAATAGTTGGAGCAGCCAACACTTTTGAGGAAGGAATTCTTACAACCCTACAAGAAGTTCCAAATGCACATCAAGGTATGAAAATATTTCCACATTCCATTGTTGCAGCAAATTATTTTGATCAATGTGGAGATTTACTTTTGCATGACCAAGGGTCAAATCCCATTGCTACTATAGAGCAGCTTCGTTGCACTGCATTGTGCAACATGGAAACACTCAAGAAGGAATCAAACCATCATTCTCATGAGCCATTGTTGGATTGTACATCACATTGGAGGTTGGGTTTTGAAGCCTTGAATATTTATGGTAGACATCTTGGAGTAAGAAACCCTTTCTCCCTTCAAGATGACATTTTCTCAATGAGCTCCTGTCAGCTCAAAGAGGAACTTCTACTTTCAGATCCAAGACCTCATTGGTTTTGGAAGACTGTTGATAAAAGGGAGGTCTCAAGGAGAGATCTCATTGGAGGTGCACTTCAAAACACCATGGAGTGGAATGATTTTCTTCCTTTCTCACAAGAACAGATAGAAGATGGAGGACATATTAGGATGGATAACATCTCTCATGCTTGTGTTGGACATTCCTTGAGCCATACACATCATGATGGGAGGTTTTTTCCTACCACCTATTTGGGTCTTGATAGGGTCTCATTGATCCTTGAGAAGATTGCATTTCAAAATCCCATGAAGTGCAAAGACAGGAGTATGATTTGGGAGGATGGTAGCCCTCATGGGAGGAGTACCAAGATGAAGAGAAGAAGTAATCTTCCACAAGTGGTTGAGTGGATGTGGTTGATGAGCAAGGAGCTAGGAGGCTACTTGCAAATCTATGATACCAGGCAGTAGGAGGCTTGGCTGCGCTCGTTACTCTTGAAAGAGTTTGGCCATCACTCGGCAAACACTCTTCCTAAGAGTAAGAGGATGGATACTTGCATCATTGAGCAGCATAGAGTATGGATGCATGGTGTTGATATGATACTCATATCATTCATTATGTCTTCATCACATAATCGATATGATGGAGGTATGGGGAGGCAGCAAAATGTCTTGTTGCTTTGCTTGTTTCTGGGAGAGCAAGAGCAGATTTGCTCTCACACTTTGCATGATGTTGCAGGAGGAGGAGATGGAATTATCTCCTTGGTATTTGATGATTTTGGAGCTCTTCTATCTTGGGGAGTATTCCATTTTTTTTCCAGCATTATTAGAGGAATCTTTGACAAGGAGCATGTCAAAGAACAGAATTTGGTATTGACAAGGGCTTATTTGCATAATCTTACCGCGCTGTCACTTTGGAGCAGAGACTTATGGATGAAGTATGCCCAGCAGAAATGTGGTGGATCCATAACCCACAGGTCCCAAGATCATTTCAAAATTATTGCACTTGATGAACAAAGAGGAGGTAATGATGATAGAGACATCTACCACTATGGCATATTCTTCTTGACTTGGGGTTCCAAGCATGAGGAGGATTATCTTCTTGCAGCACATGGTTTATTCTTCTTCATAGCATGCCAACATACTATGGAGGACCCATTCATGGATCCATGTACCATATTACTTCCAGCATATGGTGAGAAGTTTGTTTATACATTCATTGATTTTCACACTCTGACCATTCTTATGCAGTGCATTGCTTCACAAGAGGGCAAGCTTTTCAGATTGCTCCATGGACAAAATTGGGCCAATTTGTATGATGGAGATAGCCATATTTTATATGGACTTGGGAAAGTGTTTTATTTCATGTATGATCAGTTGATATACTCAGCCAATTACTATTTATCATAAGCCATCATGACATACATAACTATTCATGTAACACAAGACAACTTTCCATGTGATTTTCTCAAGCAGCAACTTGTAAAACTGCACCGTATGTACTTCGGAGACTGTTGGTACCTTCAAGCCTCATGTAAAACCAAAAATATTTCTTTCATTTTTTTGTTGATCATGACTTCATTTTCTGATATGGATCATATTTTTAAAGGAAGCATGATTATGAGAGAGGCACATGAGATGGATGTGTCCTTGAGTGGGAAGAATTCTCACAATTTCTGCACTACATGTTCTAATGGGAGCATGAGAGGAGATATGGCCACCACAACCACATGTTTGTTCCCTTTTGATGTTAGCCATGAGATTTATAATCATCCATTTTACATCCATGGGCAAGTACTTGATCATGTATTGTTGTTGCATTCAGCCATTTACTATCCATTGGTAGATGTGATGAATCTTACACATTGCTTGCCATGTAATTTTCTAAAGTTGCAGTGGAAGAAACTACATTGTGTCCTCTTGAGATGTTGTTTGTACTTTGTAGCATCATGTAAAACCTACAGCAAACTTCTCATTTGGATATTCTATGATGACCATGTCCTATTCATCATGGATAATATGTTTTGGGCCAGCTTGTTCTTCATTATCAGAGGAGAACTCTTTGGAGGATTTTTCTTCATTTTTCCATTTGAGGGCAATACTTTTGCAGCCCAGGATCAGCATACACTCTACACTTGTCATGAGTGGAGATAAGGACACCATGGGGTGAGCTATGATGCTTTCCATGTTCAGATTTTCAGCCCACTTTCATTTCCGGAGCTTGAGGTGGAAGGAGATTTTCAGGAGTTGCCTGTTGGGAGGTGACTCATTTTTTTTGGATGATTGCTTGGGGATGGAGGATCCACATGAGGGAGATGTTCCTCAACATATCTCAGACTCCATGCCTTGAGTGGAGATTCTTCAGTTCTATCCTTGCAGTTTCTTGGGGACAAGCAACATTTGGGAGGGGACGACTGTCATGTTCCAAATTTTTCTTCAATAAATTGGAACATTAATTTTTGTCTAAATTCATTTAGGATATGAATAATTGGGTAAGGAGGCCCAATGACAATAAAAACATAAATAAAATCCCTCTAGTATGGAAAGGGATCAGCCATGGAACCAGATTTCACACCCTCATGTGTGAAACGAGATATTTGCAAAGAGGTTTGACCAAGTCAACCAGCGCAGGATATGAGGTGGAAAGCACTACATGGGACAACGTAGGAGGGAATATTCTAGAGGAAGGGAAACCCTAATTTGAAGTAGGGCCCATGGATAGCCTTCACTTACTATATATGGAGAGGAGGAGAGCCATTTTCATTCATGCATATGATTATGATTTATGATTTCATGTCTATTTAGACATTGTGCATTCTACTGATGTTTAGCAAGAATTGCCGGAGGATTCATGTTTGGGATTTCTTCTCCTTCTTGAGAAGCTCTTGAGGGATTTTTCTTCATTCTCCACATCTCTTTGCTTGAGGCCAAAGCCACCTCCTTCAGTCACAGCGTTATTCCTGTAGCATGATAACTTGTATTGCAGGGTGTTGGAGTGGAGGTTCCACACACCTCTTCCATCTCTTATTTTTCAGGGGGAGAGTCTTTCTTTCCTTTGGAGGATTAGTTTGGAAGCTATCAGATCTTATTTCAGATCTTGGCACTTGGCAAAAGTATCCTATTCTCCTACAACGCAATTACCCAGAGAGATTGTGTTATTTTCATGGTGCACTTGCAGTGAGGGTTTGCATCATTATTTGGAGGGTGAGATCTTGAGTGTAAGGATCAGCCTTCCACTTCTAAGATCCATTGGAAGAGTTATACTTCAGATTTCAGATCATATTTGGCCATCTCCTTCTATTTTTTCTTGACTTACAGCTGCTACCCAGCAACTCCGGCATTTTGGCCCTTTTGTGTATTTCAACCAATCCCTTGGAGGGTTGATGTATTATTGCTTATAAAGGGTTAGAGATTTGCTACCCTCATTTATATAAGCTGATATTTTCATATTCAGTCATGTTTAATGCATAGTTGCAGTATACTGCGTTATTTTCTGTAGTCCTACTTTTGGTACATGTAAATTGCCGGAAACCCTTACCGGGTGTCCTTTTCTTTGTGTAAAAGAGGTTAAACCTCTATTTCTCTGATATTTGATAAATATAAGATATATATCAGTCATATTCCATCATTTTCTATAGAAAACCTAATGGGAATTACGCTCTCATAGTATTCAGGAATTTCTATTTAGCAAAGTCATGGGAAATCAGGGTTTTCTAGACTAGTTGGGAAAGGAGGAACTTTTTAACTTAGCTATAATGCTTAGTTTGAGCTTAAATTCGGATAATAGGTCCCTCATGACCTAAGATATCAGATCCAACCATCCCCATCCCCTTTTTTTACGCAAATCTCTGATATTAAGCTTTGTAGTGCATAAATTGTTGATTTTCCCCATCCTTTGGATTGTAAATCTGAATTAAAGTTTCTGATGTAGTTAAATATGACGTATTTATGTTCCTCACACTTATTCTAAGCTTATTCATCACAACAATACCGTTATATATTTGATGTCTTGTTGAATCCCTGATTTTGGGATATTACAACTACTAACTAGGAATCGAGGTAGATATGCATATGGCATATACCCTGATGGAGGGCATGGCACATAAGTCTGATGACGGCGTCATATTTTTCATAATTTTTTTTTTTTGAACCGATGCACACACCGTTTGAGAAGAGTGGCGATAGGTCAGGGTGGTAGATGACCCAAGCAGCTGCGGCTAAACTTTGAGACCATCTTGATGCTCCATCAGAAAATCCGAAATAGGGTTCAGGTTGGTGATCCATGGTGGCACTTTGAGTGCTTTTAAATCATTCTTTTGGTAAAAAATTTTGAGTGGTTGGGGTTGTGTACGTTCACTCTAGGGAAGGGTCGTTTTGGCCCTTATGGGTAGAATTTCTTGAGGTAAAGGCCGTTGATGGGGTTGCTGAGGCATGTCCCATCTGGTTCCATCAAGATGTATGCCCCTTTTTGAAGGAAATTTTTGATGATGTAGGGTCCTTTCCACAAGGTTTTGAATTTTCCTAGACCTAGGGCTTCTTGTGTGACATCATAACGGAGGACTAATTCTCCCTCGGTGAATGAGTGAGGGGTGATGTGGCAATCGAATGATGCTTTTACCCTTTTCTTCTGTGCCTCGTTGTATTGCAACAAATTTTGTTGAATTTAGTCGAAAAGCTCTAGTTGTACTAGGCATTGTTATAGAGGCAGCTGGGTTTCATCAAGGAGTTCAATGGCGGTATGTAAACTTGGGCTCTTGCGGAAATTAACGCAAAAGCGCAAGGTACCTTGCCTTTTGCAACAGGAATGGGGTAAAAATCCTGGGATGTGGGGGTAGCTTCAATCATATTTCCAATATTTGATGATACCCATCATATATGGTCGATCGTGTCATTGACGTTAGGTGGGGGGAGAATCTCTATGATAGGAGTTTGTGGAAGCACAAAGTTAGGTTCCCCGCTAGGATGTTCATATTCTGGTAGGTGGAACTTGTGCCTACCGCAATGTTTCCATTAGCAGGCATACCTCTGGTGTGTGATTTTGGCTAGTGCAGATAGTTCATGGTATCACTGAGCCAATAGAGTATATTGTGTGGGATTCTACACTACTCATTGTTCCTGATGTGGATGCATGGAAAGGGTCTGTCGTAGAAGAGGTTGTCTTATGTTTCCATTTTCGTATTGTTGGCTTGGGTGCGTCTACCTATTTGGGGGAGTTTATACTCAATGTTGCTCTTACTGCTCTTAGCTTGAGGAGGTGTTCACATTTAATCGTATGGTGAAAGTGTGAACAAATCCAGCAATAGGTACGCATGATTTTCTCTTGGTTAGGGAAAAGTTTCTGAGGGAGAGAAGAGACTATATGAAAATTGTTTGCAAGGTGCTTCAGTTCTCTGCACTGGTTGACCCGGTGGTCATTCAGGTCACATAGTCCGCATGTTATCCTAGGCTTGGCCGAGGTCATGCTTGGTTGGTGTGTTGTCTTAGCTTTCTTGTTACGCCACTACGCAGGTGGGGATGTTGACCCAACGATGTACTTTTTATGCGATTCCTAGAGGTCATCCTGTCTCTTCTCTATTGTATGAATCATGTCGATGGTGGGATGAAGTTGTGAGGCATAAGTACAGTGCCACTCATAATGATTTCCTTGACATATTAGGTAGAATATCCTTGATATGGGGGTTCCTCCGTGCTCAGTTTGAGGTCTGGCGGGGAACCATCATCGTAATTCTTCTAAATCAGGACAAGTGTTGACCACATGATTGGGCATTTTTCATAACGTGGATGCTGGTCTTCTCTGTGGAGATTAGTTAGGGGTAACTAGGGGTTCCCTAATTGGTCACTTTTCGACTGACAAGAACATGATGGATATGCTCGTCACATCTTCTTGGGTTGTGGAGTTGTCCGTGGACTGTGCATCCATATCATCTTCTTGGGAGAGGTGGACTATGGTAGAGCGTAAGCTAGTGAGGGCTAGTCGAAATCGAGGGATATAGTGAAAATTCTCCAAAAGGTGATTTTCAGCGCATAACAGGCATGTGAATTGCATTGCCCACAATCCAACGTAGTAAACCCTTTCTATAGGATACCATCTATGAATGAGTTACAGGGTTGCACGCTCTCCTAGGAAGTGACCATGTTCATGGCATAACGTGCAATGTATAATGGGCATGACTAGGGATATTTATTGTGCCCTTTGTTCTTCTTCCTGTAGGTACAGGATGGTATGAGGTTCATTTCTGGATGCTCGGGTGGAGGGATCCTCTTGATAGGATCACTCGATGGCATGTAAGGCGTCCCTATATCACGGGATATCTGGGCAATGATGGGTATAGTGCCAGTAGTTGCTACAAAAAATGCATGCGTGATTGGTACACAGTGCTTTGCCTTTACCTTTGGTGGTAGGTTCCTTTTTACAGGAACGTAGTGATGCGATGTCTGTCTCAGATCCAAGGAGTGGTTTTAATCCATCTAGCTCTGGACATATATGGGTAGGGTGGCCTATTATGTCGCATATGGTGCAGACTGGTGATTCCTGTTGTATGGCAGGGGTGACCATCTTCTTTCCTCTCTTCTCAGTTTTCTTAGCTGTAATCAACAGTTTTTCAATGGGAATTTCCTTTGCAGGGGTGCTTTCGACTGTTGCTTGGATGAGTGGGGCCTCCTTAGGACTAAGGTGCTTCAAACCTGTGGTAGTAACATGGGTGGCTCATGTTCCTAGAGGAAGAAAGAGGTACCAAACTAGGATTTCCAATGATATTTTTGGTAATACCAGTGTTGTGAAAACCTGTTGGGAGATGAAACCAACTCGGGGTTAGAGGAAAGGGATTTGGGAGGCGGTGTAGGCTAGAGAAGTTTTTTTGGCCAACGAATCAATGCCAATACTACTTGTGTCCATGTCTTAACTAGCTTTGGTACCTGATGTGGACATCATGCACACTAGAGCCCCTATGACATCGGGAAATGACTCAGGGATTATGGGAGGATCTCCTAGGAATGACACTAGAACAAACGACGGTTTGAATTGGCTAGGACCATATTATTGGTACCATGAGAGAGCATCCGAGGATGTATCTACATAGGGTATAATTACACCAGTGTTTGTTAGGGGTCGCTTCTTGTTGTGTGTCAGTTGGTCTACAGTAAAGATGCGGTCCCTGTGGGGGAACATCATGATGTGGAAAATGAAGGAGGCTATGGTAGACATGGTGTACACATAACTCTGCCCAAGGAGTATATTGTAGTCTAGGTGAGCGTCCAAGACTTCAATGTCTATGTGGACCGTCTTTCTAGCTAAGTAGACTGGGATGTTTTGGTAGAGGCCAACGGGGGTTGATGGACGACCATCGTATGCTCGAAGCGTGATGACTGAGGGTTTTAATTCTAGAGAACCTAACTTTTTCCAAACATTTTTGGACATGATGCACATGGATGTACCCTCATCTATGACACATTAGTGAATTGTGATATTCTTGACCGACACTGGTATCTGGAAGGTGACCATGGAAGGAAGCCTAGGGGTGGCTTTGTCTAACTCAAAATCCATTAGGCGCGTATCGGCAGGGTCGATAGCGCCTAACGCAAAATGTAGGGCTTTCTGTTGTTTTGGGCATGACTGCAATACTTCCAAAGTTGACATAATAACAAGATATTGTGCTAAATCATCCACGATTCTATAATTATGGGCCACTTTGGAGTATTTTCCTACTCACCTATTAGGTCCCTTCGCCATCTTTGGAAATGGTTCTATAGGCATCTTTGAAATGGTCAAAGATGTATTTGGTGCACTGGTACTTGCCCGTGACGTATTGGTGTCAGGTGGGGTGTCGTAATTGTGATTCTGTGTTTGGAAAAACATCTCTTCGCTAGTCATGTAGATTTAATGGCTTCTTTTCCCAGAGTCATCTGTATTTTGCTGCTAAGTGCTTACTGCCCCTTGATGGGGGAAAGGTTATTGCATCCCAACTGGTTGCTGGGAAGATCCTCCTTGTCCTCAGTTACTTTGTAGCCTCTTTAGCTCAGGGAGATCGGGACAGTGGTTAGTATAGTGACCGTACTCACCACATATCGAACAAGAATGGTTTGTTTGAAGAGGTGGCCTTTTTCTCTGTCATTAGGCATTGCTCAGTTCCTAGCTCTGATTCCAATTGGATTTGTCTCCAGCCTAGGATCACGGTGGGCATTGTTGGTTGTTTCCCCCCTATCCAGGGTTCCCTTTTGGCTTGTTTTTGGATTTTTTATTCACCACGTTAGGAGGGTAGTTCTACTGTTTGTATTGGTGTGGTTTATTTTTGGATGGCTGCTCAAAGTTCACCTGTGCATTGGTTTTCATAGGTGGGTCGTGTGCTGGGAACTGAGCATAACACGGTCCTCGGTTTGCACCTGGTTGTTGGAGGGGAGCTCTTCCGTTAGTTTTTCTTTTTGTGTATTGATTCCCCTGAGCTGGAGGATAAGGTCATCCTTGGTGATATGCTAGTGCCCTATTGGTCAAATTTTTTTGAGGCATATGATGACTTTGAAAACTAGGCTAAGGTACATTCCTGGTAGAAATGTATGTGTAACCAGGGTTTTGACTATTGCTGCCTAGGTAACCTTGGGTTAATGACCCAATTAGTCTATTTACAGAGTTTGACGCGCCTAGAAATTATTGATAATTTTGCAGATGCGGGGCGTTAGGCAGGATGTTGTAAATGTATCCTGACTGCGTATAAATCAGCTCAAGCTACTGGGCCTTTTTGATTGCGTCCTCTTCGGATATGGGCTTCTGCTGTGCCACATCCTTTTAAATCTCTGTCGTAAGAGTTTTCAGGAAAAAATCGAAGAGAACTTGATCATCGAGCTTAAATTTACATAAGCTGCGACACTGCCTCCATTCATGGAGATGGTCTGAGGTATGGATGGCAGAGATTTTTCTAAAATGCGTTAGTAATTCCATTCTGAAATCATGGTGAATGGGTGACTGAAAATACGTTAGGAACGCGGTGGCGAGGGCGCCAAAGGTTCCATGTGAAGTTAAGGGCTGCTCCACATACCACTTCATGGCTACTCCTATAAGAGTGCATTGAAATAATCTCAATCGAATAGTGTCGTCAATGATACTGTTCGATGAGTACCACAGGTGAAAGGTCATGACATGATTACCTCAGTCTTCCGCTTGCTTGCCTTCGAATTTTTGAATATCTGAAGGGAACTTCATGGGCATGGGAGGCCATGTAGGATTGTGTGTAATGGGGTCATTCGTCAGCTTGGTAAATCGTGTAGATTAAACAAAGCTAAAAAGGGTGACTAGGAGGTTCACGTCATTGCACTGTGTGAAAACAAAAATTTATGGTTAGGAAGAGGGTTAGTCTGTGACGTACCCTACTGTGTATTCGGTTGGCTTTCCAAATGGGACGCACTCCTCTACCCCCTAGGGGTCGTGGGAGGAGTGGTGTGTGGTGTGGCATTGGGAGACAGACCGAGGTTCCCAACTACGACTGCCCTAATAAAGGATGAACCAATAACGGTGGCAGTGTTCCATCTTTGACGCCTAAATGGGGAAATACCTGGAACCCCTCTTGGTAATGGGGGGAGGTCCAAAAGATGCCTAGATCGACGAGGTCCCATTGGGTCCATCCTGGTGTTGATTAGGTCTGGTTTTTGGAAAAAATTGAGAGGATAGAGTCTATGATCAAAGAAATATTATGGTCACATACATAAAACAACGAAAAAAATAAAATAAATTTCGCCTTTAAATTAATCTATGTGATCAAGCAATCAAAAAGGTGGTTTTTGTTTGTTTTCGTATGATACTCAAAATCCTAGAAGACCTATTCATCCTCACACACTAAAATGTAACTGGGCCTTGAGAATATTTCTTGCGAGTGTTGGCACAACGTCCTGTAAGAGCTGGCGACGCCCCCAGTCAGCCGAAGAAAATCCACCAAGGTAAGGGTAGAGGGTCTGGCGCTTAAATGCACCATCACCTATAGGGAAAAGGATGCACTAGTTTTTTTCCACTAAGAACCACCGTACCACGTGAGCGTTCAAGTCTTGGGCTTCTTGGTAGTCATCTAACAATACCGAGTATTAGCCAAGTCAGGTAGCCCTGACTGATACCTGCCTGCATTGCGCCTAAGTGTAACCCCCTCTAAAACGGGTCTCTGTCGTGCTCGGGTTTTCTTTGTTGTGGGCTTATAGGTGGATTTTAAGCTCCCTAAACAAACAAATTCTATGTTTCAAGATGAAGTATGATCAAGGTGGCTTATTGGATGCCTACCCCCTTGATCCTAACTTAAGCTATAATTATTTTGTGGCCCCTGTGGGGAGAATTCAGTGAGTTTGGTTAAGTTAGTTTTAGGTGTCTTTGCTTCGATTAGTGGGTGAGTGTGTGTGAGCATAAATTGGAAAAGAACATAGTTTGAACATGTGGATATTCGATGATCCTTTACAAAATCCCCTATTTAAACTATATTGTATTTTTCTTGGCTCAAAAGAAAAACATGTGCGGATAATGGGCCGCTTTCTATTTTTCCTAGTTAATCTATGTGACCAACTATAGGGAGATGGAAAATTTTGAATAGGGAGTGTTCATATGCTTACCTCAGATCACTGGAGGGTGAAAAGGTAGCAGAGATTAATTTCTCTTCTATAAAAAATTCAATCCTAGTCCTGAAATTCCTAGTGCAAAAATTGAACTAAAATAAAACTTTTACACTAGAAAAAAGAAAACTAGTTATGCATGCATGGTCTTGGGCCACTTACTTTGGCTAGTAATCTAGCTTTGTAAGTACCAAAATTTGCAAAACATAATTTTTTTTTGGAATGCAAGTTATTTCCCCCCCCTACTTAAACTATGTGTGAACTTTGCAAAAATCAAATTGAAGTAAAATTGACACTAAGCCTACAAAAAGTGGCTAAGAGTGAGCTTTAAAAAGTTTCAGGGTACCACAACCAGTGATGGCAGGTGTATTAGGGGTAGCACTTTACAAGCAGGAAAAGATAGAAATAAGGAGAAATTTATCATTCTGTATTTTTTACACAAAAGGCTGGAATAGGCGCGCGGGTTAGCTTTGAACGTGTGCCTTGCACGTCTGCGGGGAGAAAGCGCGCGCAAATTCATGCAAGAAAATTTTTAAGTTGTTATGCTTCAGTCTGTCACTTGGGATGAACTAGGGACTGTAAGAGAAAGCAGGGGAAATTCATCTCCACTCCACAGCATAGAAAGAGGTCTCTGCAAAAAAAGAAGAAGGCACAACCGCATAAACTTGGTAATAAATGTTAGTGGAGTCACCAACCCTGTTGGAGTGTGTTTGGTGCATGTATATATGAAATCACACCAACTTAAGGGGTGTGGTATGCCCACTTAAGTTATTGGTAATAGGCAGAAAAATAAGTGGAGTCAAGCAAGTTAGTGGAACAAGCTAGAATCATAAGCATACTAGATAGAGAAATAACATGCATATATAAACTAAAAACTAAAACAAATAAACACGAGCACTAAAAATATTCAAACGACAACAATAATATGAATAGTGGCTCTAAGTACCTCTTATTGAGCGTTGGTAGTAATAAGAGTGAAACTTTACCCTCTCGCGAAAGGGCCCCTAGACCATGGGTTCTAGGTACCGATGCAAGGATGTTTTTATCCCAAGCTTGCCTTGGTGTAGTCTCCCTCTCTCTCTACTATGTTGGACTGAACTTGTTGGAAGGCCAAAAATTGACTCCCCTCTATCTTCAACTCTAGCTCACACACTACTGGTATTGCTTGGGAAATTTTGGCCAGCATAACGATGTGTTCACAAATTCTTCATCTCATGGTGGCCTTATATAGGAGATTTAAAATCCTCCCTTCCCTCTCTTGGTACATTGTGAATGATGACCCAAGAGAGGGGTATGATTCCTTTGTGTGCTCCAAATATTCCATTGTGTGCTCACTTAGTGTCTAATGAGGCATTGGTGGTTGTCCTTAGGCGGCTTCAAGTAAGGGTCCACTTGTCCTTTTCTTTGTGTGGTCCCGGATAGTGAAATTTTTCCACTCCCAGGATTGCGCGCATATCGGGAAAAAGCGCGCAAAAGGCGCTCTTCACGAAGGATTATGCACGCAAAGAGCATTTAGGACTTGTTCAAATTTTATTTTCCTCAAACCTTAGATATTTTTAAATACTTTCCAGATTTTTTAATGTCTTCCAGCCCTATAAATCCTTTTGCCTGACATTAATTAATGTCTTCTTCTGTTGTATGATTTTCCAATGTTAACAGCCACCATGGTAGATTTTTGCATGGAGGCCATTCAACATAGGTATCCTTCATATTTATATGCAGTTTACCTCAAGTAGCAGTGGCTCCTCTTTCAAATTAAAACTTTAACATCCCATGTATCCTTACCTTTCCAAGATGGTAGACAGTTTATTAATTTTTAAAATCAAGCAAGCATGGCTAACAAGGCAAAAATGGCAGAGTTTTATATGCATTAGCTTGTGTTGACAGATTTAAATATTTGGGACCCCAATCCTAGGATGGGGGATATTCAATTAATGGCTTTGATATCATGGATGGTTAATGAGGAGACAAGAGCACAAGAGATGAGGAGGGTTATGAGAAGAGAAAATAGAGAACCCTTACACATTAGGGTAGAATTTTTCAGCCCTATAGGAGTCATCAATAACCATCTAAAGATTGAAAAGGATCCTGAACTTGCTGAAAGATGCCTCCATACACAAGCTCAAGCAACAGCCCACTTTGACGATGTTTCTAGCACTACAAGGAAAAGACCCTCTAGCAGATGTTTTTGAGGAACCACAAAGAAAAATACCCCATACATCCATTTCTAGCGGAGGTTACTAGAGGAGGTTGGCAGGTGGAGGGTTTTGCAGATGTTTTCCTATCGGTGCTCTTATCGTTAAAACTCGACTAGGTGCTCTCAAAAAAAGAAAGCACCAGTGCGGACAAAATCATTGGCACGCCGGACACCATGCACTCCATACACACCCGCCCAGTGCGTCATAATATAATAGAGCACTGGTGCCTCACAACTCGTCCGCGCCGGTGCATTATAAAACGCAATGCCAACATCGAAACCACCCGGTGTGGTAGACAGAAACTGCACTAGTGCATCATAAAAAACGTGTCAAAATACAAAATGACCGGTGCGTTTGTAGAAAATAGTACCTGTGTGCCTATAAACAACACGCACCGGTAAAGGGTTAAATTAAAAAAATATTTATGATAAAAAATCCATATTTTTGAGTTTTCCAGTACTCCTGAGCTATCAATTACCGTTGAGCACGATACCATAGAAAGCACCGGTGCGCATCGAACATTGGCACACTAGATAATGTGCACGAAGTACACACACCGAGGCGTCCAATTACTATAATGTGTTGAGTCCCGAATTTGCCTCTTTTCCATACACTTTTCCACATCTTTTTCACTCACCTAAACCTCCAAAATTGTCAATATCATGTGCAAAAGGGTATCTAACATGGTTTTTAATTATGTTTTTGTGTTTTCTATTTGATTTAGATTTTGTCCATACAGCTGCGGAAACTTGCCACTTTCCGCAGCTGCTGCAACTTTCCGCAGCTATTTTGTGGAAATCTATGCTATAGGTGTCTACGAAGGAAACGAGCCACATGGGCAGGCTAGGAATGACGAGGACATGGTTCGTGTCCTATTGGTTCAAGTAAATTCGTCAAAGAAAGCCGCGGTCAAAGCCATCCACGTGGAAGTCAACTATGGAGTTCTATGTCGGCTGGACTCTGTTTCGTGGCATGTAAACATCCATACGGCCGTTTCTAAGCTTGCGGAGGTTAATTGACATCTGTGCAAAGTTCTGGAGTTGAATTCAAGCGCCCACCTTCCATAGATCCGTTTTCCAACATGGCCATACTCCTAGATCCGTGGCCTTAGTGGTCTACGTGCTGGCTGCTATCATAAACTTCAGGAGACAGTTACAGTTTATTGCTTTATATAAAGCGTTTGCATACGCACGTAGAGTTAGTTGTTGAGTTGTTGAGTTGTTGAGTTGTTGAGTTGTTAGTTGATAGTTGATGTGCGTACTCTGTTATGTTAGCTTTGTAGTGATTACGCTGCCTTGAGCCGTAATACTACCAGTCTGTAATGAACTGCTTTTTAATGTGAAAAGACTCTGTTTTCAACTTAATTCGTGTTTGAGGATCGTACCAAAGCTGTGTAGAGGGCCCCTGCTCAGCCGAGGTTCTGTGTATTCATGTATATATATTTCATTTCATTTCTTTAAAAAGTCATTGTATCATAATCCATTACATGTTCATATTTCATAGTTGTTTCATTTCTGTTCATACATTTTTATAATTTCCATTGCATTCTTGTCTTTCATGTTTTTATGATTGTTAAATCACTGATCAGTTTTCTTGTGCAGGTTTTAGGTAGACAGCCCAGGCATTTTCATAGTATTTTGGTTAATGATATGAGACTAACATTATTCTGCCGCTAGTTTCCTTTTCATAGCATTTGTTTAACTTCAGTCTTGCTTTGTACATTTCAGTTTTGTTTATCTGATTCAGTAGTTAAATTTAAATATATTAAGCTGCTCATAGTGTCTTCAGTTGCCTCCGAAAGCCACAACTGGACTGATGGTGAGGGACTGCATGATGAAATGTGTAGTTTAGTATTAGTTTTTTTTCTGCAAAATTAGATATATTAAGCTGCTCATAACGTCTTCAGTTACCTCTGAAAGCCACAGCTGGACTGATGGTGAGGGGCTGCATTATGAAATGTGTAGTTTAGTATTAGTTTCTTTTCTGCAAACTTAGATATATTAAATCATGTATGACATCTTCAGTTGCCTCCGAAAGCCACAGCTGGACTGATGGCGAGGGATTGAATCATGTGTGTATGGTTTAGTATTAGTTTACTTTCTACAAATTAAATATCAGTTATACAAGTTGTTTATGATTACTTCCGCAAGTCATAGCTGGTCTAATGATGAAGGGAAGGAAAATGAATTGATGTAATCTGATTTAGATTTATTTCATTGCAATTTTGAATTTCCATAAGCGTAGTTTCTTTTGTGTTCAGTTGGCAGCAAGAATAGTTTAGTTTTCATGATCACTAGTTTCTTGTTTTGATTCATTAGATTAGCAGCACCTTTTCATTTCAGCAGTACACTTTTACTTTCTTTCAAGTCTTGTCATTGCAATTTCAATTTGCTTTTAAAGTTTCAAGATTGGTAAATCATTATAGGGGAAATCACTTCCTTGAACAAATATAACCAAGCTTGCTTTTCACTTTAGAATTTCCATTTCACCTTAGAAAGACCAAAAACGACAAAAAGTTAAGAAAGAGGTTATCTTGCACATATAGTGCGCCGCACTTCATCAGCTTACGATTCCTGGATTGACAATTAAATGCAGCAATTTAGGACACACTAAATTGGCCAAACATTTTGGCGCCGTTGCCGGGGAAGTGTAACTAGGTAGCCAATTTCTTAAAAAAAAACATAAAATCATAAAAGAAGGGAAAACTTGATAACTTCTTGAAGTATGCTCTCCTCTTGCACCTAGTGTGATCTGGAGGATCATAAAAGAGAGTTATTGGTTCAGTAATTTCTTAAGTATGCTCTCTTCTTGCACCTAGTGTGATCTGGAAGATCAGAAAGAGAATTATTAGCCCAACTTTAAAAAAAAAAAACATAAAAAATGACATGCATAGAGCAAGAGATTCTAGGGGAAGGTTTATAGCTAAAGCCAAGAGTTCGATTTTCACAACTCCATCTTCTTCAAGGCATAGACCAGATTCACCACCATCTACCCCTAGCCTTAAGATTTTTGGAAGTCAAAGAACAGCTGAATTAGAGGATTCTCCTATACCACCTACTAAACCCACTTAGAGAACAAAGAGACTTTCTCTCATCCTTCCTTGGTAGAAGAACTAGAGGACTATAAGGACTCTAAAGAAACTATCATGGCAGAGGAAGTAATAAATAGAGGTGGAGATAGAAGAGGAGGAGATAATGAAGATAACAATGGTGAAGGAAATAACGGTAGAAATAGGGACAATTTGCTTGGATTCCCTATAGTTGATGAGGAAACTCATGCAACAATGAAAAATATCTCACCATCCGTTCTCCCTAACTTTTATGGATTACGAAGTGAGGATCCTGAAACATTTCTGTTTGAGTTTGAAGTAGTGTGCCGAACTTATGACTATATGGAAGATTCTCAAAAACTCAAACTATTTCCTTCAACTTTGAAGGGATCTGCTTTGAAATGGTTCATGGGATTAGCCACTCAATCTATCAGGACTTTGAATGATATGAAACAAACATTTTTGGATAGATACTTGGATTATTGTATGCCCACCAATCACAAGGATGAGGTATTCAAAATGATGCAAAAAGAAGATGAAAATTTGGAAGACTTAATCGAAAGATTTCAATATAACTTGAAAAGAGCAAAGATGAGAAACTTAGATAACGAAACCTTGAAAGCCCTCCTATTAAAAGCCATTA
Source organism: Pinus albicaulis (assembly GCA_034641835.2). Classification (NCBI taxonomy): domain Eukaryota; kingdom Viridiplantae; phylum Streptophyta; class Pinopsida; order Pinales; family Pinaceae; genus Pinus; species Pinus albicaulis. The sequence goes on along the minus strand of CM076574.1, from coordinate 131,829,962 downwards.
GAGATGAATGGATAGACATTTTTAAACATGATGGGAAAAGGAGACATCTCTCAACTTCCATTTCATGATATAACAGAACTATGTATCCATCTCTCAAGGGGAAAATCTAAAACTGGAAAAGGGCCTAGGGATTCTTCTCTTATTAGGGCTAACAAATCTGCAACTGGATCAGTAAGTAGGGCAGATATTGGTAATATGCTTGACGAGTTTAAAACTGATATCTTAGGGAGTCTTAGTGAACAACTAGACACCCTTAAAATCCAAAACAAGCAGAAAGCAGAAACAGATGCTTTAGCCATCTTTTGTTCAAAATGTAGAAAGAAACATGCTTTAAGGGAATGTCCCTTGGATGCAAAAGTTGTAGAAACATGTATGATTTGCTCAGAAAATCATGAGATCAAGGATTGTCCTTCAATCCCCGGACTCAAAGCTGTTTTTCAAGAAGATCCAAATTCAGTAGAATCTCTCTGTTTTGTCGCAAGGAGACCTTGGCAGGGACAACAATCTCAAGGGTTTAATAACCCTATGAATCTTCAAACCCCACCAAATTGGAATCCCTGGCAACAACCTTGGCCCCAACATCAAAATTCATATCAGCCATGGGTACAAGGGATGCAAAATCCTTATGGGAGATTTGCTCAATTTTATCAATATCCTCCATCTTTTCAAAATCAACAAGCTCCACAATTTCCAAGCCAAAATCCACAACTTTCATTGCCATTTCTACAACAACAACCTTCTCAACAAAATACAAATCCTCAACTCATGCTCCCATACCAACAGAAGACAAATCAACTTCCAGCTCAGCCATTGCCAAATCCTAACAATAAGAATCCTCAAACTACTTATATGGTAGAAGGACAACAATTTCCCACCTATATGATTGTTCCTCTCAACGATGTACAACTCAGATCTGGTAGAGTTTTAGAAAAACCTTCTATAGACATTCAAGAGCAAGATACCTCTGAGGAGGACTCTCTTCAAGTCAATAAGGGTTCTGAGGAAGAATCTCTTCAAAATTCAAAAATTCAAAAAGAAAAAGAAAAGCTAACATCCACAATTCCTATAGTTGAGCAACCTGTATCTTCAACTACACCTCCTTTTCCGGAAAGACTACAAATTGATAAGGGGGTGGAAAAACAAATCTTGTTGCCTAACTATGACTTTCTAGATGAATTGAAGAATGTTTGTATCAAGATTCCATTGCTACAAGTCATTCGAGAAATTCCTATTCTAGCAAAAACCATAAAGGAGTTGAGTTTCAAAAGACCAGGAAGGAAGCTAAAGGACACAAGAAGAATCCACCTGGTAGGAAAGATTGCAGACATTATGATGGGAAAAATTACCATGCAGAAGTATGTAGATCCCCGAAGTCTAAATTTTCTACACAATACAGTTTTTCCAAGATGAAATCCCAAAACAGTTATCTCATTCTTAGATCATGAATACTTAACAATAATAAGAAGAGCAGAGTAATTATGGAGGCCTGCTGAAATTTTGAACTTCTTTGCATCCGCCCTAGCTGTGAATTGTGAAGATCACATCCCACATGATTAAAACCATATGTTAGAAGAGTCCTTACTCCCCAGACTCTTAATACCCATGAGACTTATGATTTGACTTTGTGGGTGAATCTAGGAGGACATCCAATTATCTTAGGAAGACCTTATCGGCTACAAATTTGATGCTTTTATTAGTTGTAGATCTGGAGACATGTACATTTCTAATGGTAATTCGACAAAGAAATTCAATTTGCATCCTCCTGCAAGAGCAATTACAGAAATAGGAGACAATGAATGGGTCGATGATGAGAACACTATACAACCTGTCTTTACCATTTCTGAAATTAGTGAGGATAGTCAAATTCTGAACACATTAGAAAATTTTGAGATAACTTCAGAATATGACCCCACACAATTTCAGTTGGAATCCGACATAGAATATTTATCATCAAGACAAATGTCTCTCTACTCTATGGAAGAGTTTGGTAATTCTGCTTTTGAGATTTTTCCAGAAAAGACATTGAATATCAACAAACATCTGGAGAAGTCACAACAAGAAGAACTAACCAGAATCTTGCAAAAACATTCTACCGCATTTGCATGGGAGTATACTGACATGAAGGGTATTGATCCTAAGACTTGCATCCATCATATCTATATTGAGGAAAACAGTAGACCAATCAGACAACCTCAAAGAAGGATGAATCCAAATCTTATGGAGATAGTGAAAGAAGAGCTCCAAAACTTCTCAATGTAAACTTCATTTATCCAATTTCAGATAGCCGATGGGTTTCTCCTTTGGTTATAGTACCTAAAAAGAATGGTAAATGGAGAGTATGCATTGATTACAGGGAGTTGAACAAATCAACTTTGAAGGATCACTTTCCTTTGCCTTTTATTGATCAGGTATTAGATACATTAGCAGGTAAAAAGTACTTTTCATTTTTGGATGGTTTTAGTGGCTATAATCAAATTCAGGTAGCACCTGAAGATCAAGATAAGACCACATTTACTTGTCCATGGGGAACTTTTGCCTACCGAGTGCTTCCTTTTGGGTTATGTAATGCACCCGCAACATTCCAAAGAGAAGTACTAGGAATTTTTTCTGATCTAATCCATGATTGTGTAGAGGTTTATATGGATGATTTTACAGTTTATGGTAATTCATTTGAAGAGGCATTAGAAAATTTGGAAAAAGTTCTCATAAGATGCAAAGAAACAAACCTTTCATTAAGCCATGAAAAATGCTTTATGATGTTTACTGAAGGGATTGTTTTAGGACATCATATTTCAGGAGATGGAATTAAGGTTGATAGATCAAAAGTTGAAGTCATCTCCAAGTTGCCTATTCCAAATTGTCAAAGAGATGCTAGAAGTTTTCTAGGATTTACTGGTTACTATAGAAGATTTATAGAAAACTTCACTAAAATAGCATCTCCACTCTTCAAGTTGCTTACAAAAGACCGTGAATTTAAATGGGATCCTGATTGTCAATCCGCTTTTGAAACTTTGAAAACAAGAATATCTGAAGCACCTATCTTGAGAGGACCAAATTGGAAACTTCCTCTCCATATTTCTACAGATGCTTCAGATACAGCTCTTGGAGCTGTGTTGGGTCAAAAAGATTTAATTCCTTATGCCATTTATTACACCAGTAAAAATTTGACTCCCACAGAGTTGAATTATACTGTGACTGAAAAAGAGTTCTTAGCCGTTGTTCATGCAATTAATAAGTTTAGACATTACATAACAGGCTATGAAACTTTTATTCATACTGACCATTCTGCAATTAGATATTTAATGAACAAACCTGTTACTAATGGCAGAGTGACAAGATGGCTTTTACTTTTGCAAGAATTCAATATTACCGTGTTGGATAGACCAGGAAAACAGAATACAGTAGCTGATTTCTTGTCTAGGATTCAGAATACTAAAGAAGATTCTCCTGTAGAAGATAAGTTTCCCGATGAATACTTGTTTGCAGTAACTATTAAGACCCCTTGGTATGCAGATATTGCTAACTATTTGGTTACAGGGAAACTACCTTCACATTTATTTCAAAGAGAAAAACGAAAAATTATTCAGGAGAGTTCAAGATATTCATGGATTTCTAACGAATTGTTTAAAACAGGGCCAGATCTTGTGATCAGAAGATGTGTCAGGGAAGATGAAATGCCCGATATTCTTAAGGCATGTCATGATGAACCATGCGGCGGACACTTTGCGGACAAAAGGACGGCCTATAAAATCCTTTCCTTGGGATATTATTGGCCTTCTCTCTTCAAAGATGCAAAAAAATATGTCAAAAGGTGTGATAGCTGCCAAAGAGTAGGGAAACCTACCATTTCAAATGAAATGCCACTGCAAACACAGGTACTCATTGAACCCTTTGAAAAATGGGCATTAGATTTCATTGGACCAATTAATCCACCATCGAAGCAAAAGAAGTATATATTGGTTTGCACTGATTATGTTACTAAATGGGTAGAAGCTAAAGCATTAGTGTCTGCTACTGAAAATTCAGTTGTTCATTTTCTTTATGAGGATATTTTTACTCGCTTTGGTGTTCCAAGAGAAATTGTAACAGATCAGGGGAGCCAATTCACATCCAATTTGGTGGAAAAGTTGATGGAAGAATACAAAATCAAGCACATAAGATCTACTCCTTACCATCCACAAGCAAATGGTCAAGTGGAGTCCACAAACAAAGTTCTTGAAAGTATCATCACCAAAACTGTTCATCTACATAGGAGAGATTGGGCAGAAAGGCTTCCAGAAGCCTTGTGGGCCTACAGAACTACATGGAGGAATACAACAGGACATTCTCCCTATGAACTTGTTTATGGGAAAGAAGTCTTGCTCCCCATTGAGCTCCAAGTCAAGACCTTCAAGATAGCAGTTCAGTTGGGGATGGACTTATCAGAAGCCCAAAAGCATAGAATGGAGCAGTTGAATGAGCTAGATGAGATCATACAAGAAGCAATTCTAAGAACTGATCTAGTTCAATATCAAAGAACTAAGTGGCATGACAAATATATCAAAGAGAAGAAATTTCAAGAAGGAGATTGGGCATTGTTATTTGACTCCAAGTTTAAAGATTTCCAAAGGAAATTTCAGACTCATTGGCTTGGGCCATATGAGATTGACAAGATCTTTAACAATGGAGCTGTAAGAATCAAGACCATTGATGAGTTTCAAACTCCTCTTATAGTGAATGGCCATAGATTGAAAGTTTATCATAAGCCACTCTCTAAAGAGGATTTTGTCAAGTTGTTTCAAGAAAGTTCTGCAATCAGGCTGGTACAGAAGAATCCTTCTTCTCTACCACGATCTCTATGTTATCCTCTTGCATTTATTCACCAACGGTTTCATCATTGAAATTCCGACTCTCACTCATGTTCAAATATCCCACCGTAGATAATGATACGTATTTGAGTTGACAAAGGACTCTTACAAGCCGCATAACTTCATAATTATTGATTGAAACGTGTTTATATTTATTACACAGCCACCAAAATTCAAAATGCGGCCGAATGCATTATACTTTGTTAACCTCTTTGTCGTGTCTCTGTCGTGTTTACAAAACCCCACGCTACTCATTCTCACTCACTGTTTCACTCCATTCCGTTCCTTTTGCTCATTCTCATTCCCGTATATCCACCCACAGTCTTATTCCATTCTGTTTATGGTGCTCATTTCCGTTTTGTGATAACATCCCCACAATATTGTGCTAGATTCTGTGTATTCCATCGTTCCATTTCCACTTAAAACCCTCACAGAGGCAAGCCTGTGAAGCACAGAGAAGTAAAATGGGAAAATTATTAAGGGCAGAGCCGGAAGGACCGAAGTTTATAGAGTGATTTCCACAAGCAAAAGAGATGTTGAGGAAAGCTAAATGGCTGCGTTTTATTCAGAAATTCAGGGGTTACCACAGAGAAGTTACCAAAGCGTTTGCAAGATCATTTGATGGCTCGGAAGCAGAAGTGGGAGACCTCAAGTTTTTGGTTAATGAAGCATCAATAGTAGCAGCCACAGAGCTTCTTCAGGAAGGAGAACGTTGGTTTAAAAATAAAAGTATCAGTGATGAGGCATGGAGAACAATCCTCCGAAATCAAGGTATGGATATCACTGTTTTCAAAAGAGGAATCCCTGTGCATGCAATAAAAGATGAATGGGCCACTTTATTACTCATTGTTCAGAAATTTATCACATGTGAAGGCCATTTTGGCTCTATGTACATGTATCATACTAGGCTATTGATGAATTTTCTTGAAAACCAAACTCTCAATCTTCCTTATTTCCTATTCAATAGCTTGAAGAAAATGGCTGTGACTGTTCAAAAACACCTAGGAGATGTAGAGCCTCATTTATATCACCATGGGCTTATAAAAATTCTGATTGAAAAGGAGCTAAAGGAAAGAGAAGATACATGGGAACAATTCCTAGTTAGAAACTTCTTTGAAGAACCTCAGGAAATTCCTGAAGGTAATCCAATTAGAAGGAGTAGAAGAAAGAAAATGAATTTTGAAACCCAAGTTGCTCCTACACAGGAAATTCCCACAGCTAGCACAACAAAAAGAAGTAGAAGGAAAAGAACAGTAGATGAAATCCAAGATACTTCTACTACTACTATGAAGAAAACTGATAGGGAAGAGAGATTGGTAAAAAGGAAGAAGAAGGAAATTAAAGCTAAGAAGCCAACAATATCAAAAGGGAAAGAAATTATTGAGGCTGTCCATAAAACTCCTTCTTCTGAAGAAGAATATCACCAAATTCTATCTGAAAAATTAATTTTTCTTCAAAAACAGTCATCTCTATCCAAGAAGGCAAAAACAGGAAAACAAGAACAAAAGGGTAGTGTACCACAGCATGTGAGGAGAAGCAGCAGGCTTAAGGGAAAACTGAGAAAAACACAAATTAAAGGTCCTCATTTCATTGATTTGGGTGAGGAGACATCTGAACAGTCTCCAACTGACCATAATCCATTTCAGTCAGTTAGTGAACCTGACTCCTTTCACTCCCAATCAGACAATGAGCGTACTCCATCTTATTCTCAGCAAAATATTGATGTAAGTTCTCCTCGGACAGATTTTGAACATAATTCTCCCTTGCAACACTTTGGGGACAGCCCAATGAAAAAGACACCGGAAGTAGACCCCAAACAGCAGGAGGTCTATGACTATATAGAATCCCTGGAGAAGGCAGCCACAGGCCCAAGTACCTCTTCTATTCAGCCTCATACATTGCAGGATGATTTGGTTCAGTCATTAAAACATGAGATTTTTGAGCTTGAGCTTTTGAATCGGCATATCAAAAATGAAAATGAAACACTCAAAGAGCAAGGCAAACTGGACAAGATTATCCATGACAATACTATGTTACATCTGGGTATTTGGCAAAAGAAGAATAAGAAGCTAAAAAGAAAATGCCAAAAATTGAGCAGAGAACTTGTGAATATCAAATTCAGGTGCTTAATGAAGAAACCCAGAATGATAGCAGTACCAAAGAAGAAGAGAAGGGGGTTAGATGTGTTGGCCGAAGTATCAAGGCACATGAATTGAACAAAGAATATCAAAATTTTGGGTGCATGAGGACATGCAACACCTTCACAGTGGGGGTATGTTGAGTCCCGAATTTGCCTCTTTTCCATACACTTTTCCACATCTTTTTCACTCACCTAAACCTCCAAAATTGTCAATATCATGTGCAAAAGGGTATCTAACATGGTTTTTAATTATGTTTTTGTGTTTTCTATTTGATTTAGATTTTGTTCATACAGCTGCGGAAACTTGCCACTTTCCGTAGCTGCTGCAACTTTCCGCAGCTATTTTGTGGATATCTATGCTACATGTGTCTACGAAGGAAACGAGCCACATGGGCAGGCTAGGAATGACGAGGACATGGTTCGTGTCCTATTGGTTCAAGTAAATTCGTCAAAGAAAGCCGCGGTCAAAGCCATCCACGTGGAAGTCAACTATGGAGTTCTATGTCGGCTGGACTCTGTTTCGTGGCATAGAAACATCCATACGGCCGTTTCTAAGCTTGTGGAGGTTAATTGACATCTGTGCAAAGTTCTGGAGTTGAATTCAAGCGCCCACCTTCCATAGATCCGTTTTCCAACATGGCCATACTCCTATATCCGTGGCCTTAGTGGTCTACGTGCTGGCTGCTATCATAAACTTCAGGAGACAGTTACAGTTTATTGCTTTATATAGAGCGTTTGCATACGCACGTAGGGTTAGTAGTTGAGTTGTTAGTTGATAGTTGATGTGCGTATTCTGTTATGTTAGCTTTGTAGTGATTACGCTGCCTTGAGCCGTAATACTACCAGTCTGTAATGAACTGCTTTTTAATGTGAAAAGACTCTGTTTTCAACTTAATTCGTGTTTGAGGATCGTACCAGAGCTGTGTAGAGGGCCCCTGCTCAGCCGAGGTTCTGTGTATTAATGTATATATATTTCATTTCATTTCTTTAACAAAGTCATTGTATCATAATTCATTACATGTTCATATTTCATAGTTGTTTCATTTCTGTTCATACATTTCTATAATTTCCATTGCATTCTTGTTTTTCATGTTTTTATGATTGTTAAATCACTGATCAGTTTTCTTGTGAAGGTTTTAGGTAGACAGCCCGGGCATTTTCATAGTATTTTGGCTAATGATATGAGACTAACATTATTCTGCTGCTAGTTTCCTTTTCATAGCATTTGTTTAACTTCAGTCTTTCTTTGTACATTTCAGTTTTGTTTATCTGATTCAGTAGTTAAATTTAAATATATTAAGCTACTCATAGTGTCTTCGGTTACCTCCGAAAGCCACAGCTGGACTGATGGTGAGGGGCTGTATGATGAAATGTGTAGTTTAGTATTAGTTTCCTTTCTGCAAAATTAGATATATTAAGCTGCTCATAGCGTCTTCAGTTACCTCCGAAAGCCACAGCTGGACTGATGGTGAGGGGCTGCATGATGAAATGTGTAGTTTAGCATTAGTTCCTTTTCTGCAAATTTAGATATATTAAATCATGTATGACATCTTCAGTTGCCTCCGAAAGCCACAGCTGGACTGATGGCGAGGGATTGAATCATGTGTGTATGGTTTAGTATTAGTTTACTTTCTGCGAATTAAATATCAGTTACACAAGTTGTTTATGATTACTTCCGCAAGTCATAGCCGGTCTAATGATGAAGGGTCAGAAAATGAATTGATGTAATCTGATTTAGATTTATTTCATTGCAATTTTGAATTTTGCAATTTTGAATTTCCATAAGCGTAGTTTCTTTTGTGTTCAGTTGGCAGCAAGAATAGTTTAGTTTTCATGTTCACTAGTTTCTTGTTTTGATTCATTAGATTAGCAGCACTTTTGATTTCAGCAGTTTACTTTCTTTTGTCATTGTAATTTCAATTTGATTTTAAAGTTTCAAGATTGGTAAATTATTATAGGGGATATCACTTCCTTGAATAAATATAACCAAGCTTGCTTTTCACTTTAGAATTTCCATTTTACCTTAGAAAGACCACAAACGACAAAAAGTTAAGAAAGAGGTTATCTTGCACATATAGTGCGCCGCACTTCATCAGCTTACGATTCCCGGATTGACAATTAAATGCAGCAATTTAGGACACACTAAATTGACCAAACATAATGCACCAGGGATTCTATAATCTTCTACGCCGGTGCATCATAAAACACCGCGCCAAAATAGAAACAAGTCGGTGCATTCTTCTCTAAGAGCACCAGTGCGCCAGAAACCGCACGCACTAGAATAGCATTATATAAAAAAAAAAATTAAGGCCAAAAAACTGGTGCTTTACGACTATTATGCACCGATGCTTTACCATTACGCCGCCCCGGTGCATCACCAAATTTTCGCACCGAAACTGAAACATCCCAGTGCGTGGTTAGGGAAAAGCCCTGACGCGTTATAAACAACGCGCCAAAATTGATACCACCTGGTGTGGTTTTATTTAACCGCATCGATGCGCTTATAAAACCCTGCGCACTGAAACAGGGTTAATTAAAAAAAAAAATACGGCCAAAAAACTTCATTATTCACTTTTCTCAGTGCTCTAGAGCTCTCAAGCTCCGGTGCTATTTCCTTATTTTTGAGCCACCCTGACATTGGTGCTCTCATTGCACCCATTGCACGCATTGCTGCTCTGCATTGGCCACCAATCTACAGCTTGCATTTTGAAAAACAGTGGGCAAATTTTATTTTCCAAATTTTACAGCCAATATGCCTCCTCGATGGCGAAATGTACAGGTATTTTTCTAGTTTTTCTATAATTAAGCCTTTTAGCTGATTAGAAATTGAAATAAACCTAAAAATAACCATTAAAAAAGAAAAAAAATATTTGTCGCGCGGTGCGCTCGAGCTATTCGGCTCGCACCGGATAGTGGTGCTACCTGTAAAATTTACAGGCAACACCGCTACCGGTGCTAATGGTAACCGCACCATTTCCGGGGTGGTGCTGGAAGGCACCCCGTATAATTTTAAACTAAAAATAAAAAATAAAAAATGTGGTGCACGATTGACCCCGACAATCACAGTGCGGTGCATTGACTTCATTTGCCGCCCCGGTTTATTTCAGCGCGCCGCATTTTTCATTCCGAGAGGGTCAACAGTGCGGCCAAGTAAAAGACCGCATTGTCAACTATGTCATTGTCATGAAGTCGGTGCGCTGACATGACTATACGCGCTGGGGCGTATATTTTAGTCAGCGCACCACTATTCTGAATTATATACAGTCCATGGTGCTTGAAAAATAGACATCTACACCGTATCCAATGTGGTCTGTTTCATTAGGGGCCCTGGGGACAGTGCGCTAAAATATTAGGATGCATCGACACTAGTGCGTGACTTTTTTTATGGAGCACCGACTTGTATGTTTGTTTTTTTTTCAAAAAAAATTATATATGTATATTTATAAATACATTTTTTTTAATAAAAAAAAAATATTTAATATGGCAATGATTCAGAGAGAACAGGAGCAACAACAGCAATAACAAGCATAACAATATGACATGATTTTCCAATGGGAGGCGACAGGGAGGGAGAGAGATGGATGCCCTCGCCCTATTACTGAAGATACCCAGAAGATCCTTATGCAGGTAGGCCTCCTCAAGTTCTCTAAGGAGGCTATTTTCGGCCTAAAGGCTCATAGTGTTCTTTTGAGGCATCTTATCGGCAGGTGGAATGCCCAATGACAAGCTATTCAGGTTGGTCCTGACCAGTGGTACACACCCACTGAGGAGGAAATTTATTTTATTACAGGACAACCGAGGAGAGGGATGGATTTTCCTTCATTCCCAGACGTGCCAGTTGGTTGTGTAGCAGGGAGTCAGTTATTTTACTCCGAGAGATACATTGAAGCACATGTATTGTCTCCTTCAGAGTTTCAGGTACCTGGAGGTCAGTTACATATAGGTGTTTTTGGTACACAGGACGTGCAGTGCCTCTCGATTATCGCTTCGATCATTTCGCACAACACTAGTGACGGGAAACACATTATTTTCTCGCTTTTATATTACGTTGATTCTTTAGTACAACAACCATGACTTGTCAAGTGGTCTGCCATTTTTTTGCGACAGTTTTGTATGGCCTTAGATAGATGTCGTGCTCATGCACAAGGGAGGGTCAACTTCCCTTTTTCTTCAGAGCTGTTTTTTTTATTTTTTGAGACGTTTCCAGAGATGAGACCTAGTTTTTTTTGACAACCTCGTAGGCCGATGTTTGAGGCCTGGATGCACATGTGGGGGCAGATGATGCCCAAGAGGGGAGACACTATGTTTCTAGAAAGGATATCACATGATTCACTGGACTTACTAGCCAGTGTTGGCGGGCTGCATCCGTTCATTATGGTCCTATGTCCTTATGCTGGACTAGATTGGAGAGGGTGTCCCAACATCCTCTTCACTCCTGATGAGATGCCAAATGATAGAGGTAATATTACTATTTTATTTATATTTATTCTAACATGTTCTTTAACTTGTTTTTATTAAATTGTGTAATGAAATTGTCTAATTATTGTTGTGTACTTGTATATATTTTGCTGACATTGGCTCTTTTGATGGCGATGAGATGCCAGATCCACCACATGATCTAGGTGTCGATCCTGACGATTATGATCACGAGATGGCTGATGCACCGAAGGATGAGGTTGGTGGCATAGCAGAGAGACGTGTTGATCCTGCGCCTCATGGTGCATCGGTACTGCCTTTTGCTAGGCGTGGTCGACCTGAGACCATATACCGGATGGAGTTGTGCAACCAACTTTGTAGATTGATTTCAGATGTGGGCATCAAGCCCACTCATTACAAAGAGATACAAGGCGATGATAGACTGTTACAGATGTGGAGAGGCATGCCATGTGACATCTACGGCCTAATGAGGCATGTCGTAGGAGCTACAATAGTTGTTACATGATTGAGGAGTATTGTCTGTAGCTATAGGCATAGTCGAGTTGCGGCACATGATGGACAGTCCGCAAGCAGCGAGTCAGATGCATCTCGTGATCATTCACCTCATGGCGTGCATGATGATCAGCATGAGGCTCCACTGGTAGCATCTCACACTAGTCATCATGGAGATGAGGCTGGACCATCGGCCACATCCAATCAGCAGCCTGCAGCATCCATCATGAGTACTAGTCACGATCATCATGAGCAAGCTAGACCATCAACCGCTGAAGCTGCAGTACTATTGACTAAGCAGGCCTCCACTACTACTACGCCTCATATTGATCATGTTGTACTACCACCAGCAGATGCATCCATCAGTACTAGTGATCATCATGATCATGAGCAGGCTAGTTGACCATCAACTGTCGAGGCTGCACCCAGCTTTATTGAGCAGGCTGCATCCACTTGTACTCGTGTTATTGATGTTGTTATACTATCACCAGCACCTGATCCATGACATTTATATTACAGTTGTATATTTTTAACATTATTCAGTTCTATATATATATGGTCCATGTATTTTATGTTCATGTTGCAGTTGTACTTAATTTTCATGTTTATGATCATCATGATGTGGCGCATATTGTTAATCATGTTAGATATGTTCATTTAATGTTTAGCTTGTAGATAGATGTGTATATGTGATAGGCACATGAGTTATTTGACATTATATTGAGATGTATATTTGATGTTTGTGTTGTGATGATGTTAATATATAATGTTAATTTGATGTTAATTGAATGTGTTTATTAGTCTAATATGATGTTTGTACGATGGTTATCATGATCGTGATGATGTTTATTAATTAATTTAATATTATTAAATGACCATGATATTTATTAAATATTATGTCGTGAATGTAATTGTAATTTTAATTTTAATTCTATGTAAAATTGCAAAATTGTATTTGTATTTGTACTAATTGTAATTTTAAGTGTAATTGTATGTAAAATATTTATTAATGTAAAATTTTAATTGTAATTGTAAATGTAATTCTATGTAAAATTGTAAATGTAATTGTATTTGTAACTGTAATTTTAATTGAATTGTCTGTAAAATATTTGTAAAATTGTAATTGTAATTGTAAATGTAATTATATGTAAAATTGTAAATGTAATTGTATGTAAAATTAAAATTCTAATTCTAATTCTAATTCTAATTTTAATTAATGTAATTGTATGTAAAATATTAATTTGTAAAATTTTAGTTCTATTAATCTAAAAATTTTAATTTTAATAATGTGAAATGATTTTATTAAAATATTTAAATTTGTAAATTTTCAAATAATTGTAAAACAACAAATCTAGAATAATACGAATTTTTGTAACATAAAGTTTAGAAAATAATGAAAATAAATTCATGTACTTTATAATTATCATTATTTTATTATGATCTTACATACAACATAAAAATAAAATAAAATAAAATAACTTTAAAAATTCTGGTGCGCTTATCATCCTAACAGGCCCTGGTGTGTCGTATTAATACAACGCACTGGTGCGTCACATTTCCACGCATCGGAAACGAATAAACGCAAATAAAAAAAGGCAACTCTATTTTGTTAAGTTAAAAAAAGCGGCAATTTGAAAAATGGATGGCAAAATATTTTCGAAAATCTAATTTGATAAAATAATTCTTTAAATACTAAACAATTTTCATTATTTCACTATTTTTGCTAAAAAAATTCAGTCAGATTTTTGCAGGAGACAGACCTGGAGCAAGAGAGCACGAGGGCACTGTGGATGGCGAAATACGTTCGAGCAGAAGTATTCAGACAATCATAAACCAAAACTCTGGTGATTCAAGCCCTTTATCATAGAATTTCAAACCATTTCGTGATTAAATTTAATTCTTTTTTTTACTTTTTCTGCAGTTTTTTATTTTTTCCTATAGTTTTATCCATTTTTACCCTAAACCCTTAATTTTTTTTTCCCTTTCTTCTCCCTATTTCTGTGATTTTAGAATTAGGTTTTTTCATTTTAGATTGACGTCCAACCCATGGGACAACTTGCATGGTTGGATCCCAATCCATTTGGCAATTGCGTGAATTTTTAAAAAAATGGATTTTTCTTTATCGGTGTGCCCTGTGTATGCCACTGCACCGGTGCTCTGTATTATTACAGTGCACCGCGCAAGTTCTGTGTCATAAAAAATTTAAAAAAAAAAATTAAATCTGTGTGCCAAATCTGAAATAGGGCACCAGTGCTCTCTTTAACTAGGAAAGCACCGTACAGTGTATTACACCGTTTTTGTGGTGCGTTTATAATACCCCACGCACCGTTAGCTCTATTATATTTTTTTTTCAGTGTGTTTATAATACCAAATGCACCGTACTGTGTATTATATTGTTTTGCGGTGCATTGTTAATATATCCACGTACCAATGGTGGTGCGGATTTCATGAAAGGCGCACCGATGTCTCAAGATTTGTTTTCTACCTGAAAAGTTGAGAATTTATTTATAAATATATTAATGAATGATATGTTACAGGTTTCAGATTGATAAAGAAATGAATGACAAGATATAAAGTAACAAAAATACTGTTAACACGTCAAGAAAAGCAAAAAAGGCAAGTTCTTTGTAAATTCTTTATAAAAATTATTATTTTTGAACTATATGTAACTTTAACTAATATGTATTGTTTACTATGTATCATTCAGAGCCACAAAATTACGAAGCTCGATATGATTATTTCTGATCTAAGATTAGAAGAGCGTAAAAGTTTAATGGAAAAATTGCAAAAAGATGAATCAAGTGAATGAAACAATACAATCGATCCAATATGAGTTTCTTTTTTTAATTATCATTAATAATATACTTAAAATTATTAGATAACATGTGTCAAACAGTCTAATAATTCACATATGTTTAATGTTCTACAGGGACCAACAACTCAGAAAAGGAATGTTGTTCTAAGAAAAGAAAAAAAATAGAACATGAAAATGAAACTGAATTTCTCCTTGGCTCATCTAGAGTGGTGTTAGAAGTTAACGAAAGGGGGAAAAACTTTTACAAAAGTTTGAGGGATCTAGTGGAACGAATACAACAACATGCTTCAAATGTAATATGTAATCATTAAATTTTTCGATCATTAGGTACAATAAATAAACAATTTAGCATTAAATATTAATTTTCAAGAATTTTGTTGCAGAAAAGAAAAGAAAATGGAACCCATTTAGCACATAAAACAGGATGACAAGGAAGAAAATGGTTGATCTCTAAGTTTGTGAGTAATTGTTACTTCCTTATAACTTAATTAGATTTCATTTTTGTATTTTTTAAGTTGTTTTACAAAAATCATCATTGAATGTCTTCAAACAGGTGCTAACATACAAAGAAGAACCATCAGACGAATTGATTGAAATTGGGTTAAATATGGGTTGTGAGTATATGTTGGCATATCAGAATTTAAATGTGGAATTTGTAAGCATCTATCGATCTTGTTTTAATTAGCTCCATCTATAATTAATAGAACAAAAACATCTTTTATATTAAATATATGATTTGTTATGGGGTATAAAACTTGCAGGAAACAAAGTATGGAACTGCGCCAACATATGAAATTTTGAAAGATGGCATGGTACATGGTTTTGAAAGAATGTGTATATTTTATGAGTCAATTGTTACGATGGTGCATCATTTTTCTTTTCGATTTACATTGATGTATATTAAAAAATATTGGAATTTTCATTATTCTCACCAATGTATATACACACATTTCAGTTTATTTTTATGTTTGTAGATGGAAAGTGAAGAAGACAAAAACAATCAATGCCATGAACACAACTTTCCTAAAAATAACCCAAGTCATGGAAGTAGCTCTAGCAGTGACGGCAGTTCAAGCGAAGAATGATGATCACTTTGTAATTTGGATATCAAATAAAGGTGTTTTATTTTTTGAAATATGTCTGTGAAATCAGACATTTTGTTTAATGTAATGGACATAGTGTCCCAATTGAAAGAAAAAGGGATATGAATAATTGTCCCGTTTTGTATGATAAATATTGTCTTATATATATATATATATATATATATATATATATATATATATATATATATATATATATATATATATATATATATATATATATATATATATATATAATATGTTTTAATTTATTCTATTGCATTCTCCGTTGTCGTTCTCAAATACAATAATAAAAATTTAATTCATATGAATATTGTTATAAGAATATATATATGTGTGTGTGTGTGTGTGTGTGGACTTTTGATGAATAATGAATTTTAAAAACCACAATAATTCTAATATGATATAACAAATTAATCCAAACAGCACATTCAAATGCATTAATATAAATATAATTAATATGAATATTGTTATAAGATGTGTCAACTTTTGATGAATAATGAATTTAAAACAATCACAATAATTGGACTGTCAGAGGTGGATGTTTCTACAAAAAATAAAATAAAAACCAATGCGTTTATGTGTCTATACGCACCGATGTGTTTATGATTATATGGGCACCGCACTAATACTGATTCCAGCTATAAATATTAGTGCTTTTGTGTGATACTACGCACCGAGGTGTTTATGTATCTATAAGCACCGGTGCATTTGTAGATTCCATGTGCACCACACGAATACCAATACCAATTATAAATCTCGGTTCCTTTCTGTGAAACGGAGCACTGGTGCTTCATAAAGATATACGCACCGGTGTGCTTATATGACCTATGGGCACCACTCAAATCCCAAGACCAATTAGAATGGCCCCGTGCGTTGTATCACCAACACCAGGCCCGTTGTTGTTGTTTTCCTTAACAGCCCGGTGCATTCTCCTTCAACTGCCCCGGTGCATTGTCTATCGATACGCACCGGTGCGTTAAAACCTGATAAGAGCACCGATGAAAAAACATCTGTAATAACCTCCGCCCGCCCATTTTTTTTAGTTGTGTTGAATTTCCATTAAAATCTTCGCCAAAACCTCTGTTACCAAAAATGGATGTGGTAGCATATGTTTTTTGACAATTTTGGCCAATTTTATAACACTAAAAACCTCCTTTACAACCTCAACTAGAGGGTCTTTTCCTTGTAGTGTAGGTTGTTCATACATGAGTGCACAATGTCTAGCAAAAGAAAATGGAAAAACCTCCCTCACGACCTTAGGAACATGGAGTACCACACACCAGAAAGATTGAGGGATGCCCTGGAGAGAGCACCATTATACAAGAGGGCCATGCAGGCCAAAATTATTCGGTGGCTTGGCTTGAAGCTCAGTCCACCCTTGTTGCTGGGGCTGAGTGATGGGAAGGACCAAGACGAGCAGAACATAGAATTGGAGGAAGAATAAAACAATTATGGGTTTACCCTCCTGAAGGGACTCCCACACTTCTTCCTTGGGAAGTCATAGGTTCCATCAAAGCCTTAAATGAAATGCAAAAGGAGGATTAGTTTCTCAGAGGATTATAAACTATTTAGTAGGGGGTTGATGATGAGCTCCATCATTAGGTACCTTTGGAGGGGTTAATGGTCACCTTTTTCCTTATTAATTCTCTTTTTCTTGCATTTTAATTATATTATGGTCTTATGATGCTAGTGTAGGTGGTGATTGAGGCTTAACATACTTCGAGTACCTAACAGGAGTTAAATGCAGGAAAATCATGAAGATATTGCATTTGTGTGAATATTTTGTCATAAATACTCAAAGTAGACCACAAGGAGAGATTCTAGGGGGTTTTCCACCCTCCTTAACTCCCAAGGAATGCAAGGGATCCTCGATATTTCGTCCAACAAATCAAAATCAAAGGAAGCCAAGAAAACTCAAGATCAAGTGCACTCAAGCCATACTTCACTTGCAGTATAGTGGAATCATCACCTATTTTCTGGGGAGTTGTTGGTAGCTACCATTTTAGGTTAAATAGAGCTGAGAAAGAGCTCATTAGGATTCAAAATCAGTTTTCAATACTTTTATATTGATGTAATGAGAGTATCTTTAGAAATGAAATGAGTATTTAGAATTTTCCATACTGATCTAGTTTTAGAGAGCCAGGCTTGTGGTTTAGGGCCCAATCCATGTGCCTCAGCCTCTCTTACGTAATCATTCTTTACTCTCATCTCATTTAGCTAGTTTTTCTTATGAATATTTAGCTAGTTTGTTTGTATTTTCATTTACTGTTTTTAGTTTTCTCCCATTTTTCTTTTGTTGTAGATTTAGTTTTCTTACATGTTGGTAGAATAATTTATAACTTCAGAAAGTTGTGATTCAAGCCTCCCCCTCTCATATCTATCTATAGAGCTTGAGAAGGGTAGACCTTCCCCACAGAACAAAAATTATTCTTATTTTATGATTTCTTGGAATGGATGAGATCAATTGTTGTGATTCCATGGATATGTTCAGAATGTAGTGTTAGATCTTTGTTTGTAGATTAAAGTAGATTTCCCTTACAAATTCAAGTCATATTTTCCTTTTCTTTATCATGAATTTGTCCATTTCTATTGCATGAATAGGTATTTTCCTTGCAGGTATAGGTATCACAACTAAGGGGAACTTCACCAACACCTTTAGCTTCATCTTCCACCCTTCATCAGCCCTTTGTTCATCAAAATCGCCACCATCCCTGTTTTAATATTTTTCATCCCTACACTGTGAACAAAGCCTAGGGGTTCAATACAGGCCTCCCAAGAGGTTCTCAGCTTGGCCAAGGGGTGGTCCACCTTCCACTCATCCTAATACACCATCAATCCACCTTCCCTACCCTTTTTCCACCTATTTTTGGACTTGGATTTCCCTTAGACTGTTTCCTATAGCAATTTAGGACTTTCATATAGCACTACAGGAAACATGTAGCAGCACTTGAAATAGCACCTGTGGGCCCATCCTTAAGCCCATAAACCACCATCATAATCCTCTAAACCTGAAAAAATAGCTCATACACATCCATCCTTGCCCCCATGTGTTCAAGCCTTCCATGAGCTACCTTAGCACTTTCTTCTCCTAGCTGCAAAACAACACATTTTCAAGCATAGTTAGGTCATGAGTAGTTGCATGATTAAAGACATGATAGATAGAGAATAGGGTAAGTATAGTTTTTTTATCCATTTGGCCCAACAAAGTGTGATTAAATTAGTTTCCTTTATGCCATTTCAATTCAGCAATTTACTTCATGCAAGATTCCTAGGTTGCTTTTCAATTCTTATCATAGTCTAATAAGTAGATTTCTTTCATTACAAAATAATTAGATGTCCTTGTTTTTTTTAGTATAGTTCTATACTTGCTGATAGTGACATGGATTTGAATAATTTTTAGCCCTAGGCCTAATTTTAGAAGTGTGACAGACTTCATCTAGAAACCATAGAAGTAGCACAGGATGACTTCATCTAGAAACCCTTTTCGTAAAATCAAAAGAGGATGACATGAGTATAATTCATTTGTTGTGTATATAGCACTCTCACCTCCAAGTTTGTACGAACCCTGGGTTGATAAAGTAAAGTAGGGTAGCCTTTGGGAGTTGCTGCATTCTTGGTGCAATACCAGGGCTTACCAGCTATGAATTCTAGAAAATATTAGTGGCTATTAGGATTCATCCTAGCTTAAGGTTGCACCATGAATTGGTATAAAGTTTTGTGATATTACATCTAATAGTAACTACACTACCTCAACAACACATTAAAAAACACTTCCTATTCTAGAATCACATCACCAATAGGTCATTGGGATAAGAGAGGAACTTGTGCTAAAATGACACATACTACACATATGTCATTGGGACGAATGTTGGAATTTCAAATCAATGTAAAAATTTATGATGCATTAGGAATGAAATTTATTTACTATGTTTTTGGAATGAAAGATTGTCATCACACTTATGGGGTCAAAGAGGTACTTATGCTAGGATGAATCCTATCCAAACCTAGAAAACACTAGAATTGAAAGTACTTATTAATCATTCATTTAGGGGTTAAAGATATTCACCATTAGTGGCTATTAGGATTCATCCTAGCTTAAGGTTGCACCATGAATGGGTAGAAATTTTTGTGATATTAAATCTACTAGTAACTACACTACCTCAACAACACATTACAATACACTTCCTATTCTTGAATCACATCACCAATAGGTCATTGGGATAAGAGAGGAACTTGTGCTAAAATGACACATACTACACATATGTCATTCAGATGAGTGTTGGAATTTCAAATCAATGTAAACATTTATGATGCATTAGGAATGAAATTTATTTACTATGTTTTTGGAATAACAGATATTCATCACATTTATGGGGTCAAAGAGGTACTTATGCTAGGATGTAATATCCCAAACCAGGAAAATGCTACAACAATGAGAATATCTCAAGATATTCTAAAGTTGGAGACCTAGCAATATGCAAACACAACAACGGAGCAGCAGTAACACTCAACTTATAGAAACATGAGAGAAATCATAGCCATCTTATTAATAAATAGCAGCAACAAATGAATACAATATCTTGAGGAAAATACTACTCCAAATAAGCAATGCTCAGCCTCAAGAGACAAGTACATAAATCATGATAAAACCACTGCTACACATGTATGCCCAAGCTATGACAGCACAATTTTATAGAGAAACTACATGGTACATATGTAAAATACATGGATGTACAATTATATGGACCAATACAACATTAGGAGTGAATATCTCAACTCCCAAAGGCTACCTCATGTCAATCCTGAAAGGATTGGCTATAAAATACAAAATCTGCAAAATGCCAGAGTTGTTGGGTAGCAACTGTAACTCAGAAATAGAACTGGATGGAGATGGCTGTATATGATGCCAAAACTGAATATGCCTCCTCCAATAGATCTCCCAAGTGAAATTTTGATCCCTTCACCAAAGATATTCCCCTCCAAACATATCTGCAAAGCCCCACAGCTATTGCTCACTAGAAATAACGCAGTCACTGAAGCAAACTGCGTTGTAGGGGAAAGGGAATAGGTTGGCCTGCTGCCAAGATGTGCAATAGGTGTTGAAAACTTCCTCACTAGCTTCCCAAAGGAATGGAGACTCCCTCCTCTAAAAATCAGCTCCGAAAGTGGTGTTGAGGTCCTCCATTGCAACACCCTACAACACAAAATTATGCTACTGCAGAAATAACATTTTCCTCGAGGAGGATGCTTTGGCCTTGAGCCGAGAGATGTGGAGAATGAAGAATAATCCCTCAAGAGGCCTCTCAAGAAGGAGAAGGAATCCTAAACAGGAATTCCCCCAGCAACTCTTGCTAAACAACAGAGAATGCACAATGTCTGAATAGACAATGAGATGAATAATACAAGCATGAGAAACAATGGTTGCCTTGCCCTCCTTTTTAAACAAGTGAAAGCCCCTCTCCATGGGTCCCACTCCTCTTAGGGTTTCCTCCACAAAATAACCCTTTTCCCATTAATACTGCGTTGTCTCTCTAAATGTTCTCCACCTCTTATCCAAGCGCTGTTGACTTGGTCAAACTTGACCTTGTCCCCTTGCAAATAACCCTATTCACACATGAGAGTGTGAAAACCAGCTCCAACGATGATCCCCTTTCATACTATGAGGGATGTTATTGAGATTTTCATTATGCATGGGCCTCCTTACCCATTTATTCTCCTCCTAGGTGAAATCAACAAAATTTAATATTCCAAATTATTGTAGGAAAATTTTGGAATATTACATAGGATGAATCCTATCCAAACCTAGAAAACACTAGAATTGAAAGTACTTATTAATCATTCATTTAGGGGTTAAAGAGATTTATCTTGTTTTTGGAATGAAATATAGTCATCACACTTATGGGGTCAAAGAGGTACTTATGCTAGGATGAATCCTATCCAAACCTAGAAAACACTAGAATTGAAAGTATTTATTAATCATTCATTTAGTGGTTAAAGAGATTCATCGTGATATTGTTTATATTATGGTTTACAAACCCTACATAACTTACACCACATAAGTTCATAAAATGATCCTATCACTAGGCTTCCAGGTCTTCATGTCCATCCAAGGGTTTGAGCCATGTTTAAGTCCATAAACCCTAGATCTTGAATTATTGTGTAATAATAAACATTAATACTTGTATGAAATATTACGAGTACAATAAAAATTTATTTTTCTAAGGTAGGTGTCACACAAAGATAAAGACTCCACTCATCAATAAAAGGAATGTTTTCATCCCATGACATAACATTTCACTTATGCATTCTTCAAAACAATATATGGTCAATGTTAACATCTTTGCATTCTAGATACATATATGCAAACCTCATGCCCATGGAAGTATATTCAAATACATTTATTAATTTATAACTATACCTCCTTTTATAAATAGTAGATGGGCACGCATAATAACACTAAGCATAGTGGAGTTCATTTTTATTCATTGGATTTCCATTTCATTAAAAAATTCCAATCCTAGTAGAAGAGTTGTCATGATTTTGAATTCTCTTGTGAGGTATGATTGGATGGTATTTTAACAAAGCATGGTCAAATAAACATATACTTTAAACATATACTTAGTATATGTTTCGGTTTGGTAGTTTTAGAGGTACTTTTGTTAGGATGGATCCTAGCAAATCATAGCAGGTGCTAAGATTCATCCTACCACAAGAGCCATAATGGTTTTGTGACCAAATTGAATAATGATGATGGGATCAATATATGCATAGGTTACTAGGATAAAACATGAATTCCACTTAAGAATCAACCAGTTTCTTACCATTACCATAAGAGTGGAATTTCTTACCATGACCAATTTCTGATTAGTTTTCTATCATATGTTATTTCAATTCAATGAGGGAACAAAGATATTATTTTATTATATAAACTAAAGAGAGAGAATGAGTGGAAAATTAATCCCTCTCTCTATCCCTTTATCTCCAATCAAAATCTCCATTTCATTTGTTTTATGTATATAATAATTTAGGTCAATGAACTTTTTCTTTTTCATTTTTGAATTTAATAAGAGAACAGTTAACTATTGGGATTTTTTTCTTTACTGACATTAGATGATTAAATTTTTAATAAAATCAGATTAAATTTTCCTAACTGTCAAACTTTGATAATTTTTGGATTCTCACTACCCTAAGGCACTCTAATATTTTAAATCACAAGTTCCTTTTTCTAAACCTTATAAATATAAAAAAAAAAATTACATAAAACTTAATGAGTACAAAACCTATTACTTCAGTATTCCACCCAAATTTTTTAGAAAAAGTACTTAAAACTGACCTATTTAAAAATTATTTTCAGAACATATTGATTGATATATCTCTTCATGATATTCAAATAACCATGGTGCAAATGGCCAAGTCACCTATGCCATAACTCACTGATGTCTCGACTCTACACCTTCTCTACTTTTTTTCTCAAAGAAACACAATCTTCTACATTCAATTTGTAGAGGTTCTTCACTTGAACCTCAATCTTCCTCACCTGTCCCATGGCTATGTAACAAAGGAACATATTTCCTTTTCTAAATATCACAACATAGCCATGGTCTTCCAACATTTAACTGAAACTGAATTCTTCTTTAGACCTGAAACATACATGAAATCTTTAAATGTGAGAGGAGAACCAAACTCCCTCTGAAAAGTAACATTATTGATGCCAGTCACATTATACCTTCCATCATCTCCCATATCTATGTGCATATGGAGGTCCTTATCCTCTAATTCGTTGAATAATTATTTGTTATCGGTCATATGGAATGAGGCTCCACTATCCAGGTACCACACAGGACCCATCACCGATGTCACCATGCATGCAATGAGGGTGAAATCCAACTCGAATTCTGAAGCAAGAGCTTAACCTCTTGATTTTCCTGAGGGATTCTTGTTTTCATTCATGTGGGGACACTTTGTGGCATAGTTTTATAGCTCATGAAACTGAAAACATTTAATATTCAACAAGTCCTTCTTTCCTGCCTGACCAGAATCTGATTTGGAATGGGATTTCTTCCCTTTCCCTTTCTTTGCCTTTCCAGCCAAGGCACATTTCTCCTCATCATAATTCCTGGTTGAGGATCCATCTATGGTGTTCCACCGAATCTCTTCTTACACTTAAGTCGGAGCACAAACACTCCCAATATAGTAGCTTCTCCCTCCCATTTATTGAATCATGGTAGTTGTTCCAACTCTTGGGAAGGCCTAGAAGTGCAAGGATGGCCAGATCATCTTCAACAACTGTAACACCAACACTCATAAGCTCATCCCGACATTGGGTGAACTTGGTCAAGTACTTTGGTATTGTGTCGCACTTCTCCATCTTGATTTTTATGATCTTTTCCTTCAATTCCAACTTCTTGTGGTCACTTCTATTCCAAAACAATTATTTCAAGGACTTCCACATTACATATGGAGTTTAATTTTCATGTAGGTTAGAGGCAATATGATCTCGAACTCCTTCTCCTCTCGCCTTTGCTACATTCTTCTTCCAATTATCCAGCTATTGAGCATTAGTTGTTGGAGGCTTAGGAATATAATTTTCTATGAAATTCTTAAACCTGTTATCTTCCAACACTGACTCAATCCTATCCTTCCAAGCTATGTAATTCAGGATGCCCTCAAGGGAATATTCAAGTCTCAATCCATAGAACGAAATATTCTTGACCCTGAAGAATGATACTGAAAATTCGATTCACAAGCATAGAACAAATTTATATTCATCTCTTCTATTTTTATTTCAGCTCTGACACCATGTATAAATTCCTTGTATATTCAAACTATGAATTTTAATTTTCTAAAAAATAGACTTGAATCTACTCTACAAATCGTGGAAACCAATTTAAACGATCGTGAAATCTTGAAGCATACAAGAGAAATAATTCAATCAAGACATTATATAATGATTTCCCAAGGAAACCCATTACTAAAAACCCCACTATCTATTTATTTCATTAGTTAGAAAATATGAGAAAATTACAATGCTTTTCTCATGCCCGAGCAACCTCTGCATTATCTCTATATGTCTCACTACTTCCGATACAAGCCTAGGCCAATACTTAACCAAATTTTTTCTTACCCGAGTCCTTATTTCCTTTCGTTATTTCCTTGGGTAACTAGCCCCTATTAATTAGGGAAATCCCCATCCAATACTATGCAATCCAACAAGGCCTTCCTCTGAATGCATGCAGCACTTGTAAAATTTGGATGATTCTCCGACTGATAGTACACTACCCCTAAACTCCAATCTCAACTGGATAAATCTCAGTTAATATACGCATGAATTATTTATGGCTGATATATTAGTTCTCAGGTCGATCAATTAGTGTTTTTCAAGTTCCACTTCCATACTTTGATGTTCCACTAGTTCCTCCAATAGTTGGAACTAGTTAAATTAAGTTTAACTCAGATAAACTAATTTAATTAATTAAAACTCATAATAAACTCAACCAGAGCTCCTAAAAAGTAGGAACCACTCGACATGACTCAAGTTAGACCCTCAACTCTAATTAACTGAACCAACTAAGTTAAAATAATTTATTTAACTCATACAATTTTTCATGAGATGTGGAATTACAATTTTCTTCTAATTTAATTCAAGGGAAAATTAAATTAGAATATTTCTTGGTGTCATTTTCAACAATATATATGTGTGTGTGTGTGTGTGTGTGTGTGTGTGTGTGTGTGTGTGTGTGCATATGGATATGTATATGCATATGCATATGTATATGTATAGAGAGAGAGAGAGAGAGAGAGAGAGAGAGAGAGAGAGAACTTGGACCTTTTAATAGTGAGAATTAGATTGGAGAAATACACACACACACACACAAATGTAATCAAATCACAAGAGAATCCCCAAAATCCCATATAAATTTACACCTAATCATATTTATTCTCCATAAATCATGATTAATAGGAGAAAATGACATGTCCTGTTGATGTTTGAATGGAAAAGACCAACAAAAAATTGCAGTGGATGACTAGGTCACAACATGGGCATGTTCGATTTGCCACATAAACATGTTAGCTTCATAGTGGTGACAAGTGGCGAGACTTGATTTGGGTGAGATGTGACTTGGTATTCATTGTGACTCTTCATGTCAACTTGAGAACTAAAGCCTTGAAGGAACAAAGAGTGCACACTAAGAAAACGATTAGGGTGACTAGATTCAGGATGATGTCAAGTGTAGGAAATGTGATAGAATGGAGAGTGATATGAATGAACATAAATTCCACGTGTATAGGTCGATTCATCCTGAGAATGGGAGATTGGAAGGAATGGGAGAAACACATTTCTAAAATTTATAAGGAAGTAATCTCTAGGATTACATGAAAGGCAAGAGTTAATGCCCCAATAAGACAATTAGAGCAGAAGTGAGTGTAGGTCCTACAAGCAAAGGTTCCATGATGATCTACCCCAAGGGTCAATCTCTGCCTCTTTTGAATGTGTTATCATTCTGTAATTTTTGAGATTGTGAGATTAAACACGGATAACAACATCAAAACCGCTTTGGAAGATGGAATCTATCCCCGTCGGCTTTAGATAGGGATCTCTCTATAAAATTTAACTTTCTTTATGTAAATTTTAGGTTAGTTATGACTTGTGCAATTGTTTATTTGTTTGTGATTTGATTGGATTGTTTTGGTTGATTGAATTCTTATAATTCCATTGGGCTATGGAGTATAAAAGCTAACTGGATCTACATCAAACTTTAAAGGAGTTTCATAGGGAAAGCGAGGTTGCAATAGTTGGATCTTTCAGAATTTAAATGATATGAAACAAAAGAAAAGAAAGGCTAAGTGGAAACTAAGGAGCAATTAAGAATTCCTTAATTTGACTTCAGAAGAAAACATAGAAATTACCTACAGCTAGAATAGGGTGCATATTTGAACAAACTTCTATTCGTCACCATTTCTGTAATGTAATTAAGTTTTTTAAGTAATAACAGTGAAAGAAAACAATGAATAAACATATGAACAAGAGAAACACATCACCAATTCGTACACCACATGAATCCCGTGAAGAATTTCCTTATATTAATGATCAGTCCAAAAACAAAAAATTACAATAGCTTGGATAAAATTATATTCAAAAATCAACCTAGAATAATTAAAAGTGTGAAGTATATATACAATAATTACAAAATCGTTGTCTCAACAGACAATGTAGATTTAGCACTAATATAAACAAATTATCTATTTCTGCAAAGTAATAGGCTAGACGGAACAATGCATGGAGAGGTGGATCTAATTTGGAGGAGTTTGTTGGTGAGCTGGCCTGTTGTTGTGTGGCGCTCTCTAATGTGCTTGCTAATCTTGTAACTCTATTTGAATTACCATTCAGTCTAGAAATTCACATAGTTTGTCCCATCTGTCTTCATCTAGAATGGTCAATTTGGTTGCCTTCCGGTAAATATCATCTACCTCGGTGTACTTTGCAAACGTTTTCCTTACCATGAATATGTGTTTTACCTCATGTTGAATATAGAAATAATTTCCCATTACTTCCAGGAATGCTCTACCTGTCATGCTGCGTTTGATATTAGAAAACTTGGATCTATCTCTGGCTACTTCCTTAAGATTTTTAATATCATATTCTTGAGTAATTAATTTATCATTAATTATGAATAAATTGGGTAAACCTTTCTGATTTAAAGCTTCTATCCTGGTGAAAAACTTGTTTACTGATATTTCCAGACCCTGGCACTTTTCTTCCAACAAAGTAATAAGATTCATTTTAGTCAGAATCTTCTTGAACTCGAAAATGGTTTCTGTCATGTCACCAAGTCCTAATTCATCGAACTCATACTTATTCTTTGAATTTAGGAATTTGATGATGTTTGTAGCTTTGGTAGGCATGTCACCCAATTGTTATTTGATTTATATAATAGCTTATGTTGCTTTCTTTAGTAGGTCCTTCTACTAAAAAATGATCTAGATACATGGCCAGATTTCATTCCTAGAATTCATAATATCCATCCAAATGTTTTCCTTGACTTGGACCAAGGTATGTCCAATAGTTGACTCTCTCTCTGATTTTTGTGGACTTTCTATCATCCTCTGTGATTTATGAGCTTTATCCAAATGTGAAGCTTCACTCTTGGTCTTCTGATTTTGTAGTGCTTTGACTTGTCCCTGCAATTTCTTTATTTCCTCAGTCTGAAGTGAAAAATTCTCAACAACATTTGAAAATTGGAAAACAACCTCTGTAGATTGGGCAGAAGGTGTAGTTGATGTTGCAGTTGCCGTGGTGGGGATTTTTGTGAGAGGTACATAATCTAGAGAAACCATGGACACTTTTGAACTCTGATCCTTTTCCTTAATCATTTTCTCCAGCTTTGCCTCCATCTCTCATGAGCATTTTGTTCCATGATTAATTTCATCATGTCTCCTTTCCGAGTCTCGAATTCTTCAATGTATTTTGTGAGAGGATCTTCTGTTGTTAGAAACTTCAGCTGCTTCCTTAATGTTGCAATGTTAGCATTCTTTTTCTTAATCAAATCCTCTACAACTTTCATGTTTTCTGGATCATAACCCATCTTCACAACCAAATCCTCCAAAGATTTGATCCTCGTATATTTTGGTAGAGAATAAATCTTCTCCATCTTCAGCTGAGACTAAAATTTGAAAAGTGAAACCTACAATTTAGAGACAGTCATAGTGGTATTGGTTAGATTGGAATAGATCATCTCACCATTTTGTTTGTGCATCTACATTTGGTTAATGGGAGGGATATCTTTGGTATCAAACTCAAAATATGTCTTCTTATAATCTGTTGTTGATTTGGGTTGTGGGATTTGAGCCTCAAGGAAGGACATCTGCATCCTCCCTTTCTTTGAATATAAAATTGAAAGGATTCTACTATGTTTGTTGGAAGTCTACTTCCAAAACTGAGTATAAGTGAGTGATATTCTTAAGAATCTCATTCTTAAGTTTGATTTCTCTAAATATGTCAAAAATAATCTTTTCTTTCTCTCCTTGAACAACCTCTGAGGTCTGGACTATGTCTTTTTGACCCTGGGATACTGATGATACTATTGGAGATGTAGAAAATTTTTTGCATGCCTGAGAGGA
Source organism: Pinus albicaulis (assembly GCA_034641835.2). Classification (NCBI taxonomy): domain Eukaryota; kingdom Viridiplantae; phylum Streptophyta; class Pinopsida; order Pinales; family Pinaceae; genus Pinus; species Pinus albicaulis. The sequence continues at coordinate 131,801,009 of CM076574.1, read as the reverse complement.
AGATGGTGTTTCCTTGACTATAGTAGAAACTTCTTGTTCTAGATTCTTCACTGAATCTTCTTTAGGATTCAATTTTTTCCTCTTTCTATACATGATTTTAAACTCCTTCCCTGCACTTTCTTTCACTGAATGTGACTCTTCTTCTCTTTGTCTCTTGGTTTATTTTTCCTGAGGAACAGGAGTTTGTGAAGTAGAAGTAGAAACAAGCTACTCTTTAGCTTCCTGCAAGGTATTTTCTGCCCAAGTCAATTGGTTCACATATCTCTAAATTTTAGGCCTCTAGGTATGATTATATGGAGTATTTTTGTTTTCCACTCTCATTTTAGAAATTATACCTAGAGGGTCATAGGACCATGTGAAACTTAAGTTGAACTTCATTTCTTTCAAAATCTTATCTGCTTCTTCTCTTGTCGACCTTCTATTACATACAAAATAACCAACCTGTGTTTTAATTCTAAAATGTAATTTATTTTTGGTTGAAACAAAGTGTATTTCATCTTAATTGAGCATTTTTCTAATATATTCTGATGAAAATATCCTCATGGGGAGGTATTTTGGCAATTTTTATGGTTCTAACTCACACCCATACACTTTGATTTCAATGTAGTTCTGGTACAAGTCACAGTCTCCAGTCTTTGCTTGCTCTGTTAGGTGTAAAATTATTTTTATCTCCTCACTAATCCTTCAATTTTTTGAATTGTTTAACACACTCATTGTTGGGTGTATAAATTTATCAATGTACTACTTGTAAGTGAATTCTTCTCGCTCCTTCATCACTAGGGAAGTCCAAAATATGACAGGTCGTTGATTCCCTTCTTCATCTAGCTTCTTCATAGCAAATTTGAACATGTATACCTGATAATAGATAAACATGTAAACCCGAATTGAAGTATACTTGAACACTCCCTTAGTTGGAAACTTCAAGAATTTTTCATGAATATTATCGGCCAGAAATTGACTGAAATTGAAAATAATTGAAGGCTATTATTTGTGGAAAATATTGATAGGAAACCTAGAATGGGTTCATCTACCAACTGATCAGAATAGTAGCCTAAAATGTAGGATATCATAGATATGATTTTCTTGGCTTGAGATGGGAAAATAGAGGAAGGATAAGGTAGATTCTTTCTTAGTAATTTGGTGTTTTCAGGTAAAAAAGGTCAAAAATCCGGACTCTTTTAGCAAAATCAAGCTTTTGGTATAATTCTATTAAGGCTTTTATTGAGAATGGGGTATTGTTTTCTATAGAGGGGGAAGGCATCATTTGATCTATGGTTTTAGCAGTACTGGTGAAGAGAATTTCACTAGTAGGGGCTATGATTTCTCTCTAGTGTGGGACGTATCAAGCTTGGCATTTTCTTGTGAATTTAGGAGAGTAGAAGGTTTGGGGGAAAATGTAAACAGGGAGATTCGACTCCCAGAGTCCAATTTCATCAATTTTGTCCACAAGATTATCCTCGAGCCAATAGTAGAGTTCAAAGAGTTCGAACTCATATTGTCTCAGTAATTTTGTAATCTCGGTCTGCTAAAGGGATATGGTCCAAATCTACAAGGGGATGGATCAGGGGATTTATAGAATCCTCCTAGTTTTTCTTCTTGGGATTCATCTTATCGATGGATAATTTACAGAATTGAGGAGGGAAAATGAAACATTACCAAGGATATTTAAGTTCTTTTGCAGAAGAGAAGTGAAATTGGAACTTTTGGCCATTCAATTTTGTGTTTGATCTCTTGGAAGAACTTCAATGCACACTGGAAAAACTGAAAATAAGAGTTAATTGAGAGAATTATGCAACATAAAAGGAAAAATGGCGATGGGTTCAGGGTTTTCAAAGCTGTTAGGATTTTTTCATTGCAGGCGTGCGTCTGTTGAGTTTTTCAAATGGTTACCCATGAAACTTGAATGAAATAATGGTAATCCCCCGGGAAGGGTATTGATTAGTCAACGAATAGTACCACGCAACATAAAATGAGTGGAGGGAGGCGTGTGGGTAGGGTCAACGGGAAAGGGATGAGGGTAGGTGGTTTTCAAAGGGCGGTGAGTATGGTAGGGGGGGTGCGAAACATGGAGAGCACACCACGTTGTGTAGAACCCGACAAGGAAAAACCACCTTTTCAGACTCCACCCCCCAATGGTAAAGGCGGGATAGCAAGGGGGAGCTGAAAATAAACTTGAGTCATTGATATAGCGTTGATGATGGTCGAGCATATGAAAGATGTGTGTGACTTAATCACAACCCGACAACCGTGTTTGTCGTGTAGCGTACTTTAAACTATGGCAAAACCTTGGATAAAAATGTTTAATGAAATAAAACATTAGGTTTTTTTGCATTTTACATAATATTTTCATGGTTAGGCTAAAATTAAAAAATGGGTCTTTTGAAATAAAATTATCCCCCTTTACCCTTTTAACCTCAAATTTTCACCTAGTCCCAAAACTAATCATTTTATTCATTCCTAAGGGTAGATTTAGACTTGAAAACCCTAATTTCATATCATTTGGAAAAAAAAATACTAATCTATTCTATCCACTTATTTCTCCATCGATTCAGCTAAAACAATTGAATCAATATATTTTCTACCTAACTAACATTAGCCAAGACTAAAGAGTTTGGAAAACCTTATTCTCTAGTCTAATTAACAGAAATTTAAACTTGTTTAACCATGATCAAATTGTATGATCCAACAAATGACTAATGATTGTGGCATTTTGAACAAGATGCACACAACCTTCATTTTATTTAATAGAAAGAAACCATCTATCAAGTAGTGGCATTTTGATTTGCAAAACTTTCAGTATTATTTATTTTTTCTTTTTCTTTTGTGGGGTTCTCATCTTCTTCTTCTTTTATTCCTTTTCACCTTTTTAATTTTATTTTGTCTTTATTCTATTTTTTTTAATACCCTCTTTTCATTTTCTTATATATATATTTGGAATCATTTACAAATTGAAATATTATTTACAATATTATATAACTGAGATAAAATATCTAATCACCTTGAGATCCTATAAATTATAAGACCCCAACAGTGGCTCTAGCTGGGGATGGCACTCTCCATGTGAGGTGCCAACAACCTTTGATCAGTAGTCTTAAATTTTCTATTTCAGCAATGTCTACATATGATTTCTTTTTATTCTTGCATTAATTATGGTGGCACATCAATCAGAAGCTTAGGGAGCTTCACCTTCTGTAAATAGGTCACCCAATAAAAATAATAAATAAAATGATGTTTACAATGAACTTTCTCTAAGAAACACCTCTACTTTTGTGAGAAATAATGTTTCAGCATCATGCCATTCACAGGTCCACTTAAAATTTCTATTCCAACCAAATATTTGAGAAAAAATGCATTATGACCTCTAAAAGAATAAATGATATATGGTCCTTTCCACATATTATCAAACTTTACATGTTTTCCTTTGTCTTCTCTTCTTGAATCCCACTTTAAAACACTACCACCTAAATTAAAATCATCTGCTTTGGTTCTTTTGTCAAAAATATTTTTGACATTCTCCTGGATAACTTGTGTTTTGTTATAGACTTCTTCTTTGGATTGTTGGAGCTAAATGGTTTGATTTATCCTTCAATGAGTATCATTTGGTTCAACCTGCAACTCTTGAATTATATTCATAATTGGAACTCCTAAATAAGATGGAAAAACAACAACGATCCCATAAACCAATTGGTATGGTGACATGCCAATTGATTTCTTTGTGGTAAGCCTATCAGCCCAAAGTGCATTTATGATCTTGTTGTTCCATGAATTTTTGTTATCTTCTATCATCTTTTTGATAATGTTGACCAAACTCTTATTTCAAGATTCAGCTAACCCATTACCCTAAGGGTAATAAGTAGTTGAATGTCCTAGAGTGTTATGGTATCTGCTGCATAAATCGACCATTTTATTTGACTTAAAAGTTGTTGCATTATCTGTGATAAGCTTACTTGGACATCCAAATCTTGACAGTATATTGGTTTATAGGAATTTGATAATCACGGCATCAGTTGCTAATATTGAGGGTGTGGCCTCAATCCATTTGGTGAAAAAATTAGTAGCTGTGAGGATCCATTTGTGTTGAGAAAAGTATGGTGGATGGATTTCTCCAATGAAATCCAAACCCCATTGCTGGAAAGGGTTGTCAACATATATACGTTTCAAGGGAAGTGGCAATAGTTTTCTTTTTCCTTCAAAAATTTGGCACTTGTGGCAGGAGGTAAGTTTCTTATGGACATCAGGAAAAAGTGTAGGCCAATAAAAACCAACTTTAAGGATCTTGTTAGCAGTAGGTTTCCAATAGAAATGTTCACTGCAATCACCTTCATGAAATTCTTGCATGGTTATTTCTGCATCATCCTTCAACAAACATTTTAGTAAAATTCCATCAACATCTTTCCAATATAAAATGCTATCTATGATAAAAAAATTCACTGCCTTTAGCTCTAGAAATCTAGCTTTTGTCTTTGTCAAACCAAGAGGAGAACTTACATTGAATAATACAAAAATGAGGTATGCATACCAAGGTGAGGTTATAAAATCCTCGTCTATTTTTGGAGTTGCCTGCTCCTCTTGATCATCTAATGCACCTACAAAATTGATATCCAGGTCATAAAAATTAGTTTTAGCCATTTATTTGGCTAGTCCTTGTCCCTTGATGAGCTTGGTGGGTTTGATTTCTATGTCATAATCAAGAATAATGGCAATCCACTTACCTATTTTACCACCTAGTCCATTTTGAGTCAAAATATCCTTAACCACAGAATTTGGTACATAAGAAATTATGTGAGAATGGAGAATATATACTCTAAAACCCTTAATTGATTTTATTAGGGAAAAGGCTTGTTTCTCCATTATGCTATATTTCAATGCAACATCTCTTAAAGCCTTAATAAAAAATGTAATGGGTTGCTCATATCCCTCATTTTTTTTCTGTAAAATAACTGTTGCAACAGTGTGTTCAGATGCAAATGAAACGATCATAAAATATTTGGTGAAATATAGACTGATCAGGACTGGTACTTTTGTCAGAGCTTGTTTCACTTGATCAAATGACTACCTGGCTTCAATGTTCCATCTTATTTATGAGTCTATTTTTAACATGTTTGTTATGTTCTGAGGAGTTCTTCTAGGTTGGGAATGAATCTTCTTATGAAGTTTATTTTGCCAATAAATGATTGAAGTTATTTAATGTTTCTAGGATGACTGATTTTCAATATGGCTTCAATCCTACTGGGATCAATCGTAATACCTTATTTGGAAATGATATGACCTAGAAGTTTTCCTTCTTCAAGGCTAAATAGTGTTTTATTAGGATTAAGTAAAATTCCAAACCTCCTACATTTCTCAAAAACTCTTCTCAAATGTAACAAATTTTCTTCATCAATTTTGGAATAAACAATGATGTCATCTAGATATATAACAATAAATCTTCCAATTACATTGGCAAAAGAAATATCCATTTCCCTCTGAAATGTGGCTCTAGCATTCATTAACCCAAAAGGCATATTCACATACATGAAGGTAGCCCATGGAGAAGTAAAATTTGTCTTATCTTGATCATCAGGGTGAACCAAAACCTCGTTATAAACTGAGAAACAATCTAACAAAGAAATCCTACTAGATCCAACTACCTTTTGTAAAGTGTGGTCCATCTTAGGTAAAGGGTAGTTGTCCTTTAGTGAGACTTTATTAAGGTTTCTAAAATCTATACTCAATCTATTTTCACCTGTTTTATTCCTTGTTGGTACCATATTAGAAACCCATTTAGAGTACCTAAGAGGAACTATGATCTTAGGATCATACATTTTCTTGATTTCTTTCTCAATTAAAGCCATTAGAACTGGATTTATTCTTCGAAGTTTTTGTTTAAAGGGTTTATGATCCTCTTTAATGGGAAATTTATGTTGTATTATAATAGTGTCATAAGATTTTAGGTCTTCATAGCTCCAGGCAAAGACATTAGTGAATTCTTTGAACAGAGCAATGCATTTCTTCTTTTCAGCAGGTGGTAATGACTAAGACAATTTTATCATTTTTGTGTCTTTTTCACTATCTATGTTGCATTCGTCTACATCTTCCCCTGTGGCTCAATATTAGGTTTCTTAGCTACATAATTGAAATCAAACAACTCCTCTAGTGGAACCAAACCTCTAGGCAAAAATTTATATTTTAATTGAATTATTTCAAATTTTTCGTTTTCTTGATCTATTTCTAGAAATTTTACTTTATTTACAACTTTATCTACATGTTTATTCACACTTTTTTTGTCTAACTATTTCTCTAAATCAGAATGTGCAAATATCTTATCTTCTAAATCACACTCCACATCTATACTATCTTTTTCAAAGTCGTCAATAGATTGCATAAAATTTTCAATTTGTTTATCATTGCCAAACACTTGCCAATATCTAACATTGTCTCGAATAGTTTATCTATGTTTCACTTCCACTGTGTATTTTTTATTGGGATGGGGCATTTTACATGTACCGGAAGAAAATGCAAGACTATTAGCAAGAATATTTTGATTTCCAGGGATTGCAGAAAAGTCATATTCGACAAAACTCTCTAGAAAATCCAGCACAACATTTATGTATGCCCTTAATCTAGGGTGTCTTGCAGTATTCTACTTTTATTTTTTTTATGATTAGCTCAGAATCCCCATGAATGGAAATTATTTTAGCACCATTTTTTTTTAGTAACTGTAATCCTAGTATTAATGCTTCATACTTAGTTATATTATTAGTGCATTGGAAGTTAATATTGTATGAATGTCCTTTAGCATGATTATTTCCTCAGTTTCAAACCCATAATCCTGCTCCAAAACCCTCTTTGCTACAAGCTCCATCAAATTCCATGTTCCAAAGAGGTTCAAGTTGAGTGTCATGTTCCACTATTTTTGTTTGGTTTTCATCTATTTCACAGATATCAATCTCTGAATTAGCAATCTGAGTGTTGATGTCTCCATCATTATAGAGAATTAATGAGTCGAGATCTGAATGGACAAAGTAAATAGGATATTTGTGTGGCTTATCTTGACCACTTACCATGAATTTCATCAAGGTCTCCCTATACAATCTCCTTTGCTGACCAAAGACTAGTATTGTAGAGAAATCCATATCCATTTGTAGGGTTCCTTGCAACTTAGCTCCCCATGAGTGTGAGAACAACATGCCATGATTAGGGGGTATATCTACAACCATTATATCCATCACCAAACTTTCGGCTAGAATTTGTGCCAAAGTAACACACAGATCTTTGATAAGACCTAAGCATCTCACTTTGATAGAATCAAAAGAATATAAATCCTTGTATGGTCTGGTAATGTCAAGTCCTAATTTCTCGATGACATCCTTAGGCATTAATTTATGTGAAGCACCTAAATATAGCATGGAATTATGCAAAATTTTGTCATGAACATTTAGGCTAACATAGAAGGGAGGCACGCCACCTTCCTCGAGTTTTCCATCTACTTCTAGTCCAAATAAAATTTCAGGTTGGCCATCATTCAAATTGACAGTATATGTATTTTCCCCCATATTAAGATATTTTATTACCTGAGATTTGTACACATTTATGTTCATTAAATTTTTTAGAGGAATAGGTATTTTGAGTTTTTCTAAATCATTCTCAATATTGAAGGATGTCTGAACTTTACTCATGTTTAGAAAATCTGATTTATCAGCAACATCTTTTGTGATAGGTTCTTTTTACTTAGTAGTGGTTGGGATATCAGTTTGGGTTTCTTTTGAAGAAATGTCAACTATCTTTTTAGCAAGAGTTTCTACTATCCTTTTACTTAAATTTTCAACAGTTTTCTTGGCAGGAGTATCTATGATTTTCTTAACAATATTATCATAGGTTTTCTTAGTAGGAATATCATAAGTCTTCTTGCCAGGGGAATTTGAGGTTTTATTACTCCTAAGGTTATATTGTCTATGAACTTCCATAGTAGCATTCTCAAATCCCTATTTATAATCATCTAATTCCTCAAAATCAAATTTTGTTTGAGAAAGTTGAAAAAATTATTATTCTTCTTGGGTAAGAAAAACCATCTCATCATCATTTATTCCCATCAGATTTATTTGATTGTATTCTACCTCTTCAAATATTTCACCTTCATCATCAGCATAATTATCTTGGAAAGGAGGCCTAATTTTCTGGTCTGGTCCCCTTTGTTCCCTTTGTTTAATTTGTGATGGATTTCTCCTAACTTTTTGGTTTCGGTTTTGAGGGACAGGTTGATTGGGGGAATTTTATCTGTTAGGTTGCTCCTTTCCATCATTCTCTCTATTGTTCTAACCAAAGAATATATCTTAGCATAAACAGAAGATGTTGATGGTTCTTCTTTCATTGGCACTCTCCTTTATGTTCTTATCCTAGCTCTTTTTTCTAACAATTTGGCTTCTACACTCACTACATCTCTTTTCACTTCTTCTAAAGTTGTAGAGTTTCTCTCTCTTACCTGATAAGACATGTTTTCCTCAAAGCCATCAAGGAATTTTATTAAGGCTAAACCTTGTGGTGGTTTAATGTTTTCAGGAATTGCATTATAAACACTATTGAATCTGGTGCAATAATCCGGGACACTTTCCCCAGGTGCCCTCCTAATACTTTCATATTCTGATATAATCTGAAGAGGGTTCTTTTTAACTTCCCATCTATTAAGGAATGACTGATGAAATCTAGGGAGGTCATTAATGCTAGCAGGTGGTAAGGCCTTAAACCATTTTCTAACTTCTCCAGTAAGACTTTGAGAAAATAACCTCATATTAACATTTTCTTCTTATAATTATTGAAGATAAAAACTATCATTCATCCTATCAACATGTTGTTGAGCATTTTTGGGTCCAATACCATCAAACTAGGGTATCCTATTTTGATAGTCTTGTGGAATGTTTGCCAAAGGAGCCGGAAGAACAAGTGGAGCATACCTTGTTTCCATGATGGGTATATGAGGATGGATAATATGTGTATTGATTAAAGGTGAAGGTTGGATGAAAGGTGGAGTTTGAATGAAAGGTGGAGGTTGAATTGAAGTTTGAGGTTGAATTGTGGGTGAATATTGGGGTGAAGATGGAATTTCAGTTGCCTAGTAAAAAATCACAGGGGTGGTAGTGGAAACTATAGAAGGAGTGGGACTATATGATATTGGATGAACATATTGAGATGAAGTGGATGAAATTGCAAAAGAATTTAATACAGAGAGTTCAATATATTTTTGTATGTATGCCTCATGGACAGATAGGTCAAGACCTGAAACTAAATCTTGTAATTTATCAAAGTCTTGAATGATTTTAAAATCAGGATCAAGTTGGGAAAAATGTCCTTCAAATGAATGGCATTGCAAGGTAGACTGATCTACCACAGTTTGGTCCACCCAATTTGTTGACTTATTCCTAAACAAGCTGTGTTAAAAAGGAAAATCAAATTCAATATCCTATAAAGTGAAAAATTTCTTTGCAAGAGAATCTGCCCTTGGGGGACGACTACTACTTCCTTGGCTCTCAGCTAAACTTCTTCTCCTCAAAAAAATTTTAGGATCATCAACAATAGTAGCAGGTTTAGGATCAGGATGAGATCTAGTATAAGATATTTTTGGAGCCAAAATTAAAATATAAAGCATACAAACACTATTATTTACAAAAATTAAAGGGAAACAATGTCTTGAAATATTTGTAAAATACACTTATTTTAACCAGGGAAATGAATTCGCGAAAAATTACAGTATTTTCAATTTTACCCAATATGGTCAACACTATGCTATCATTTTTAATTTTTGATATTATGAGAGTAAACACATAATAAAACATCAAAACCGTTTTGGAAGTTGGAATCTAGCCCTGCCAACTTTAGAGAGGGATCTCTCTGTAAAATTTAACTTTGTTTTTATGTAAATTTTAGGCTAGTTATGACATGTGAAATTGTTTATTTATTTGTGATTTGATTGGATTGTTTTGGTTGATTGAATTCTTATAATTCCATTGGGATATGGAGTCTAAAAGCTAACTAGATCTCCATCAAACTTTAAAGGAGTTTCACAGGGAAAGCTATGTTGCACTAGTTGGACATTTCAGAATTTAAATGATATGAAACAGAAGAAAAGAAAGGTTCAATAGAAACTAAGGAACAGTTAAGAATTACTTAATTTGACTTCAGAAGAAAACATAGAATTTACCTACAGCTAGAATAGGGTGAATATTTCAACAAATCCTATTCATCACCGTTTCTGTAATGTAATTAAGATTTTTAAGAAATAACAATGAAATAAAACAATGAATAAACATATGAACAAGAGAAACACGTCACCAATTCTTACACCACATGAATCCTATGAATAATTTCCTTGTATTATTGACCAGTCCAAAAAATAGAAAATGACAATAGCTTAGAGAAAAATATATTCAACAATCAACCCAGAATACTTCAAAGTGTGAAGTATTTATACAATAATTACAAAATCGTTGTCTCAACAAACAATGTATATTTAGCAATAATCTAAATAAATTATCTATTTCTATAGAGTAATAGGCTAGGTGGAAAGCTACGTGGAGAGGTGGCTCTGATTTGGAGGAATCTGTTGGTGAGTTAGCTTGTTGTTGTGTTGTGCTAGCTGATGTGTTGGCTAATCCTCTAACTGTATCTGAATTACCAAGGAGTCTAGTAATTCACATATTTTGTCCCATTTTTCTCATCTACCTCGGTGTGCTTTGAAAACGTTGGCTTTACCATGAATATGTGGTTTACCTCATGGTGAGTATAGAAATCATTTCCCATTTCTTTCAAGAATTCTCTACCTGTCATACTGCCTTTGATAGTAGAAAACTTGGAACTATCTCTGGCTACTTCCTTCAAATTTTTAATATAATCTTCTTAAGTAATTAATTTATCATTAATTACAAATAAACCGGGTAACCCTTTCTAATTTAAAGCTTCTATCCTGGTGAAAAAAACTATTTATTGCTATTTCCAGACCCTGACACTTTTCTTCCACCTGAGTAATACAATTCTTTTTAGTCAGAATATTCTCGACCTCCAAAATGGTTTCTGTCCTGTCATCAATTCCTAATTCATCTAACTCATACTTATTCTTTGAATTTAGGAATTTTATGATGTTTGTAGCTCTGGTAGGCATGTCACCCACCTGTTCTTTGATTTCTGTAATGGCTTCTATTGCTTTCTTTATCAGGTCCTTCTATTAAAAAATGATCTGGATACATGGCCATATTTTATTCATATAATTTTGAATATCCATCCAAATGTTTTCCTTGGATTGGACTAAGGTATGTCCAATAGCTCTCTCTCTCTCTGATTTTTTTAGCCTTTCTATCAACCTATGATATTTCTGAGCTTCATCCAAAAGTGAAGCTCAACTCCTGGCCTTCTGATATAGTTGTAGTTCTTTGACTTGTCCCTACAATTTTTGTATTTCCTCAGTCTGAATTGACAAATTATCCACAATATTTTTCAATTGGTTAGCAGCCTCTATAGATTGGGAAGAAGGTGTAGTTGATGTTGCAGCTATTGTGGTGGGGATTATTGTGAGAGGTACAATATTTAGAGGAACCATGGACACTTTTGAACTCTGCTCCTTTTCCTTAATCATTTTCTCCAGCTCTGTCTCCATCTATCTAATCTAAGCACTTTTTTCCATGATTGATTTCATCATGTCTCCTTTCTAAGTCTCATATTTTTAAATGTCTTTTGTGAGAGGATTTTCTATTGCTGGCAACTTCAGCTGCTTCATTAATGTCGCAATGTCAACATTCTTCTTCTTAATCAACTCCTCTGCAACTTTCATGTTTTCTGGATCATAACCCATCTTCACAAACAAATCCTCCAAAGATTTGATCATGGTATATTTTTCTAGAGAAGAAATATTCTCCATCTTCAATTGAGACTGAATGTTGGAAAGTGAAACCTGCAATTTAGAGACAGCCATAGTGGTATTGGTTAGAGTGGAGTAGATCATCTCACCAGTTTTTTTGTGCACCTCCATTTGTTCAATGGGATGGATATCTTTGGTTTCAAACTCAAAAATTTTCTTCTTATAACCTGCTCTTGATTTGGGTTGTGGGATTTGACCCTCAAGGAAGGCCATCTACATCCTTCATTTCTCTGAATCAAAAATTGAAAGGAGTATACTCTGTGAGCTAGAATTCTGCTTCCAAAATTGAGTATAAGTGTTATTCTTAAGAATCTCATTCTTAAGTTTGATTTCTTTGAATCTATCAAAAATACTCTTTTTTGTCTCTCCTTGAACAACCATTTAGGTTTGGACTATGTCTTGATTACCCTGGGATACTGATGATACTATTGGAGATGTGGCAAATTTGTTGTCTTCTTGAGAGCAAGATGGTGTTTCCTTGACTATCATAGCAACTCCTTGTTCTAGATTTTTATCTGAATCTTCTTTAGGATTCAATTTTTTCCTCTTTCTGTACATGATTTTAAACTCCTTTCGTACATGGTCTGTCACTGAAGGAGACTCTTCTTCTCTCTGTCTCTTGGCTGCTTTCTCCTGAGGAACAAGAGTTTGTGAAGTAGAAGTAGAAACAAGCTGCTATCCAACTTCCTGCAAGGTATTTTCTTCCCAAGTCAGTTTGTTCACATATCTCTCAATTTTAGGCCTTTGGGTATGAGTATATGGAGTAGTTTTGTTTTCCACCCTCAATTTAGAAATTATACCTAGAGGGTCATAGGACCATGTGAAACTTAATTTGAACTTCATTTCTTTGAGAAGCTTATCTGCTTCTTCTCCCACAGGCCTGCTATTACATACAAAAGAACCAAACTGTGTTTTAATTCTAAAATTTGATTTATTTTTGGATGAAACAAAGTGTATTTCATCTGAATTGAGTATTTATCTAATATATTATAATTCAAATATCCTCATGGGGAGGTATTTTGGCAATATTTGTGCTGCCAACTCACTCCCATACACTCTGATTTCAGTGTAGTTCTGGTACAAGTACCAGTCTCCAGTCTTTGCTTTCTTTGTTAGGTGTAAAATTATTTTTATCTCCTCATTGTGTTGAGATTCAACAAGATGATGAGCTTAGTGAAAAGTAATCACCTTCACTAAGTGGGGCCCGCAGGCTATTTTTAGGTGTATGTGTGTTGAGATTCAACAAGATGATGAGCTTAGTGAAAAGTAAGCACCTTCACTAAGTGGGGCCTGCAGGCTATTTTTAGGTGTATGTCTATTTTTAGACATTGTGAGCATATTCTATAAGTTGCAGGATGCTATTTGTAGATGGTTGGTCAAATGTGGAAAATAGATGAAATTCTATTTTTATAATATTGGGTGAAGTCCATTGATAGATCGTTGATCTAAAAATAGATGCATGTCAATTATTATTAGCTCTTAATAATAATCCGACAATAAACATCAACTTATTCTCTTGGAGAACTTTATTTTAGTGAACAGATTTGGAAAATCAGTGGGCTGAAGGAATTACGCAATTCCTAGGGTTTATGGTGGCTCATGCATGGAGGACTCAGTTAGAACTGAAGTGGAAAAGTTATGACAGATTTGGAAGAGTAGTTACAGGATTTGTTACTTAGTTTAACTCATTTAATGGAGTTAAACTCAGTTGAGTTAGTTGTATCTAGTCTAACTGAAAGATACATTAGTGAGAGTTAAGTGAATTAATTAGTTAATTAATTCACAACTAATAACTCACTAACAAATAAACAGAAACAACATTTAACTGCAGTGCATGTCAGTTCTAGTGGAGACCCAGTGGAGAGATAGGTGAAAGGGTAAGATGGACTATCCATTGTGGCTATAGTTATGCATTCAATGCATCTGACACACATTGGAGTTGCCAATGAGTATTGCGTAGTCAAGGCAAGGTAGATTCGAATTCATTCAGGGGTCTTCTTTAGCAGGGATTGTATAGTGGAGGCAGGCTGTCAGGAGGCAAGAAATTGGTGCATAGATATGCAAATTTCTGCATGATAGTGTGTAATGATTGTTGATTGTACTAAGAGCTTGATGTACTAAGCTTTGTATGAGATTATTACATGATTCCATTGATATACATAATATGATAGTTGGGGTTTTTAGCTTTAAGCTTTGCCGTTAAACAACTGTGTTATGTGCGACTGAATTTATTCACATGTGTTTGCAACTGAGTTTTAAATTTCCGCAAGTTTAATTAGTGGAAGGATTCTATATTTTGAAAGAAGATAAATATTGTGAGATCAGGAGGATCCGGTCATACTAAATTATTAATAAATTTCTACATGGTATAAGAGAAATTTTGATTACTGGAGATTGCAATTGTGAATAATTGTTGAGTCTGTGCTGGTGGACAATTCGAATTTGCTGCAGAAAATTCTTGTTGCGACAATTGAGTATTCATTGAAATTTCTTTCAATGGGTTGCGATTGGAGTATGCCCTTGAGGGTAGCTCGAATTACATAGCCTGGAAGGATAGGATGGAGGTGGTGCTTGAAGATAATAGACTGAAGGAGTTCATCAATAGCGATGTTCCTAAGCCTACTTCTAGCGATGCTGTAAGACTTGAAGCATGGAAAAATAAGGTAGCAAAGACAAGAATAATTCTATTGGAAGGTGTCAGGGACCATATTGTGTAAAGACTTCAAGGGAAAGCCACTCCATTTGCAATTTGGAAGGCTTTGATAGATTTTTTCCAAAGAAGCAACGACCAGAGGAAGTTGGCGCTGAAAGATAAGCTCAAAAAAATAAAAATGGAGAAGGGTGACAGTATTCCAAAATATCTCACGAAGTTTGTCCATTATAGGGATGAACTGGGAAGTGTGGGGATTATTGTTGATGATGATGACTTGGTGATATTGGCTCTCCTTGAGCTTCTGAAGGGTTGGCATAGCTACGAATAATCTATCAACGGCCGGGAAAAACTATCGGATTGGGAGTGACTTTGGTCGGATCTTGTGCAGGAGGAGATAAAGCGAAGTACCAGGGATGGCTCTTCATCGAAGAATGATGATGAAGAGAATTTCGGTTTGGCTACCAAAGCAAGGAAAGGGAAGGGGAAGAAATTCCCTCCAAAATCCGAGGCTAAAGGTAAGAAGCTGGATTTGTCCAAAGTGAAGTGTTTTCACTGTCACGAACATGGGCATCTCGCCACTAACTGCCCACAGAAAAATAAGAAAAATAAGGCTGCTGGAGCTACAACTGGAGAGGCCTTATCCTCGCAATTTGAACTTGATTTCTATTTGATTGCATGCTTTGTTTCAATCTCAATGGGATTGGTGTGGTATATTTATAGTGGTGCATCTTTCCATATGACGGGAGACAAGGAGTTGTTTAGTGACTTGGAGGAGAAGGATATCCAAATGCATATAGAGATGGGCGACAATGGTCGATACAGTGTGACTGGCATTGGGACCATTACCTTTGAGAGGGAGTCAGGTAATCCATTTCTGTTGAAAGATGTTGTGCATGTTCCAGGTCTGAAGAAGAACTTGGTCTCGGTCGCAATGTTGGAAGATAGAGGTTATGACGTTGTTTTCAGCGAGGGAAAAGATTTCCTACAACATAAAAAAATGGGTCAAACCAAGAGGATAAGGATTTGAGTTAAGAATCTCTACAAGCTGGAGGTAGATGGATATGCTATAATGATGGGCAAAGCATAAGAAGTGGTGAGCCGAAATGAGGGCGAATTATGGCACAGGATATTGTGTCATCTTCATCATGGCGCTTTGAAGATTTTGCAGCAGATTTCTACTGGACTTCCCAAGGTCACTCTTGCGCAATCAGATCAGTGCAAGGGATGTACTATGGGTAAGTTTGTGAAGACCAACTTTCATGAGAAGGAGAATCGTGCTTCGGTAATCCTGGAGAGAATTCACACAGACGTGTGCGGACCTTTCTCAGTTGCTTCAACAAAAAAACACAAGTATTATGTTATATTTGTTGATGACTATTCTTGTAGATGTTGGATCTTCTTCGTGCAGAAGAAGAGAGAAACATTCTCAAAGTTCTGTGAGTTTAACGCATTGGTGGCGAAGGAGTCGAGGAAGCAAGTGAAAGCTCTATAGAGCGATAATAGTGGTGAATATATCTCGAATGAATTCAAAGACTTCTGTAGCAAAGAAGAAATTTGAAGAGAAATTATAGTGCCTCATAACCCACATTAGAATGGGATCACGGAGAGGAAGAACAGAACGATCATGGGTGTTGCACAAGCTATGTTACTTGACCAGGGCCTACCGATGCACTTGTGGGTGGAAGCATGCAACACTGCAGTTTATGTGCGAAACCGTTGTCCTCACAAAGTACTTGGCATCAGTACACCTGAAGAAGCTTTTACTGGTAAGAAGCATGATATTTCTTATTTGAAGATTTTTGGCTCATCTGTTTACATTCATGTGACAAAGGATGCCAGGAAGAAGTTGGAGCCGACTATAGAAGTTGGGAGATTTACGGGATACACATAAACACCCCATAATTATCGTGTCTATTTTCCAAACAGTCAAATTACTGTGGTGCGACGGGATATAAAATTCAATGAGGTGAAAGCCATGAAGTTGTCGCTTGAGAGGGAGCTACACTTGCATGCAGAGGAGGAACTTCTTGTTCCCAAAGATGAGCCTCTAGATGTGGATCAGCCATAGGAGGAAATTCATGGAGTGGAGGACTCCACTCATGCAGAACCAAACATCAGAACAGGTAGAAAGCATACCACAGAAGCTAAGAGACTGAAGCTTGATGTGGCACAGAATGTAGGAGTCCCTACATCATAGCGTAGACAGAGATAGTCACCTGACCGATTTATTGGATACATGGCTCTTATGAGCAAGTGTAGCGTGACAGAGCCATCTTCTTTTGAAGAAGCGGCGCAGGAGCCCACATGGTTAGATGCCATGGTGGAGGAGTATGACTCCATTGTCAGAAACAGTGCTTGGGAGATTTTTCCAAGGCTGGTGGGTAAAATAGTTGTAGGATCAAGATGGATCTACAAGGTAAAGAAAGCCACTGATGGGAGTGTCGAGAAGTATAAGGCAAGATTTGTTGCTCGGGGCTTCTCACAGATCGAGGGGATTGATTATGAAGAAACCTTCTCACCTGTCGCATGGTATTATTCCATAAGGACCATCCTTGCTCTCTCAGCGCAGATGGGTTGGCACATTCATCAAATGGATGTGAAGATTGCACTCCTTAATGGGATCATTGAGGAAGAGGTGTACATTGAGCATCCTAAAGGATTTGAGATCTTCAGCAGTGAGTCACATGTGTGCACACTCAAAAGAGTGTTGTATGGGCTGAAGCAAGCATCACGTGCTTGGTACACACGGATCGACAGCTATTTCACTAGACTTGGCTTCACCAAGGGTGAGGCGGATGCAAACCTGTATGAAATTGTGGTGGAGGGTAAGATTTTAATCATTGTTCTTTATTTTGATGATTTAATACTAATGGGTGATGAGCAGTTGATACACTCATGCAAGGTAGATCTTGCAAAGGAGTTCGATATGAAGGTTGGGCCTCCTTCACTATTTCCTTGGATTGGAAATATGGCAACGAGAAGGTGAACTATTTGTGTCTCAAGGCAAGTATGCTCGGGAGATACTTGAGAAGTTTCACATGCAAGGCTGCAAGCCTATTGATACTCCTCTTCCAGGAAATTCGAGGAAAGAGGATGCTACATCGGCAGAGGTAGTGGATGCCACTGTTTATTGACAGTTGGTGGGTTCGTTCATGTATTTAGTTAATACAAGACCGGACATATGCTATGCGGTGAACCATCTTTCACAAGCGATGGTTAAGCCTACCAAGCTCTTTTGGAAGGTAGACAAGCAAGTCCTAAGGTATCTCAGGGGCACATCTGAGTATGGATTATGGTACAAACAGATGGAAGAGGTGAAGTTTCATGGCTTCACGGATGTAGATTGGGCAGGCAGCCCAACACACAGAAAGAGCACATCAGGAGGGGTTTTTGGTATCAGATCTACAACAATTTCTTGGTACGGCAGGAAAAAAAGATCTATGGCACTCAGTTCAACGAAATCAAAATACATGGCAGCAAGTCAAGCTGCATGTGAGGCTATCCGAATGAGGAAGATCATGGTTGATTTGTTCAGTTCACATTTAGATCCTACAGTGATACAATTTGATAATCATAGTTTCATTAAACTCTCGATTAATCATGTGTTTCATGATATATCTAAACATATTTATATCTGGTATCATCATATCAGAGATTGTGTGCAGTGAAAGATCATGTTGCTTTAGTACATTCCTATGGAAGATCAGGATGCAGACATTCTGACGAAGGCGCTCAACAAGAGAGAATTCGAATACCATAGAGGTAGGATCGGGGTGAAAGATAATCCCTATCTTGTTGAGAGGGAGTGTTGAGATTCAACAAGATGATGAGCTTGGTGAAAAGTAATCACCTTCACTAAGTGGGGCCCGCAGGATATTTTTCAATGTATGTCTATTTTTATACATTGTGAGCATATTCTATAAGTTGCAGGACACTATTTGTAGATGGTTGGTCAAATGTGGAAAATATATGAATTTTTTTTTTTAGAATATTAGGCGAAGTCTATTTATAGATCGTCGATCTAAAAATAGATGCATGTCGATTATTATTAGCTCTTAATAATAATCCGACAATAAACATCAACTTATTCTCTTGGAGCACTTTATTTCAGTGAACAGATTTGGCAAATCAGTGGGCTAAATTTTTAGTTTCTAGGGTTTATGGTGGCTCATGCATGGGGGACTCGGTTAGAATAGTGGAAAAGTTATGACAGAGTTGGAATAGTAGTTACGGGAGTTGTTATTTAGTTTAACTCAGTTAAGTGAGTTAAACTCAGTTGAGCTAGTTGTATCTAGTCTAACTGAAAGATACACTAGTGAGAGTTAAGTGAATTAATTAGTTAATTAATTCACAACTAATAACTCACTAACAAATGAACAGAAACAACAGTTAACTACAGTTCATGTCAATTCCAATGGAGAGATAGGTGAAAGGGTAAGATGGACTATCTGTTGTGACTATAGTGATGCATTCAATGCATCTGACACACATTGGAGTTGCCAATGAGGATTGCGTAGTCAAGGCAAGGTAGATTCAAATTCATTCAGGGGTCTTCTTCAGCAGGGATTGCGTAGTGGACGCAGGTTGTCAGGAGGTAAGAAATTGGTGCATAGATATGCAAATTACTGCATGACAGTGTGTAATGATTGTTGATTGTACTGAGAACTTGATGTACTAAGCTTTGTAAGAGATTATTACATGATTCCATTGATATACATAATATGGTAGTTGGGGTTTTTAGTTTTAATATTTCATGTTAAACAACTGTGTATGTGCGACTGAATTTATTGACATGTGTTTGCAATTGAGTTTTAAATTTCCGCAAGTTTAATTAGTGGAAGGATTCTGTATTTTGCAAGAAGATAAAAATTGTGAGATCAGGAGGATCCGGTAATACATCAATATTAATAAATTTCTACACATTGATCCTTGGCTTTGCTAAACTGTTTAACACGCTCATTTTTGGGTGTATAAATTTCTCAATGTACTTCTTGTAAGTGAATTCTTCCTTCTCCTTCATCACTAGGGAAGTCCAGAATATCACAGACTACAAATTATCTTCTTCATCTAACTTATGCATAGCAAATTTGAACCTGTCTACCTGATAATAGATAAACATGTAAACTAGAATTTAATTATACTTGAACACTCCCTCAGTTGGTAACTTCAAGAATTTTTCATGAATACTATCAGCCAGAAATTAACTGAAATTGAAAATAATTGAAGGCTTATTATCTGTGGAAAATATTGATAGGAAACCTAGAATGGGTTCATCTACCTATTAATCAGAATAGTAGCCTAAAATGTAGGATATCACAGATATGAATTTCTTGGCTTGATCTGGGAAAATAGTGGAAGTATAAGGTGGATTTGTTCTTGGTAATTGGGTGTTTTCAAGTAAGAAAAGGTTACAAAATCTGATTTCTTTTAGAAAAATCAAGCTTTTGGTATAATTCTTTTAACACTTCTATTGAAAATGGGGTATTGTTTTATACATAGGGGGCTTACATCATTTGATCTATGGTTTTAGTAGTAATGGTGAAGATAATTTCACCAGTAAGGGCTATGATTGCTCTCTAGTTTGGGACATAGCAAGCTTGGCATTTTCTTGTCAATTCAGGAGAGTGGAAGGTTTGGGGAAAAATGTAATGGGGGAGATTGGACTCCCAAAGTCCAATTTCATCAGTTTTGTCCACAAACTTATCCTCAAGCCAACAGTAGAGTTAAAAGAGTTCAAACTCACACTGTGTCTCAGCAATTTTGTAATCTCAGTCGGCTAAGGGGATATGGTCCAAATCTATAGGGGAATGGATCAGGGGATTTACAGAACCCTCCTGGTTTTTCTTCTTGGGAGGCATATTATCGATGGATAATTTATAGAATCGAGGATGGAAAATGAAATATTACTGAGGATGTTTCAAGTTTGTTGCAGATGAGAAGTGAAATTGGGACTTTTGGTCACTCGATCTAGTGTTTGATCACTTGGAATAACTTCAATGCACACTAGAAAACCTGAATATAAGATTTAATTGAGAGAATTATGCAACAAAAAGGAAAAATGGTGATGGGTTTAGGGTTTTTTAAGCTATTAGGATTTGTACGTTACAAGCGTGGGTCTGTTGAGGTTTTAAAATGGTTACCCGGGAAACTTTAATGAACTAACGGTAATCCGCTAGGAAGGGTATTGATTGGTCAACGGATAGTGCCACGCTGCATAAAATGAGTGGAGGGAGGCGTGTGGGTAGGGTTAGTAGGAAAGGGATGAGGGTAGGCGATTTTTGGAGGGTGGTGAGTGTGGTAAGTGGTTTGATGCAGGGGGGTGCGAAACATGGAGAGCGTGCCACATTGTGTGGGACCTAGCAGCGAAAAACCACCTTTTCGGACCCCCCCCCCCACCCCCAAAAAAAATAAAAATAAAGGCAGGATAGCAAGGGGGGCCCAAAAATGAACCTGAGTCGTTGATCTGGCGCTGACGATGATAAGGAAGATGAAAGATGTGCACGACTTAATCACAACCCGAAAAACGGGTTTGTCATGTAGCGGAAGTTAGACTATGGCGAAAGTTTGGATAAAAATGTTTAATGAAATAAAACATTAGGCTTTTGTGCATTTTACATAATATTTTCATAGTTAGGCTAAAATGAAAAAATGGGTCTTTTGAAATAAAATTATTTCCCTTTACCCTTTTAACCTCTATTTTTCACCTAGGCCTAAAACTAATCATTTTATTCATTCCTAAGGGTGCATTTAGACTTGAAAACCATCATTTCACTTCATTTGGAAGAAAAAAAATCCTAATATATTCTATCCACTTATTTCTCCATTGATTCAGGTTAAACAATTGAATCAATATTGTTTTATACCTAACTAACATTAGCCAAGATTAAACAGTATGGCTAACCTTATTCTCTAGTTTAATTAGCAGAAATTTAAACTTGTTTAACCATGATTAAATTGTATGATCAAACAAATGACTAATGATTGTGGCATTTTGAACATGATGCACACAACCTTCATTATATTTAACAGAAAGAAAATATCTATCAAGTAGTGGAATTTTGATTTGCAACACTTTCAGTATTATTTATTTTTTGTTTTTCTTTTGTGGGTTCTCATCTTCATTTTTTTAATTCCTTTTCACTTTTTTTCTTTTCTTTTTCCGTTATTATATTTTTTTAAATGCCCTATTTCCATTTTCATTTATATATTTATATTTTTGGAAAACATTTACAAAATTGAAATATTATTTACAATATTATATAACTAAGATAAAATATCCAATCACCTTGAGATCCTATAAATTATAGGACCCTAACATAATCGAAGCATACATGACACCTCCAAGAAAAATAATCTCGGGGTGATGTGGAAGGGCGACGGCGCAAGGACGAATTAATCTTGTAGACGAAGGTAGGTGGTAGAATGGGACCTAATGTAATAGTTTTGCATCACCCCAGAAGGTGATCCCCGGAAGGATGGGAGGAAAGTATTTGCAAAGGCTCCAGGGAAGAATCTCTTGGCTATGTGGTAGAGTAAAATGGTGGTTATAGTTGGGTCGTCCTACCTGTAGCATGTACAACGAGAATAACATGGGGCAAAGGGACTGTCTATCCACATTTCCCTAGAAGGATAAAATATTGAAGGAAAAGAGGGAAAATGTGAAGGATTCCGCCAAGGAAATAAATGTCCTGGGATGACACAGGAGACAGTAAGGAAGTGGGGTTAATGTGACTTGAGGAAAAAACAGAAACAAGGGAGTATAATCATGACTAATGTCACCCCAGGAATAATGAAACAAAAATTCAATAGGACCTTTGGGATGATGTGTAAATAAAGGAAACCAAGAACCACTAAATTAACAAGAACTGTTAAGTGACAAGGGGGGTTCAAATTCACACGACGTACATAATGGATTGATGTGTAGTCACTGATTTATCCCATAGTTTATAAAAAAATGCAACCAAAAGGAAAGGTATGGTATGATTACCTCCAATAAAAACAAACATTATTGTGAAAGGTTTGACCCAGGCCAACCTTTACAAGTGTAGAATTTTAGAAAGGCTCATAGAGTCATGGTTCTGCAACACATATGGAAATGGACAGGGGTTCTTGTTTTCTCATTGATAAATTTCTTTCAAGACTCATTTTCCTTTTCCATTATTCACTTTCCCAAATAACTTACCCAATTAAATTCCTTAATGTTTGTATTGAGTGAAGGATTTGTCCCTGCAATTAGTTTTCTGGAAATGATGCTAAAATATTTAGATGCATGAATAAAACAAGAAAATCATTATTATGAATCATGTTGTAAATTTGCAAAGGAAATGAATTATAAAGTAAAGCACCTGTACAAAGCACAAAAAAAATCAAAAAGTTTGATGAGTAGATGAATACTTCCCTGAACTTATTCTTGAAAAAATTTTATTGGAATAAATTTGAATCATTCTTTTGTCGAGAAGAAGTAAAGACTCATTGCTCGCTTATTTTTCTACATTCATTATTAAAACAAAAATTGAAAGAAAAGAAGTCTATATTAAACTAATCCTACTCCTAATATTAATCTACAGAGCAAACTAAAACTAAGTAAAATCATACTTCCAATGGAGCCATTCCATTAGCTTAATCCTTGAAATAAAATGCACATAAGAAAATAGTAATAGAAATAAAACTATAACTAAACTATTAAAAGAAAACATCAACCTATTATGTACATGAATTTCTAATAAGTTTAATAAAAGAAACTTATCATCTACAAGAAACCTTGCTAAAAATGAATTTTTTAGCCACACTTCAATATTATCACGAAAACCATTATGTAACTATTGAAATGATATCATGGTTGGAATAGCACTGAGAAAATCTATTTCGTGAATTTCTCCATATAGAAACAAGTTAGTAGTATGTGCAATAAAATGAGTACTAGAAATCTTTTGTGTGGTTAAATTTTCCAAACAATTCTCAAATGGATCATGAAAATAAGGATGAAAATTTAGTGAATATTCCAAAAGATTTTTTGATTGGTAAGATAGCTGGTCAAATTGTGATGTTACACTCTCAACTACTGATACTTGTGGAAAATGCATTTGAGAAGAAAGAATGAGATGGTATGAGATTAACATCAAATAAAATTAAAAGATCAAAAGTTCTTGATGGTCATGATTTAGGCTTAGATATTCATTTACACATTTTCCGATTAACATCCTTGGTGATAGTTCAACACTTGATTGATCAATATGCCAACATAATATATCCAAAAATTGAAAAATAAATGAAGTATAAAACCTAAAACAAACCATAATAAATGAAGCATAAACAATAAATTATATCATTATTTACAATAGTGTTACAATATAGTTGGGATTTATTTGAAACAATTTCCTTCTCATAAGAGACAACCAAGATAATGCAATTGGAACAATTATTGGCATCTACTTATGAATGATAAAAAGGCTCAAGAATATGACCAAGAATGGGAACTTGAAGCTTGTCAGAATCAAGAATTGGAATTGGCTTCTCTCCTTGATCAATGCAGTCACTATGGTATTTTGGGGATTAAAGATGATCATTTGTTGCAACAATATGATTATAAGAATATATCTCATCTTGAGAGATAAATTGACTTTGAATATCTAGAACATGAGAATTTAATGATTGGTGAAATAATTCAACATCCTCGGTTTCCAAATCATCGTCATAAATGACTTCACAATTTTCATTAGCACTCTCTTAATTTTTATAAGGCACACTATAACAAGAAGAATTCATTATTTTTTAAATATATAACATCCCCTCTGTTTTCTAAAATTTCATTTCTGCAAAGAGGAATTGATGAATGATTAGAAAATGAATTAAAATCAACAAAAAGATTAGTATAAAGAGAGAAATGACTATTTGAAGATATGAACCTGAAAATTTCTCTGCCTATAGATTCTTTCTTGTTTTCCATAATGTAAATTTTAGATTCTTCATGATGTCTTTCGATGATCACACTTTCTTGAAAATTATTGTTTAGCTGTCCCAAACTTTATGGTTGATAATCATTTGTAGCATGAGAAAATTCAGATTTTTTTGTAGCAGTTTGCATGTTGTTGGAATTTTCAATTTGCATTGTTGGATGTTGACTTGCTTGTTGAATGTTCTTTGTTGATTTTGTTGCTTGATATTTTTTAGCAAAATTATAAACATTAGATTTATTAGCAACCGATTCTTCAATAGAATCATGATTTAAATCATTCTCGAGATCAACATTATTTGTGTTGAAAGTGCACATGATTTCTTGAGAAGGATGATTAGAAATTTATGAATTTTCTTCTTGAATATGCTCAGCCATGCTATCATTAATAAGTATCTCTTTAACAACAACAAATACACTTAAAAAAGTAACATCTCTCGGTTCTTGGAAATTTTTTGGAATACATGGAAGGAAACAGACATATTCAAACCATTCCATCAATTCAATATCTAAAGGTCTATCTTCATATTTAAATCTTAAACAAATTCATTGGAATTTAATAGTAAAATATATGGAAGAATCATTTTCCAAACTTTCTTAAATTTTCAAGCTCAATCTGTATCATTTCATAATGAAAACCATCAAATTTGTGATAAATTAGTGCCAACTGTGAATAGGGAAAATTAGAAGAGATTCAAACCATATTTTGGCTTTACCTCTGAAAGTGAGAGTAAAGATCCTGCATAGAATACCTTCTAATATCAGAAAAAGTAGAACTTGCAAAATTTTGAATGAATTGTAAAGAATGGTAATATCCTGAAGTCTTTCTCTTACCATCAAACTTTACCTTCGAAAAGAGTCTTACAAGTTTCATTGGAGTGGTGGAAGATTCACGTATAAATATACAAATCTAAATGGGAAATTTAGAAGGATCCATTGCAAATAACTGAAAACTTTAGAATACAAAACTTCAAAAAGATAACTTATCATTGGCCCTCCTTCTAGTGCCAAAATTGTTGATGGCCAAAAATGACCAAAATCCAAGCTAAGCCCTTGTCCATTTTGAATGGTGATTATCACTAGTTAAAATGGATCCAGTTACCCTCACTCTCACTGTTGACTTGTGATGTATCTAGTTACTTATCAAGATGTATTGATGTTGGTATGCCTTCTAGAAAATATTAGGGGCTATTATGATTCACCCTAGCATGATATTACATCATGATTGGGAGGAAATTTTTGTGAGGTTACATATACTAGTAACTACATTACCCCAACAACACATTTAAATAAACTTCCTATTCTAGAAACACATCACCAATAGGTCATTGGGATAAGATATGAACTTGAGCTAAAATGACACATACTACACATATGTCATTCAAATGAATGTTAACATTTAAAATAAATGTAAACATTTATGATTCATTAGGAATGAAATTTATTTATTATGCTTTTGGAATGAAAAATAGTCATCACACTTATGGGGTCAAGGAGGTACTTGTGCTAGGATGAATCCTAGCCAAACCTAGCAACCAGTAGAACTAAAAATACTCGTCCATCATTCATTTAGGGTTAAAGAGAGTTTTCATGATATTTTTTTTCTTAGGGTTAACAAACCCTACATAACTTACACCACACATTCATGTTTGAGTCCATTAACCATAGTTCTTGAATCATTGTATAATGATAAACATCAATACCTTTATGAAATATCAAGAGTAAAAGACACAAGTCCTGTTCCAATATAGGTGTCACACCAAGATCTAGAATTCACTAATCAAACCAAGGAATGTTTGCATCCCATGACATAACATTCCACTTATGCATTATTCAAAACAATTTATGGTCATTATTAACATCCTTGCATTTCAGATACATATATGCAAACCTCATTCTTGTGGAAATATATTCAAATACATTTAATACTTTATAACCATACCTCATTATCGAAATAGTAGATGGGCACACATAGACATAACACTAAGGATGGTGGAGTTCATTTTTATTCACTGGATTCCCATTTCATTGAAAAATTCCAATCCTAGTAGAAGAGTCATCATGATTTTGAATGCTCTTGTGAGGTGTGATTGGATGGGATTTTAACAGAGGATGGTAAAAATAAACATATACTTAGTACATGTTTGTGTTTAGTAGTTTTAGAGGTACTTCTATTAGGATGAATCCTAGAAAATCATAGCAAGTGCTAAGATTCATCCTACCACAAGAGGCATGATTGTTTGTGATCAAATTAAATAATGATCATGGGATCAATATATGCATAGGTTACCAGGATCAAATCTGAATTCCACTTAAGAATCAACGAATTTCTTACCATGATCATGAGAGAGGAAATCTAGATGTGAAAATATTGAGATAAAATATCTCTAATTAATCACAAGTAAAATATTCTAATTGAGAGATATAAATTTGTCCAGTAAGATGAGACATGTGAGATCTTGGAAACCTAGAATTGTCCAGTTTCTATTTTCTTATATTTGATGGTTGCAATTGCATTCTAACTAAAAAATTGAAAGCTGGGTCTTCACCTTGGGATTTAGGCCTAAGAAAATTATTTCCATGTATAAACTTCTTTGGAAGTTCTCACTCAATTTTTTTTTTAAGATGAAATTATTCTAGATCGGTTTTTTTTATTATAGTGGTGATAATAAAATATCTACATTGATTCATGACACCAATTACAATGCATAAATAGATAATAGAGCACTATCTAAAAATTACAATAGTTTAAATAAAAAATTGAATGTAGATAATATGCTTTGCGAAAAGGTGTAAATTTGGTTTATCAAGGTGTTCTAATAAAAATGATGCATATGAAGGCTTAAGAACGTGGTGTAATTCTCAAAATAAGCATGCTAGAGAGAAACTTGAAATATGCCAAATGGCTATAATATTAGAAAACACTCCAAAACATCATGATAGCATTCTATTATAAGAGGTTCAATGGTATAAAAAGTGGAGAGAAAACACCTCAAGCTAACTTTAACTAATTTCTCGTCCATGAGAATATCATGTAGTTATGAAAATATTAAATGAAAATGATGAATTTAATCTCAATGGGGTAGTTGCATTATTTTGGACATGATCTCAATCTTGGACTGATTATAGAATGAGATTAATGATATATGACATAATTTATTAATGTTTAGGTTCATCTTAAAATGCTTAGCTATTTGGATTGTATTAACTCAATCAAATTCATTTTTTCAATAATTATTGAACAAAATTCATCTTTTTGCCAATTATAATATTATTTATCATTTTGTGTATATATATATATATATATATATATATATATATATATATATATATATATATATATATATATATATATATATATATATTTCAATGTTTATTAATCTAATTATGCATATATAAACACTTTTTTAATTAATTAATTTATTTATAGTTAGATCATAATTGCAAAATATACCTATATTCATGATTTTTGGTTGGCTACACACTATACACCAACCTATATATATATATATATATATATATGGATTATAATAAGGCAAATATATTGATTATGATAAGTTCCTATAAATATTAGTTCTCAAAAAATATCTTAATTATGATAAGGTTCTATATATGTTAGTTTTTGATGTTGAAATTTATTGTATACATATTTCAAATTGTTATATAATTTATTGTATACAAGTAGTTATATTTTTTAAATTATAAAATTTATTAGAAATTTAAAAAATTTGTTATAAAAAATAAAGAGAACACATCATAATTATACATACAATAATAAATTATAATACAAAAATTATTAATATTTAAAATAATATGTATTTTTCGTTTTATTAATAAAAATTTTATATATATATATATATATATATATATATATATATATATATATGTGGAATTAAACTTATAAAAATACTTTATTTTAAAATTAATAATCTGAGTAATAATTGAATGCATCATACACTATATATATTATAAGTATATTTTAGTAATTTTTAAAAAAATAAATACAATTAAATATAAAGATAATTTTAAAATATAAATAGAAAATATAAGATCAAATATATATATAAATAATGATAATAATAATAATATATTTTTGAAGACGGTTTTCAGATTATATCGACAATCTTTGATGGTCTATTTTTAGAATTTACTAATGAGGTTTAGAACTTACTAATGAAGTTCATCTTCAGGATTAGGGTAAAAACTGAGATGCATCAAGTTAGTTAGAAACAAAATTTCATTTAATCCAAAACTAATATTAAATAATTAGTTTTAGTTAGGCACCCCTTACTTTTGAGATAAAGGATCCACTATACACATTCTACCTCCCTCTAGCTCAAACAAAAATAAAACATCCGAAGAGGTAAATTTATAAATATATTCAAAATTATAATATTTATACTTCACATAAGAGTATAACATAAACAGTCCATGGGGTCTTGGATAGACGGTGATCCTCATTTGGGTGATATATTGGACATGATGAAGATGTAGTCCTGCCAAGCTTACAAAAAAAATAATATAACATAAATAAGAAATGATTAAATGTCCTTATAACCAAGGAGAATTTTGAAGAGGAGTAATAACACATTTGACTTGTAAATAATTTTCAAGACCATAAGATCCATATTCTCTTCCAATTCCACTCATCTTATATCCTCCAAGTGGGCAATCAACACTCCCTACAAGGTAACAATTTATCCATACGACTCCTGCACGAAGAGATCTAACAAATTTATTAGCTACCTCTATCTTTTGAGTAACAATACCAGCTGCCAAACCATAAATTGTTTGGTTTCCTCTTTCTATTGCTTCTTCTATAGTCCTGCATTACACAAAAACAATTATCTCTTTAATTTGAAAATATTTTAAATATTATAATTCAAACAAATTAAAATAAACATTTTAAAATTAATTATTTGACAAGAATATTACAAATTCTTACTTGAATTTCAAAATAGACATAACAGGTCCAAAAATTTCTTCTTTCACAATTCTCATATCATCCTGTATAATATTTAAAAATAATAATTAAGAAATATATTTATAATACAAACTTTTTATATTAAAGTTAATAAAATATTAATTAAATTCATACTACCTGAACATCGCAGAATATTGTAGGTTCTATATAAAATCCTTGATCACCCAAACAATTACCACCTGCTACTAGATTGGCTCTTTCCTCTTTTCCATATTGAATATATTTCAACACTTTTTCAAATTGCATCTTATCAATCTGAAATGCAAAAAATAAACCATTACCTGCATAATAATAATTAAAATAATTTTTATACAATAAAATTCCAAAAAAAAATAATTAACTTTTTCTGATAACAAAGAAATACACTTTATACAAAATACAAAATTACAATCTTAAAACAACTTCATCAGTGATTGTGGCATTTATGATTAAATGCATTTAAAATAACTTTTTCAAGAAATGCACTGTACCCAATTACTATTTTAAAACAACTGTTCCTCGTCAGACTTCTTTATAACATATTCCACAAGCATCTTACAAATAGAAACATGGAAATGAATATTAATCAATTGCAAAGGGGGCCATATGATCTTCTGATTGGTTTTATATAAAATATTATTTCAATTCAATGAGGAAACAGAGATATTCTTTTATTATATAAACTAAGGAGAGAGAATGGGTGGAGAATGAAACACTCTCTCTGTCCCTTTATCTCCAATCAATATGTTTATTTCATTTGTCCCGTGTATATAATAAATCAGGGAAATGAACTTCTTCTTTTTCATTTTTGAATTTAATAAGAAAACAGTTAACTATTGGGATTTTTTATTTACTGACATAGATGATTAAATTTTTAATAAGATCAGTTTAAATTTTCTGTACTGTCAAACTTTGATGATTGTTGGATTGTCACTGCCCTAAGGCACTCTCATCTTTTAAATCACAAGTTCTTTTTTCTAGACCTTATAAATCTAAAAAAATTAATAAAAATTACTGACTATCAAACCTATTAGTTCAGTATTCCACCCAAAAAAATTAGAAACAGTAATTAAAACTGACCTCTTTAAAAATTGTTTGCAGAACATCTTGATTGATAGAGCTCTTCGCTATGGTTGTTTTAAGAAAAGCTACTGAATACATTTTCATAAAATTGTCAATGCTAAGTGAGACAGTGCAATCTATGAGAGAGGTTCATGCATTGTTTACCTGAGGGCCTTGATGGACTCCTGCCTTAAAAGGATCTCCTACCACTTGCTGCTTTGCTCTTTCCACTGCTTTCATCACAAATTTGTCATAAATACTTTCTTGAACAAACACCCTTGACCCTGCTAAGCATACTTGTCCCTGCACAAATTTGATCACAGATATCAAAACAGCATACTTGATGCAATACCATTTGCTCAATCTAATTTGTTTGATGAGGCATCTGGTCTGTATTGTCACCATGTTGGTAAATACTGCTAGATGGGCAAGTTCCATGGCTTTATCAATATCAGCATCCTC
This sequence comes from Pinus albicaulis, assembly GCA_034641835.2. Classification (NCBI taxonomy): domain Eukaryota; kingdom Viridiplantae; phylum Streptophyta; class Pinopsida; order Pinales; family Pinaceae; genus Pinus; species Pinus albicaulis. The sequence goes on along the minus strand of CM076574.1, from coordinate 131,770,033 downwards.
CATGACAATAAGAGAGGATTTTCCACCCAATTCTAATGTCACAGGCTTCAAATTGCTCTTTGCAGCAGCCTCCATAATAAGTCTCCCAACTTGAGTTGATCCTGTAAATGATATCTGAGTACAACCCAACACAACACTGAGTTATAAAGCCTTCATAGTCTTTTACCATATTCAACTCAATGAACTAATGATAACCAAATGAAAAATATCATAATATTTGCCATTAATTTATCAGCTTACCTTATCAATATCCATGTGGCTGCTCATGGCAGCCCCAGCAGTTTCACCAAAGCCAGAGAGCACATTAAGAACCCCTGGGGGTATTCCTGCCTGCAGTTACAAATAATGGAGAGACCACCTCCAATTAAAAAAAGTATTGGATTGCATCTGCAATATCTTGGCCCTATTAAAATGATAATATAAATACCTCGTGGGCTAATTGTGCACAATAAAGTGCAGTTAAGGGAGTCTGCTCTGCAGATTTGATGACCACTGTACATCCACAGGCCAATGCAGGGGTGACCTTAGAGAAAAACATCATCAATGGAAAGTTCCACGGTATTATCTGACCAACAACTCCGATGGGCTCATGCAAAGTATGGGCCTCATAAGGTCCATTCATCTTCAATGTTAGACCATGAATCTTGTCAGCTGATCCTGCACATATTCATAGAGACAAAACTTATTGAAACCTGTAAATACTACATGCACACATATTCATAGATACAAAATTATCAAAATCCTTGATACCAAATGCATCATTTGGAGTATGTATGGATTTGTAAACATTAATTCTCAAAATCTTTGAAAATAAATGCATCTTTTGGATTACAACATTAGGGGTCATGAGATATTATGATAGAAAGTTTTATAGGAAGTGGGGAGTGAAGATAAAAGTTATTTTTGGAAATTGTCTCTAAAAACAATTAATAGATCTTTTCTCCAAGACTAACCTCAACCTAAACTTAATCCAAAAAAACCCTTAATTTTTTTTTCAGGATATCTCACCAGCATAATACCGTAGGATTTGAATAGAGTATGATAAGTCCATCATCCGAACCATATCCAGTGGCTTCCCACTGTCAAGAGTTTCCAGAGCTGCGAGCTCATCGCTGTGTTGCGACACCAGATCCGCGAACTTGTAAAGGATGTTCCCTCTTTCCTGAACCCACAGCAAGCTAATCCATTAATGCATTTTTCCGTAGAGTATATATTATAGAATCATATAGTTTTTACAGGGGAGATGTTGTAAGACTAAGACTAAGACTAAGACTTTACATTATAGCTATGGATTTGATATTCACTATGTCAAGAATGTCTGAATTTGTAGGTGATTCTATAGTTTTTACAGGGGAGATGTTGTAAGATTAAGACTGTAAGAAATATAAAGTTCATAGCTGTAAAACTTTACATTTATAGCTATAGATGTGATATTCATCATGTCAAGAATGTCTGAATTTGTAGGTTGTTAATTGCTTTTTATTTTTTTGTTTGTTTGCTAGGTGATGTGTATTTTTAGATGGTTAACATGTGATTTGAGTAGCAGTTACTATTGAGTGGATGTACTCTGTTTACTCTGTTTTAAGTACTTTTAATGTTGAAATTTTGCTTTGTAATAATTATTTAACAAAACACCTTACACTATCAACTCTACAGGCAGTAAAATTAATATTTTTCCAAATCACTCAAATCTCTATAGAAAACCAAAACCATTAAACACAAAATGAAGAATATTTATTACGTAGCCAGACATGCGAGGCCATGAGCCTTTATCAAATGCTGTACGAGCCATGAGCCTTTATCACAGCCAAATCCACATCTTCTTGTCTTGCTTCTGAAAGACTCGTTATCACGTCCCCTGTTCGAGGATCCAAAGTTTTCCCTGCAACAAGATACCAATAAATAAATCAATCAGCTGTAAGCACAAATCAGAATTTGATTTTAAAATTCAAAATGCTGTGCAATGGATGAAGAAATTAAATACCTGAAACTGAATAGACAAACTCTCCGTTGATGAAAAGCTTCGTATACTTTACTGTAACTGGGGGCCGTACGGTACCGTTCGATTGGAAGGAACGGAAAGCCATGTAGGAGGAAATATTTCCAAGTGACTGTAATACACAGGGAATCTCAGTCTCTTGCAGTTGGTTTTTTACCACCAACACAACCACGAGCACAACAGGCTCTCCAGTTCTAATAATCTTCGAAGTTCAAACACCCCTTGCTGTTTAAATTGGTGATGCCCATTAGTCTCACTGTCAGGGCAGGGCAGGCACATTCATGAAAAAAACCAAATATTATTTTATTAACCTTTTAAAAATGTATGGTTGATAATAACCTTTCTTATTTGTTAGTTAATTGGATTTATATTCCAAAGCATATTTATTATTCTTCAATTTCAATTTCCAGAAATAATTATTCACCGCACTCAAATTCAATTTCTAAGTCACCTCATCTTATGTGATTTTCAATTTCTAACTCACCTCAACTTATGTGATTTTGCTACTAGTATAAGGATCACAAACAATATACACCGAATTTAGGTGATCGTGCTTATAATATTACAGAATCTGTAAACATAATGAGAGCAAAAAATATGAACCCAACATCATGTATGAATTAATTTAAATGTTGTATAGGTTTGGATATAGACTATATATATAGAGGGTTATACCTAAATGTTGTAGGTTTAATTGTGATATATTTTAATTTATTTTCTATCACTGCAGATTTATAATGGTGTATATTTCCACTTATTTTTTAATATACTTCTGATAAATAAAATGGTTTATTTATCAAAATCACAACAAATATATTATTGTAATAATTTAGATTTACTATTTGGTTTTTGCTTTTCTTTTGATGGATCTAGGAGAGGAGGAACATGTCAAGTATCTGTCTGGATCATGTTTTTCTTGATTTATTCTGGATGTATAATGCGATTTCAGTATTAATATTTCATTTCAGTTAAAAATGCAGTAAGATGTTTGAGATATTATAAATGATCAGGGAGTGGTAACTCATATTACTACAAACTTTGCCCAAAGTTCAGGTGGCTCGATGACTTAACTCATATTACTACAAACTTTGCCCAAAGTTCAGGTGGCTCGATGACTTAACTCATATTACTACAAACTTTGCCCAAAGTTCAGGTGGCTCGATGACTTTCTATCACCACAAGCCTCTCAAGTGATCCAATCTTATGGTTCTTCATTATCTACATATAGTAGAGATGAGTGACATGTTTTTTTAGTTTTTTTATTATTTTTTTATTTTTTTATTTATCCTCCTTTACTATCAATTTACTATTGAAAAATTGGTTCATTTCAAAAATTAAATTAAATTTTGAAATATTTTTTAAATTTAATAAACATGAGAGAAGTGAAACAGTGGACCTTATTTCTATAAGTTGTTTAGCTTTTTGTATTTTTCTCATTTTCTTTCTATTACTATTCTTTTACTTATGGAACTTTCAATTTTTATTTCCTTAAAAAAATAAATCAAATTTTGGAATATTCCAAAAATTTAATAGACACCTAACAAATGAAACAATTGAGTTGTTTAATATCCTTCCAATTTTCTCTTTTTTAAAAAATAGATTATGCAATTTTTAAAATTTATAATCCATGACCCAAATATCTGGTAGTCTATAGGTTCCACTTTTTGGAAGGTTTTCTAGCATATTTTCTCGTCTAATTTGTCTAGAATCCAGCGGGTATTTTTTGGAATCACAAATTTGTCAAAATTTGAGTTGTACACTCTCCACAAGAGAAGTGCCCCAAAAGTTTTTCAAGGTGCCAAATCTATATATATAGATATATAGATATATACAATCAAAAACCCATTTTAAACAACAAAAATCAAACTTTACCAGATGTCTTCGAAAATGTGACTTGAGAGGAAGCTGATGCAGCCATCGTTCACAGGGTTCAAGCTTTGGTTCAGGGATATGTTCTTCTTAATTTCAACCTTATGCTTTTAGCTATTAATTATTACAGGAAGCAGGATAGTGGAGGGTCTGAAAGTATAGAAATGGTTTTACCCATCTGTTGCTCTGATGCCAAGAATGGAAAATTCATACCACCGGAGGCTATTCAGCCTTGTTTTTGTGACCCTTGTAAGGCCGTGAGGTCTAAACGTGGTCTAAACATATCTGCGAGTTTCATTTTGATGGGTATTTGAGTCTGTTTGATAGATGGAGGGGGAATTTCGTAATCTGGTCTGTTTTATATTCCATATGAGCTTTGGAAATTTTAAGAGTAATGGATTTTATGTTGACCACGATAGGTATAGGCATGGTATTAAGTTGAAAATCATTTACATACACCGTGTTCTGGTTTTAACATTAATACTTGTTAAAACCAGTATTAATATTTTTTTCCTTTTTCTCTTTTTTTATTATTATTTTATTATTGAAAAATTGGTAAAGAGAATTTTGGATTTTGCTTTCCTTTTGATGGATCTCGGAGAGGAGGAACATGTCAAGTATCTGTCTCAATCATGTTTTCCTTGATTTATTTTGGATGTACAAATGTTTTCCTTGATTTATTCTGGATGTACAATGCGATTTCAATAGTAATATTCCATTTCAGTTAGAAAATGCAGTAAGATGTTTGGGATATTATAAGTGATCAGGGAGTGGTAACTCATATTACTACAAACTTTGCACAAATTTTAGGTGGTTCCATGACTTTCTATAGGCACAAGTCTTTCAAGTGTTCCAATCTTATGGTTCTTCATTATCTGCATATAGTAGACATGAGTGACATGTTGTTTTTTTTAAGTTTTTTTATTATTTTTTTACCTTTTTATTTATCCTCCTTTACTATCAATTTACTATTGAAAAGTTGGTTCATTTCAAAAATTAAATTAAATTTTGAAATATTTTTGAAATTTAATAAACATGAGAGAAGTGAAACAATGGACCTTATTTCTATATGTTCTTTAGCTTTTTCATGTCTTCACTTTGTATTTTCCTCATTTTGTTTCTATTACTATTCTTTTACTTATGGAACTTTCAATTTTTATTTCCTTAAAAAAAAAAATCAAATTTTGGAATATTCCAAAAATTTAATAGACACCTAACAAATGAAACAATTGAGTTGTTTAATATCCTTCCAATTTTCTCTTTCTTAAAAAATAGATTATCTAATTTTTAAAATTTATAATCCATGACCCAAAAATATCTGGTAGTCTATATGTTCTACTTTTTGGAAGGTTTTCTAGCAAATTTTCTGGTCTAATTTGTCTAGAATCCAGCGGGCATTTTTTGGAAACACAAATTTGTCAAAATTTGAGTTGTACACTCTCCACAAGAAAAGTGCCCCAAAATTTTTTCAAGATGCCAAATCCATATATATAATCAAAAACCTATTTTAAAGAACAAAAATTAAAGTTTAGCTAAAATAAAATAAACTAGACTCCCAAATAAAATCCAAAACCTAACATATTTAAACAAAACCAAAAATAACTCTAACCTACTTAACCTATAGCCACAAAAATGAATGAAAACCATCTCAGAGAACTCAATCATGTGTGTTGCACCCTAAGCCTCACCCGATAATTAAAACGATGAAAAGAGACGAGGAGCAAGCACTAAAAGGTAAAGTGGAGATCCCATCGGCAGAGTTTGGTGATAAATGACTCCCGATTAATTCTGAACTGGTGGATAATGAATTGATCAACATCGTGGCTTTTTCTCTTAAATCGCCCTGCACCCAGAACGCAACCGTCGTAGATTAAATTTAACATATATATATATATATATATAGCTATGGTAATCAATAATATGTTGATTAATGGTCAAATTTTATTAGCATAATTAGTGATTAAATTTTATTGTGGGTGGTTGTATTTTGCATTAAAGAAGGAGACATGTTAAAAAATCTATTCAGTTAAGGGTTGTTGTGATGTTCTAGGTAAATAGGGATTCCCACATGACTTTGACTACTTAGATTAAAGTATAGATGCTTATGTCCCAGTTCCTCAAGCCATAGATCAAGTCTAGAAAGTCACACACAACTTGACAAAAAAAAAACTTGTTAAATTAATTTAGACAAAACCCATCAATAAATATCCCATAAACTTAGCCAAAAATATCCTCTTAAATTTAAAAACTTTGTAACTAAAAAAATCCCAATAAACCAACCAACCCCCATCCTCACACAAGAAACATTAACAACATATTTTAACGGAAGGCTTTCACACGCTCAACTCCCAAAGGATTCTTCCGTCATCGGATTTGGGTATTTAGCCCAATCTAACAGTTTCGCTGCAGGTTTGAGTCTCTCTATCGATTTCCTTGGGATCAAAAAAGTTCCTATGTTAAATGCGCATCTAATGCTGTCGCATGAGATTCTAACGCAACACATGACGTCATTCTGATGCAATAGCTAGTGGCCAAAACTCCATATTCGCTTCTATCAAAGTGAATTCATATTTTCTTTCATTTTCCTTTCACTCCATTAAATACCCCACGTGACCCTCCTCATTTCCCCTATTATCTCCTTTTTAGCGTCCCCTATGAATTTATCGTTTTTAGGGTCCCTGTTCTTTTTCACCGTGCTCAAAGCAAACATATCTTCATAAAAATAAACGAGAAATCCGAAAGCCTTTTCGTTTAACTTATGCGACTTAGTGTATCTATTTCAATATCATGTTCATGGCAATCTTGTAACCTTCATGAGCTGCTACTTCCATCACCACCTTCTAGTTCTACCATCCCTGTGAATTCTTCCAATACTCATTCACTTTCTTGCCAAAATTATTATATTTATTTAATTCTGTAACTTTATGTTGTTAGAACTAGTGATCTCTTCTGATATAGCTACATCTCTTTACATGCAAGTTTCTCATTATCTTTCTCTTGTGAAATTGTAGGTATTTTATTTATTTTTAAATCCTTCTTATATGTATGTCAAGTAAGTTTCTCTTCATTCTCCTTTTGTGAGATTGTAGTTATTCTAGTTATTTTCAAATCATTCTCATGTATATGTAAAACAAGTTTCTCTTTATTTTATTTTGTTATTTTCAAATCATTCTCATGTTTGTTTTTGTTTAGTAGATTCTTAACAAGTTCACAATGTTTAAAGAGCTCTATAATAAAACATTTTGTCATGGGTTTTTTTCTTCTTATCTAGTGCTCCAACTATTATTATTATTTTATTCTCATTTTTATCATATCTATTATCATTATGTATCTTTTTCTCAAATTCAAAATCCTCATAAATAACCCAATTCTCAATAGCAACATTCAAATCCATTCTCAAAGTCACATGTTTCTCACATATATCCTTTTTTTAATCCTTTCATTTTTCCTACAATTTTCCACATTATTAAATACTCCTTACAATCTTCCACATTATTACATACTCCTTAACATTAGTGAAATTATTCTCCATTATTTTAGAGGGTTCCTTCACTAATTTTCTTTTCATCATCTCTTTAATTAATTTCATTTCTTTGTTTTCTTATGTTTTTCCCTGTAATGATTTTTTCAAACAACATTGATTTAAATTCAACTTTTTCTACTTGTTCATTTCTCTATTAAATTATAATGGCATTTTTTTTTGGTATTTTTTTCAACTTCTTCAAAACTATCTTCATTTATTGTAATTGAATTACCAAGTTCACCTTCAATTGTAGCACTAACAAAGTTGTTTCTTCCAAATCCAACCCAAGTTTCTTTTTTATTTTTCTAATAAAAAAGAGTTGTTATTCTTCAAGAGAGATACATGGTTCTGAAACATTTATCTCTCATGACCACACTGGTTGGTTAGAAACACCAAAAACAAAACTCATATGTGATGGATATGGAAGATGTTTCTCAACATAATAAATGCCAATATAGTCAAATTCTCTCAAGTGTATGTCCTCCAAAGACTCTATCATCCAATTCACAATAGGTGATTTCTATATTATGATTGTCTTCTGCCTATAGTAGGCATTCAAAAACATGGTATTTCCTTCTTTACTTGGGAGCATTCACCCTCCTCATATAATAATTTTTTCCAACTTACCCAGTATCAATATAGAGTGACCTTTTCACTTGCAACCTCAAGATAGTTTTTCATAGCTTTACATGCACAATCATCCTCAAACATATCATCATATAAAACTTATGTTCCCTAAAAACATCTTCCAAGGACTCACCTTGTTCTGGTGCACATTCAGTGATGTCTACATCATCTAACTACCTTATTTTCCCTCATAACCCTCCTCAATTAAGAGGTTTTCTTCCTCACTATTCTCCAATTGAACACGACAACCAGTTTTCTTTACATGCTCTAAGGTATCCATTCTAGACAATATTTTCTCCATAACTGCTAGAGCCTCTTCTTCAAGGAGTGGCATCATTTCCTTCATTAAAATCATCAAACTTCTACTCTAGCTAATAGTTTTCTTGGTTATCTTCATAGACTTCTTATTTTGGCCAACAATTGGGTACCTCTAGTACTTCCAACGTATAATAATATTTTTTTATCAACACTAGTTCACTCTAAGTCCTTCCCTTGCTCAAGCTTCTAATCTTCACTTTTCCTCTATATTTTCTCTCATAAAATGCACAAAATGTAATCTTTCTACGTCACCCAACTCAAATATTGACGTTGTTTTCAAATAACACCCGCAGATTTCAAGTCATTATTCAATTCTTTAAACCCGACCAAACTGAATTTCTTTTCCCTTCACTTGTTTTCACCTTCTATTCTCCAAAACACCTCCTTAACCATAGTTGGACTTGCTCCCATCTCTTTTCTTGGAACTCTATCCAACAATCTTAATAGTTAAGTTGAAATTCTTGAGCACAATACACTTGTTTTGATACCACTTAAATGTAAATGTGACCTCAATGCCAAGTAAATTCCTTTTTACCACCAACCCAACCACTATCTCAATAAGGTCTCATTAGAGACAAAAACTCCAAGGTATAATAATCAAACATAATTATTAAAACATCATCAACATAAAGAAAATGGGTTCCTCAACTAATCACACCAAACTTTCTTCTATTCATTTTTTTGGGGATTTATAAAATTTACATTTAAAGCTTCAACTTCAAAGTTAGGTTGAAAGACTCTATTCTCTTAAAATTTATACTTCCTACCAATTTTTTTAATCCATTTGTATTAGTAAGAGTTCTTAAATCCTATCCTCCTTCCTTCCTAGAAATACTCTCTCTATCTTATATTTTATTTATCCTAGCAATTCAACCCATCCTAGAGTGTTGATAGCATGTATTCTTCTTCTACCAAGAATTCTCTACTTCTCCTCCTCCTTTTACTATTATTTTTATATATCACTTTTATTGTCTTTATCCCTATAATTCTATCCAAGGTCACCGGGTTTCCACTAATCAACTTATATAATAATACATGTACTAATTGAATATTAAACCATATCTATAATCTCAAGAGATCTTGATAAAAACTTTCCAAAATCTTTTTTTCAAACCCCCATCCCAATACATCATAATACTTATTACTCCATGTCTATTACTTCATCATTGACTTTGCATTAGTTATAATTTGATTATAAATACTTTCATTTTATTAGGTAAGAGAATTAAAGCCTTATGGCAAAGTTGCAAAGTTGTGAAACATAAAACTAGCCAAAACAATTAGAAAATTCAAAATGGGAATAGTAGGGAAAAAAAAAAACTATAAAGAGGGAGAAAATAATTTTTAGTTATTTTTTTCTATTTTAAACTTATAATTTATTTTTAAGAAATTACATATATATGAATATATTGTGCTTTTTTTCTAAATATTTATTATTAACACTTGAGGTATCTCTATTTTTAAAGAATACTTCTTATATATATAAAGAACCAACATTCTATATTTTCCAATTGTCTATCTAAGGCACAAATTCGTTAGTAGTTTTCTTGTTAGAGTCAGGGAAAATAAATTTCAAAAAATCAGAATGTTGGAGCGTTTGAATAGTTTTTTTATGGTGGAAGTTGATTCAACACCATCAAGAACCCTCTTAGGCACCCAAAATCTTGAAATTTAATAATGATAACCCAAATTTTCAAAAAATTATATGGTATTTTGTCATAATATTAAGAGAATTTCCTTGAAATTTAATAATGATAACCCAAATTTTCAAAAAATTATATGGTATTTTGTCATAATATTAAGAGAATTTCCATTAGTTAAATTTGTAGATTTTTTTAGACTACCCTTTTTCCAATATATTGATTCTATATTTCACAGTTTAAAAAATCCTTTTCATAAAAAAATGATAAAAAAATTGTTGAACAACCAACCTTTGTCTTCTATTCCTACACGCCTGTCCTATCCTTGGGCCCTTCCACTTCTCTTCTCCCTCATCATGGCTTTCTTTCTAAAGAGCTTTTCCCTGGGAAGTCACTTTCTCTCCACGAAAACAAAATCACTCTCAAAATAATTAATAACAGAATCTCCCTTGAATAATTAACAGAACAAATGATATTTAAAAAGTGGAGAGATTTTGATTATTAATTTTGTGCCACTAAATAATAAATGATATTTTAAGTTCCAGGAAACAGCTTACATTCATCGCATTAAAATCTTTGGGACACCACGAATTCTATCAACATTGGAACCTTTTCCCCCTGATCGGCCTCCACCCAAAACAGAATCGCCGCAAATAAAATCTGATCGTTCAGAGCGTATCAAATCCGAAAATCTATCCGTTGTCGGAGTGTCGATTTGGTTTTGGATAACGTAACGTAAGCTGCCACGTGAGGAGGGGATGCAATGGCCCTCCTTCAAAGGAGGCAACACTGCAATCAATATCATATATGGAGTGCTATATATCTTGCGTTGTTATAGACTGCATATTCTTTGTATTAATTTCAATTCTTATTAATGGTCTTTTGGAGAAAATAAACTCCAAAATAAAAAGGTAATACATTGAAATATTAAAACATTAATTTTAGTTTAATTTTAAACTTAAAACATTAGTTTTAGTTTTTTATATTAAATTGAAAATGATAGTTTAATATTAGTAAGTTAATCAAAATAGAGATATGAATAAATTAAAAATAATGAATAATTTTTTTTATATGAGAAATTTAATAAAATATAATTATTAATTATTATATAATATAATAATTATTATAATTTGAGGAATAAGATAAATAGAAGCATAGTTAATGGTGATTGCAATAAACCTTAACCTAAGGACGCATTGAATCTGCTATTGGTCACATTTTTGGCACAATGGCCACGGGATCTTTGGCCCTTGCATGTGGGACACTTGTGGCTGTCTTCGCGAGCCACTTCGCATCATTTACTCTGTTTCGAGGATCCAGAATACACTTGGCACACGAGCACGTGAACTAGGCTACCTTTTAATCACCACTTTCTTGTGTCGGGGGTTTCTTTTCCTCTTTTTTGGCTTCGGGTTTTACAACGTGTTTTTTTTGCTTTGGGAGGTCTGAGACGGTTTTTCACCCCGATTCTTACTGTGTTGTTTTCTTATAGTTACGTTTTTACTGCCTTTCCAGATCCTGTAGCTAGGCCCGCGCGACTGTGGTGGAAGCGGTATGACTACTTCTTCGTATAACGGGTTGGCCTACTTTTCCTGGGTTCCTCTGCGATCATATGTGGATACTTTCACGGGGTAGGTAACACTGTTACATTCTTCTAGGTACTTTTATCCGTTTTCCTACTGTTACTGGTTGCATCTAGCTTTTTGTCAGTCTGTTGGGGTTTTACGGGCCCATTGTTAGTGGGGGTCTGTGAGGTTATTTTTCTATTTTCGGCAGCCCATTTTTGTTGGGGGTTTAGCTAGTCGATGTGGGTTTGTTGTCACTTTTTTCCCATGGTCCGTCTATTTCGAAGGAACTGTCTTTCTCTGTTGAATCTTTTGGGGAGTGGTTGTTTTCTTTCCTGACCTAGGGTTTGATCTACCGGTTATCAGTTGTTTCTGAGCATTATGGGGCAGGATAAAGAATACGCCGATGTGGAGCCCAAGGCTAAGGACATTTTGTTTGTCTGGGGCCTTGAACCCATAAGCCCTAACCTGGCCAAAGTTTCCCTCCCCTCTCGGTCACATGAAGCAAAATCGGAGGTGGTAAAAACCCATAAAATCCCGACAGTTAGTTTTCCGTCCCTAAATAAGTTAAATTTCACTATCCTGAGTCAGGCTCGAGGCTGAGGAAATTTTGTCTGTCTGGGGCCTTGAACCCATAAGCCCTAACCTGGCCAAAGTTTCCCTCCCCTCTCGGTCACATGAAGCAAAACCAAAGGTGGTAAAGACCCATAAAACCCCGGCGGTTGGTTTTGCGTCCCTAAATAAGCTAAATTTCACTATCTCGGTGGATAGCATCGGCCGTCAAAAATCCCACAAAACACATGATCTGGGTTTGTCTCATTCCAATGCAGCGCCCTTATTTTCTTCTCAGGGGTATTTAGGGCCAAAAATCCCTCGTGAACATTATTTTTCAAGGGGATTGGAGGATATCCTAATTGACGTCAGGTTGGAAGGTGCAAAGGGGGGCTAGGATTCGTGTGGCTCAAACCCACTACCGCTTCTTGTAGCGGAGCCTCAGGCTGCAAATTCATTTCCCCAGGAGGCAGGTGGAGTGACGGCTCCATTGGGGTCTGTGGGTCTTAATGGTCTAGAGTGGGGTACGGGAGGGGGTTTCAACGGTTTTTCACTCGAAGGCATAAGTGGGGGGTTTTTGAACCTCAAGGGTGGTATCGAATTGGGAGAGCCAGAGCGTTTGGAACAAGAGCGCCCAGGTATTTGGGATGGAATTTGTTCAGTTCATAATCGGAAGGAATCATTGTTTGGGTAGGTTCCATGTGGGCAAGGGAGAGGTCCAGGTTAGCTCGGGGCGACAGGTAGTCACAAAAATTCCTCTGGAGGAGGGGTGCGTTCATCGAAATTCTCAGTGAAAATCGATGAGTAGAAAGGGAATAAAAGGAAGAAGGGGAAGACGATAAAGGAAATCTTGGAGTGCCCAAATTTAGTCTTTGGATTTGATCTACAGTTTGACAGTGTCATGGCGGCGTCAAAATTTATTCTGGTGGGCAGGGCTCGAGGGAAGGTTTTCGCAGCAGACTACATCACTGAGTGGATCCATAAGAACTGGGCGGATGCTCCGCCTGGAGGGGCTGAGGTAATCACTCTATCAAAAGGATGGTTCATGGTTACTTTCAAAAACATTGACACACTTGAGTGGGTTCTGACTCAACATTGGGGTTTTGGGGTGGCACCCATACTCTTCAAACGGTGGACGCCCCTCTTTGATGCTAACAGGGAAAGAATGGATGATATTCTTGTGTGGATGCAACTGTTGGCTCTCCCTCCACACTTCTGGCTTCTGGAAAAAATTTCAGGCTATTGGGAATAGCCCGGGGACCTTTTTGGAAGCAAACATGTCTTTTCTGGAGTCTAGGGCCCAAAACACAACGCGCATTCTGGTTCGTCTGGCTCCCAGAGAAGGGATGATAGGGAAGATTATACTAAATGCTGACGGTCATGCTATTGAGCAGCAAATTGAGTATGAGCACCTACCCTTTAGGTGCCATCTTTGTCACACTATGGCCCATTTAGCCCGGGATTGCCCTCTGGGTTTTAAGAAGAGCCATAAAAATAAGAGGGGTCCTCCACAGCATCACAGGGCTAGAGAGGGAACTTCGGATAGGGCAGACCCTACTATTGAGATACAGGAGGCGGTTAGGGTCCAGACGTCTCAGCCGTTTCTTCACCCAATGGGGGATGAGATTCAAGTGTATAATGCGGTGGTTCAAGTCACGGCAGCAGATACTGTTACAGGGGACATCATAGAGGCCCCAGAGAATGAAGTACATATGGATGTGGATTTGAACATGATCGAGGAGGAGCCATGCACTGCCCCTGCTGATCCTGCGTCAGATTTAGCGGGTACCCACCCTTGCCCTTCATCTCTTATTTTAAACTCTTTTGATCTTCTTACTATAGTTCTGATAAGCCTGGTCCCTCTAGGCTTAACTTCTCACAATATATGAGTGTTAGTAATCTATCACTAGCCATGAATAGTATTATTACCACCATTCCTAATTTGTCCATTAACACTGTACCCTATAATCTCAGAGCGAGGGAAAAAAAGTTGCTTGAAAAATAACTGTTTGGGGGGTTGGGTAAGTCACCTTTAATGGAGAGAGGTAAAACCCTGGGGAAGGAAGATAGATCTGTCCAAAGCCCAACTCAAAGCTATGATCGATATAGTGGATGGGAAATAATTATCCTTAAAAGGGGTGCTTAGAGAAGCGATTACGTCGGTTATGGGTTTCAAATGATTGTACTCTCTTTCAATTGTCGTGGGTTAGCAAGTGAACCCAAAAAACATGCTCTCAAAAATCTTTTACATTCTCGTCATCCTAATATCATCCTGCTCCAGGAGACCTTAGGCTTAGGAACTCAAATTTCATCTTTTCTATCTTCTTTCCTCCCACACTGGACCTTCATCTCTTCGGATGTCAGGGGTCATTCCGGGGGAATGATGATGGGGCTCAAAAATAACTCTTTAAACTTGGTCAATCACTAGACCTCTGAATCGGTGATTGGGGTAGAAGTTTTCTCCTCAGAACTTGGAGCTATTCTTACGGTGATCAACTTCTATGGATCGTGTGTGGAGAGGAACAAGTTATGGCTTTCGTTAACAGCTAAATATTTTATGAAGAGTCCACTACTAGATGTGGGAGGGGATATTAACTTCTCAGTGGGTAGAGCAGAGGCTTGGGGGGCGAATGCACGCATCGATCCTATGGTAGATATCTTCCTGAACTGGCTGAGGGACAAGGGCCTTTTCGACCCCACACTTACTAAAATGACTCCCACCTGGAGGAACAATAGAGTGGGGGATGCACATATAGCAAAGAGACTGGATCATTTTCTTCTCAGCGATGATTTTGTGGATAACACTATGGGTTTCCATCAGTGGGTTGGCTGAGGGGGGATTTCGAATCATTCACCCATTTTCTTAGAACTCAAAGGCCCTTTCTACAAACCTCCTGCCCCTTTCAAATTCAATTCAAGCTGGCTTAAGGAGGAGGATTATAACCTTCTAGTAACCGACCTATGGAGCCAGGGATTGGAGGTGGAAGGCTTTACTCATGCACAGCTCCTCATTGTAAAATTGAAAATTATAAAGAAGGCCACCATCAGCTGGGAAAAAGAAAAAGCCCTGAAGGACGCGGAAGCCATTATCCATATTAATGAAACACTTGGGGGACTCTATATTCTGGGGGACAGAAGCTTTGTGGATGAGGAGGCTAGGAATAGAATCAAGGAGCTAGAGGCTAGCAGGAGGAGAATTCTAAGGGATAGAGAAGGGATGTGGCTCCTCCAGAGCCGCACAATTTGGTTGAAGGCAGGGGATGAAAACACTAATTTTTTCCACAATTATGCAAAAGGAAAGAAAAACACCAATACTATTTGGGAGATGGAGAATTCTGAGGGAGTAAAAGTGAACTCCTTTAAAGATATCTCCATGTTGGGGAGGAACCATTTCAAAAATCTCTACTCGTCACAAAACGAGGTTAATATCAGGGAAATTATCCAGGTGGGACCACTCTTCCCCCAATATGCAGATGAGGAGTGTAATAACCTTCTAATGGCCTCGATGGAAAGGAAGGATATAGAATTCATTATTAAAGCTATGCAAGCAAACAAGAGTCTAGGGCCGGATGGTTGGACGGTGGAATTCTTCCAACATTTTTTTTAACTAATGGGGTCTTCCATCACTAATGTTGTGGAGGAATCCAGAGTGAGGGGTATCAACCATGACCCTATTAAATCCGCTTTTCTGGCCCCCACTCCTAAATGTGACTCTCCATCATCCTTTGATGATTTTCTTCCTATTTCCCTTTGCAATTGTATCTACAAAATTATCTCCAAGATTATTGCCAATAGCTTAAAGACCATACTTTCGACATCCATATCTCAGGAACAATTTGGCTTCCTGGATGGCAGACAAATTCATGAAGCCATTGGGGTGGCACAGGAGACACTCCACAGTATCAAACTCTCCTGCAATAACTGTATGGCTATAAATATTGATCTGTCTAAATCATATGACAGGATTAATTGGTTATACATGAGAATGCTATTGAACCATTTGGGGTTCCATATAGATTTTATTAATTGGATTATGATTTGTATTTCTAATATTTCGTTTGTCATTCTTATTAATGGAGTAGCCTCCAATTTTTTTACAAATCAAAGAGGCTTGAGACAGGGATGCCCTCTATCACCTCTCATTTTTCTTATGGCGGTTGAGGGTCTTAATCAGCTTATCCATCAGGCTAGACGTGAATGATCTTTGAGGGGCATTGAAGTGGCTCCAAACCTCTGTATCACTCACCTTCTCTTTGTGGATGACATTTTATTATTCAACAAAGGAAATAAAGGGGAGATCAGGATTCTTAAAACATTACTGGATTTATTTATGAAGGCCACTGGTCTGTTAATCGACAATCAAAAATCCACTCTCACATATGAAGGTATTTCGACGGCCATCCTGATCTAGACTTTTGATCTCATTCCTTTTGAACAGGCTCCGTTGGAATCTTGTATAAAATATCTGGGTTTTCTTTTGAAACCTGATGGTTACCAAAAACAAAACTAGTTTTGGCTTGTCTCTAAGATTGAGGGAAGAATAAACTCCTGGAGTCACAAGTGGCTCTCTAGATCAGGGAGACTGGTCTTGATCAAATTGGTCCTTTTGGCGATTCTCGTGTATTGGATTAGTCTAGCTTGGGTTCCTATTGGCGTCCTCAACAAAATCAGAGGTATCTGTAGCAATTTTTTCTGGTTGGGGAAGGAGGACAAAAAAGTACTCCCATGGGTGGCATGGAGTTCTATATCAAAGCCCAAAGTGTGGGGGGGTTGGGGCATAAAAAATCTTAAAAACTTTGCCTCTGCTTTGGCAGTAAAGTCTATTTGGAGAATAATCACAGAAAATAATCTGTGGACCATGGTAGTAAAAAGGAAATATATTGACCTGGTGCCCTTGGATGACTAGATAAGGACCCCGGTAAAAGACACTAAGAAGTTTTATAACATATGGAAAGCCTCCATTAGAGTCTTTAACTTGATCAGCCATGGCCTGGCTTAGCATTTTGGAAATGGGAATCGATGCAGAATTGGTCTGGACCCGTGGGTGGGGTGCAATGAAAACTATAATTTATTCGAGGGGCTCAAGGAATTACTACATCAAAGAGGACTCTTTACCCTTGATCAGATTGCATTTCCTGGCAGAACTAATTTATGGAAACAGGGTTGGAAAATGGTGGAGGAGATCGACCTAGCTCCAGAATGGGTAGGGGAATGGATGCTATATACCCAGGAACTGGTTCAGAGCCAAGTACGCATAAAAGAAACTGTTGATAGCCTGCTGTGGGTACACTCGAAATATGGGAAATACTCACCCAAGGTTGGATATGACCACATCGATGCTTCAACGGAGGTGGGGGTTAAAGAATGGTGGTACAAGAAACTGTGGGGTATTGAGTGCCCTGCCAAAAATTGCTTTCTATTCTGGAATATCCTTAGGTGTAAGGTGCCGACTTGGGACGTACTACAAAAAAGATTCCTTATTGGTCCTAGGTGGTGTTGTCTCTGCAAGCAAGCGGGGGAAACTATTGAACACCTGCCTATCAACTGCCCTTTCACTAAACATGTGTGGTTTTACACTTGTGCTTCATGCAAGGTTGTCTTGGATTAGACAGGGCACTCTTGCAATTATGCATGGAACAACTGGTGGGAACTTTGTCTCGATCAAGACCATAGAAGCCTACCTCTGATCATCTCGTGGGGCATCTGGATCTCAAGAACTAAGTGCATATTTGAAGGGAAAGGCACATCCCCTGCTCTGTTGGCTAGTGAATGTGCTGCCATTTTTTCACACTACTCCTCCCCCATGGTTGCAAATTGTCCCAGGCAAGTGGTGTGTGAGAACATTACTCTAGGTGTTCCATGGGCCTATTTTGATGGCGCGGTGGCTGGGGGTCTTTGTGGGGCTAGCATGGTCATACATACAAGCTCAGATATCACTTTTGCAGCCTTGGTGGGCCTTGGCTCGAGATCCAACAATTATGCAGAATTACAAACCTTAAAATTACTACTGTGTTGATTGCTGCACAAAGACATTATTTGCTACTTCCCATTCTTGAAGAGATTCTTTCACTAAAAGCTATATTTACATGCATCTCTATTTTCCATATTTATAGGGAACAAAACGGGCAGGCTGACGGCCTGTCTAAGGCTGGTCTTGGACAAGTTCAGGACTCATGGGTGATCAAAGAAAGAAATGGCCTGGAGGTCCATATGTCGGACATCAGGCCATACTGAGGGGGCCTCCCCTTGACATCAAGTTTTTCTCTCTAATTAATGATGTTATTTACTTTTTCATTTACTCCAGCGTAGATATATTTTCTGGAGGGGTTGTAATTATTTTCTTCTTCACAAAACTGTAGACTTCATATACTCTTGGAATATCACATTATTTTATGTTATTAGCTTTTGTTTATATACATCACATACACTGTGGGCAAATGATTTCCGGTCTTCTTTGGGTTCAGATGGTATATACCATTGTTATTTTGGCAGGTGTTTCTCCTTGCTGGGAAGCCTGGGTTCTTGTTGATGATGATATCAGTTTCATGCATGTTGCCTTCGACCTGCTTGCAGGGTTTTACTTTGCTTCATTTGGTCTTTGTGGGCATACAAACCTCATGTGCCCCTCTTATGGAATGGGCAGGCGAAATGCTCTTGACCCTTGAGGAGGTGCCAAGGCCGTATGGAATTCTAGACATATGTGATGTAACTTTTTGTTTGTCCTTTAAATAAAAAGTTTGATTTTTTCTCGAGAAAGAAAAATTGAGGAATGTGTTTCTGGAGATTTACCTACAATACTTATTCACGTTTTATTCTATACCAAGACCCATTATCATTAGAAATTTTGATGAGAGAAAAAATAAGAAAAGAGGTGGTCCTAAATAAATAAAAAGAAAGAGAAAAAAAAAAGACAAATAATTTATTTAAATAAAAATAAATTCATAATATATATTTTAAAATTAATAATTAAAAATATTAATAATGATTAAGTATTAAATAATTTATTAAACACGATAGAGGTAATTAATAAATTAATGATGCATTAGCATCATTCATTAATTAATTCATCTAACTAATTATCAAATTGATTAAATAATATAATTAATTTATTATAAGAATCATTTATTAATTTAATTAAAATTTTGATAAATATCATTAATAATGAAATTAACTCATTAATATTAAGTAATTAATAATATAAATTAATTAATTAATATCGTAAATGAATTAGTTAATTAGTTAAATTAATATAGTAAATAATGGTAAAATAATAATAAAGGAATATAAAGTAGTAAAATGGTAAATCAAAATAAAAAAGTTAGAATTATTAAATAGACTAGAGGTAATTAATAACTAACTTAATCATAATTAATTCCTCTAGATAAATAATGAATTACTAAATTAATTAGTTAATATAAATAACTAATTATATGTATCATTAATTAATAATTTTGTTAATAAATTAATTAGTATTATTAATAACCAAATCAACCATTTAATAATATTAATTAATTAATTAAGTAATATACCTAGTTCATTAGCTAATTAATTATTTTAATTGATAAATTAATTAATGTTACAAATTCAAATAAAACCTAACTAGTTTAGAATAAAGGTAGAGGGAGAGGAACCAAACTTAAAGTTGGGATAGTAGGGGGTGCCAAATTCTACTTACCTCAAGATGTTTCTGGGCATGATTCTAAAGGAAAAGCATGAGGACCACAATAACATTATAGCTTTCCAAAATAAAATTCAACAAGTTCAATGCCATCAATGGCGCTCCTGTCAAATTTAGCAAGAGGAACACCATCAATGTTGTTGTCTTGTTAGTCTAGATGCTATATTGGCCCACATGGAGGGCCATCTACAATGAGACCTCAAGACCCACATGGAGGGCCATCTACAATGAGACCTCAAGCCTTTGGCTAGAACAAGCACAAGCACGTAGGATTTAGCCCTAGTCACTTCACTATAATTGATGTTTCTTCTAGCGTCTCAGTTTTTAGTTTCACTATAACAGTTTCTTTTGGCATATTTGTAGCTAGCAGTAAGTTATATTTGAATTTTGGTACATCTAGGCTAGGACATGCCAACAATTATTCTAGTGGGATGGTTTTTTCTGATAAAAGGTAGGCCATTATCAGTGGTTATGGTTTCCCTTCTAGTAAACTATGACAAGACTCACTTTAAATAATGATTACTAATTTTTTATGATGGTATTTGGAGATAATAGAAATTTGATTTAAAATAAATATTCTAAATTATTAGTGAAAATAATATGACTGTTTATTTTATTTATGATATATGTTTAGTTAATTTAAATCAAAATCCAAAATATTCCGTTAAAATTGTAAATTTAAATTAGGAAATCTATAAAAAAAAATTCAAATAATTTTATAATTTAATAAATAAAAATTTACTTTTAAAATCATATTATAAAATTTAAAAAATATTAATTTACACATTAGTGTAAAAAAACCATTTTCTTTATAATCATCATTTGAACCCCCTCTCTCTCTCTCTCTCATTTATTAGAGCATCACATCCAAGTGAAACCAAATTTCACCAAAAAAATATCATAATCATTGGACTTCAAATTAGTCCAATCATATGTTTCAATTGTGCACTCAATAATAATAATACACTAATACAAAAGATTATACTAAATGTATCTCATAAAACACTATTCCATATAGAATAAGAAAGATTGTGGACCAAAAAAATTGATTTTGAATTGGTTTTGTAATTAATATTTTTTTCGAGGAAAAAATATAATTTTTATTAAGGGAATAAAAATTTATATAAGTAAATGTGATTAAGCATTCTGAAGGTAGTGTATCTACCATGATAAAGGAAAAAAACCACAACAAGATTGAGCTAAAAAACAACACCATTTCAAGCACAAAAATAGTCTTGTCCATGTTTTGGGCTTCCCCTTAAGGAGAAAATGACCCATATAAATAGCAATTTATACAAAAGTAATTTTTTTATACAAACATACAAAAAATATGTGAAGACCAGTATCCATAAGTACAAAAACAGACTAAACTGATATGTGAAGAAAAGCTAGATAAACAAGTTTATATATTGTATGGTTGTTGATTTGACACAAGGATCATGCCATCCACAAGTTCTTCTATATGCCTTGCTTCCAAATCTTGTTGTAAACCCTTCTTAGAAAGGAGGTCCAATGTTGTATTCTGCTCCTTGTAGATATGACAAACAAATATATGATCAAATGCTATTTTTATTTGAAAATTTTCATCTAAGAGTGGAATCAAAATATGGTTTTTACATATTTATAAGTTGTTAACCAATTTATAACATTCAATGAGTCAATTTAAACAATGATTCCTGATTTTATATGATCTAATATTTTGAGATAATAAAAACCTTGATTAAAAATATATGTTATAAATTATGAGCGAAAATAGTATGACTATTTATTTATTTTTTTCAATCTATATTTGGTTAATTTTACTCCAAATCCATAAAAATCTATTCAAATTGTAAATTATAATTATAAAATCAAAAAAATGAATTTCAAATAATTTTTTAATTTAATAAATAAAAAATTACTTTTAAAACAATATTACAAAATTTAAAAATTATTAGTTTAAACATTAGCGTAAGAGAACCGTTTTCCTTATAATAAACTTAGCCAATATATATTTGATTTATTGTAAGCTTCACAGGCAAGTGAAACCAAACTTCACCAAAAAAATATCATAATCATGGCGCTTCAAATTAGTCCAATCATGTGTTTCAATTGTGCACTCAATAATAATACACTAATACAAAAGATTACACTAATTCTATCTCTTAAAATAATAATACAAAATATTATACTAAATATATCTCTTAAAATAATATTCCACTTAGAATAAGAAAGATTGTGGCCCAACCAAGATATGATTTTGATTTAAGCCCAAGTAAACATAGATATTTTATTAAAACAATAGGAAATCTGAAATTGAGAAATCATCATTGAGAGTGGACGATTATGTGCTAAAAACCTTGAATAAGGCAACGAGGATAAATATATTACATTTGAATTATTTTTGTAATGATGATGACGATGATGGTGGTGGTTAACGTTCACTGAGACCAATCTTTGATCTATCGGACCTAAAGAAAAGAGTTATTTAGTTTGATTTAAGATTTTATTCCTATGCTCAAAAAGCTTGGAGAGAAGCCTCCCGAGCTCACTATAATTTTGACATATTAAAAGGCTAGGAAGGTCAGTATTGCAGCAAAGATTATGAAATTGAGCTCTAATGTGGTTGTACGCGAGGCACTCTAAGAGGAAGTGATTTTCATCCTCGATGTTCATATTCTCACAGAGATGGCAGATCATTTCCATCCATGGTGTTTTAGGAACTGTCCAACGACTTGTTTCATTATGGAGCCCATGAGATTTCGTTCTAATCTTGGCTATATTATTTTTCTTCTTTGAGCTAGTTAAAACAGATAGATACTTTTGATCTTCTAGGGTGGGGTTGATGACCTCCTTATAATATCTTAATTTTCTTTTAGCTGCTAGATCTTTCTCACACCACATTTTTTCTTTGAACTTAGAAGTAACAATTTTTTAATGTTATTAATGTTTTGCAATGCAACATTCTCATCGATCTCCCAATGGTTTAACCAGGCCCTGGTGTCTTTATACCAACCTCGTTTAAGCCTTAGGTGGTTTTGACTGGAATTTAAAGCTAGCTTAGGAAGTCTACGGTCTCCTATGCTATTGAGCTTGTGCTTGTACAATAGAAGCCTAGTCATAGCTAGGCTCTTGATAGGGGAAAGACCCACTTCTATAAGGAGAATAGGATAGGGTGTATTTCTTTTAATTTTAAGGTTATAAGTTATAAAATGCTTCTGGATTTTCTCAATCTTTCTCCAGGATTCTCTAGAGATGCTGCAACCCCAAACCTCACATCCATATAAGATAACAGGAGTGACTAAAGTTTCAAAGAGGAACTTCTTTCTATCCCACATTACGAGGTTTGTCGTTTTACAATTATTTTCAAGACCAAAATAAGCTTTCCACCCCCCATTAATCCTTTTATGAATGTTATAGTTCCGGTTGAGCTTTTGATGAATATCAATTCCTAGGTACTTGTAAGAAGACACTTCCTCCAAGTTACTATTGTCATACATAAAGTTAGTGTAAGTGTCCTTCTTGGATTTGATAATCATAACTTTTGTTTTGTCAATGTTAACAGACATACCCATGGTAGAGCAGAAATCCTTAAGAAGTCTAAGTTGCTTATCAAGATTAGATGGGCACCTTGCGAGAAGAACAATATCGTCAGCATAGAGAAGAAGGATGATGACTATCCCAGCTAAGATCCTGCCAGCACATCCTGCTTCCTCTAAACAATCGTCTAGCTTGTCGATGTAAATTCCAAATAGGGTAGGGGAGAGGGGGCAACCTTGTTTAACTCTGATATTACACTTAATATCTTTCGACCACCCCTCATTTCTCTTTAACTTGGCAATTACATTCTCGTATAACTGTATGGCGGCCGCTCTTAGTTCGAAAGGAACATTTAGCTCTTCTAATATATTCCATAGGTTGTTTCTAGGAACCGTATCGAAAGCCTTTCTAAAGTCCACAAAGAAACAAAAGAGATTGGATTTATCATTGTGGCATTCCTCCACAATGATCCTAAGCATAACGAGGTGGTCCATTGTTGAGTGCTGCCTTCTAAAACCCACATGCCCTTTAGCCCGCTTACCTTCACTTTCAAGCCAAATGCTCAACTTCTTTTCCAAAATAATACCATACAACTTGGCTAAGAGAGAGCTGATCATAATTGTCCGATAATTAGAGGGGTTATTTGTATCCCCACTTTTAAAAATAGGGATAATGAGGCTCTCAGTCCAAGGTTTAGGGAACCCTTGCTTGACCACTTGGTTGAAAAGCTTGTGGATGTGGGGGATGAGGACAGGACCTCCAATTTGTAAGATTTCTGCCTGGTAACCTTCAATGTCTTTAGCTTTCCCATTTTTCAGGCATTTAACCTCAAAATCAATGTCTTCTAATGAGAAAACTTCTTTCGTTGTGAGCAGGGTTTCAAAATCCCTAGCATTTGGAGATTCATAAAGATTTTTAAGATAGGAATTCCAGTCATGTAAAGAAATTTTATTATTATCTTTAGTTTTCCTAGTTAGAATCTGCCTCTAGAATTTCTTAGGAGCCACCTTAGAGAGGTGTAAGAGATTCTCTTGTATTTTACGAATATATTGCCTTTTTTTCCTTTTAGTTAGGGCTTTGTAGATTTTTATCTTGTCAATTTTGAGAGATTCATCAATAGCTTCTTTAATTTCTCTCCTCGCACTTTTACAATCTTTGTCATACCATGGGTTGGTTTTGCTATTTATTTTATTACTTGAGACTTCAATTGAGAACTTGTTAATAGAATATGAGAGGGTTGTAGTAAAATTATGATAGAGGTTATCTACGTTGTCTATACTAGATAAAGAAAGCAAATTAGTTTTTAATTCATTTAGAAAAAGATCATTTTTATTTCTGTCAAAGATTAAGTTCTTTTTTACTATAATTATTATCTTCTATGGGATCTCTATGCATGAAAAAATTGAGAGTTATGAGTAAAGGCCTATGATTAGAGTCAGGCTCGTGGTCGTCTAAGATGTCAAAACTTATTATTTTGCTGTATAAATGGAGATCGGAAATAACATAGTCTACCACATTGCTGCCAAGCCCATGGACGCAGGTCATTTGGCTAGAATTGGGCCACTTCTTTAGACCGTTGCAAATTATGAGATCCTGAGCACTACAGAGCTTGACTAGCTCCGACCTAAATAAATTATCCTCGAGGTCTTCAGAGCTCCTTTTGTGCCGGCTAGCCAGAGTAAGGTCTTCGTCTAACCAAAGAGGATTGGGGTTGGAATGATTGCTTAGAAGAATAGCTTGGTTGCTTGAAGTTCGAGCATTAAAGTCACCCACTAAAAGGATATTAGCTTCATTCCTTAGGCTAGAAATATCATTCTCTAAACCATTGTAAGGACTATTTTAATCTAGATGATTTTTCTTATAGAAGTTAGAATTAATGGGGGGGAAATAAAAAATTGCTATGTAGGTCTTTTTATCATTGATTTCATTAATCTCAATCCAACTATATTGGTTGTAAGGGTCTTTTTTATAAATCCTAGCATGGGGGGAGATGTTCTTCTTAATGTAGCAAGCTATGCCCCTAATGCCTCTACGGGAGGATCGTTTGTTCCAGGTAGACCACAGTGCAAAGCCATCTATGTTAGGGACCTTAGATTCTTCGTGCTCCCAAGTTTCAACAAGCAATATAATATCAACATCATTTGAGATCCAACTTAGTTTGGGGCCTTTGTTCCATGGAAAGCCCCGACGGTTCCAAGAAAGAATTTGGAGCATGTTGAATTGCTATTTATTACTATATTTTTGGTTTCTATCTCGAATAACGGCTTTTCTATTTCTGATTATTGCCCATTTTCCTTCATTCCTAGCTTCTTTTACCTTTTGAACCTCCTTTCTTAATTCTGCTTGATCTTCTGGAATGAGATCTTCATTTATAAATATTCTCGTTCCTTTTAGACTTGAGGTTTTACTAAGTATTTCATATTTATGGTCAGTAGAGCTCACCTTTATTCGAATCAACCTTCCTTTATTCTCAGTTAATTTCCCTAACCTTGTTGCTTCTGTGAGACACATGGTTTCAATTTGTAATCTATTATGTAATTATGTCTGGGCTATGGCTAAAGTATCCTCGTCTAACTCCTCTTTCAAGCCGAAGATTATAAGGTTCAAGGCCCTTTTGTTACGCTCATGGTATAATTCAATCAATTTTTTCATTTCATCTTTAATTGGTTTGATATCTAATTTACGTACCCCACTATTTAGGGTGAGACTGAACTGTTAAATTTTTCTTCTAGTTCTTTAATCATGTCCTTCATTTTAAGACTCTCTATATTATCAGCATCTCCTTGCTGGGATGTTTGGTTCGTATCTTGGTTTTGTTTTTCTATGACCTGCAACCTAGTCTCCATTTCCTCCATTTTATTCTCCAATAGTTCTATTTTATTTTCTATTTGTTTTTGGATCTTGTCTTCAAGAGATGTGATTTTTTTTTTCCAGCATGGCTTCTAACTGGGTTTGTAGCTTGACTTCTCTTTCTTCTCTATGTTTCTCTGAAGACTCTATATACTCATAAAGGCTTTGTAGAGTAACTGTGCTAGGTCTACCTTTGGTAATATTTGGTAGTTGTGGTGAATTATTCATACTTGAGAATATATGAGAAAATATGTATTAGAAAAAGATAAGGAATGTGTGCACTTGAATATCAGCATACGAGACAGCTGACCTTTAATCAAGAACATTCATCGCAGAATTTCACCGCAAAATTTCACCACAGACCCAAGTATTAATGGAAAAATTCACTACAGAATTTTCACCGCAGAATTCACTGCAGAATTTTCACCACATAATTCACCGCAAACCCAAGTATTAAGGTTAATATATATATATATATATATATATATATATATATTCGAAGGAAAAATAGAATTTTTTATTAAAAGAATAAAAAGTTACATAAGTAGATGTTATTAAGCATTCTAAAGGTAGTGTATTAGTCATGATGAAGGAAAAAAACCACAGTAAAAATGAGCAAAAAAAACAGCCTCAGTTCCCACACAAAAATAATCTTGTGCATGTCTTAGGTTTCTAAGAATAAAATGAACCATATAAATACCAATTTATACAAAAAGTAATTGTTTTATACAAACATACAAAAATTCATAAGTACGAAAACAAACTAAACTGATATCTAAAGAAAACCCAAATAAACGAGAGTATGGTTGATGATCTGACACACGGATCATGCCATCTACATATTCTGCTATATTTCGTGCGTCCAAATCCTACTGTAAACTCTCCTTAGAAAGGAGGTCCAATGTTATTTTATTCTCCCTGTAGATATGGCAAACAAATATATGATCAAATGTCATTTTTATTTGAAAATTTTCGTGTCAGAGTGGAATCAAAATATGGTTTTTACATCTTTGCAAGTTGTTGAACCAATTTATAACATTCATTGAGTCACTTTAAACAATGATTACTGATTTTGTATTTTGTATGATAATATTTTGAGATAATAGATTTTTTTTTTATAAATAAAACGGGTATGGATTTTTATTAATATAGTACTTCAAATTGCCGTAGCCTTACATCTTTTAGTGCAAGTCTTATACATTTTATTTTTCCAGTTGTTGTCTATTTTCATGGTATACAATTTTTTTCTGGATCACCTCCATTTATGTTGAGGTCTCCTTGGGCCAGGAGGCAACCTTTGTTGGCGAAGGAGTCTGCTTCTTTGTTTGATTCTCCACGGATGTGGTAGCATTTGAAGGAGATGAAGTCTTGGAGAATGTATCTCAACCTTCGCAGATTCTTGTTTAAACCAGCATCATTGAATTGACCTTGCATATGTATCATTTTGATCAGGAGTTCTGAGTCTCTGAATGCTTGCAGCTCCCGGTGACCTCCTTATATGGCTATTTGGAAAACTTTTGTCAAACTTAGAATTTCTGCTTGGTTGTTAGTTCGCTATCCTAGTCCCCAGCTGAAGGTTTCTTTGATGCTTCCATCTGGAGAGTATATGAGTCCTCCGGCTCCTGCTTTCCCGGGGTTGCCTTTAGAGGCACCATCAAAGAAAGTTGTAGTTATTCATTACTTCCTCCACCAACTCTGAAAAGTTTCATCCTTATCTCTTAGCCTCCATTCAGGATTGTGGAGAGGTTTATCAATGTTGTTCTTCCATTGGGTAAATGCATGGGTGCCAAGACAGCTCTTTTCCTCTTGTTGTACCGAAGAGTCTTCTTTGATTTTCTGGGAATTCAATGTTTCAAGGAGGAGTCCTTTTGCTTTTGCTAATACGATACTGGGAATCCAAGTTACATTGTTGAATATCTGCTCATTTCTCGCTAGCCATAGCTTCCAACACACATATTTGGGAACAATGATCTAGATTTTGGCCCATGAAGAATTTAGGTGGAGTAGAGGATAACGATCTTTCCATGAGAGAAATAAGTCAACAACTATAATTTTCGTGGGCATTGCAGCCTTTAGGCCTTGGAGTGTGTATGTCCAAACTTTGTTTGCGAATGGAAAATCAACAAACAAATGCTCCATAGTTTCCATGGCTTCTTTACATAATGAGAACCTATGCAGACCTGCTATGTTCCTTTTCAATATATTTTCACCGGTCATAATTTTTTTATGCATTAATGTCCAGAAGAATAAGTTTACCTTTGGCAGTGCCATTGGATCCCATACCTCTTTCCAAAAAATTTCTGGGAGTGGTCGATCTCTGTGTAGCTGAAGCAGCTCGTAGCCTTTGACTAAAGAGTATACTCCTGTAGGTCCCCATCCCCATTTATTATTCTCTGTTTTATGCACCGGGGCTGCTTCACGAAGTTCTTGTTTGAGCTTTTCTGATTTCTACTGAAGATGATCTGGTATATTTCCAAAGCTCCAATCCATCCAGAGCCCGAACTCATTCCATTTTGAGATTTTGTATACTGTCTTCACTCCTCTGTTTTTTAAATATGCGCAGATTTCTTGCATACTGTCTTGCGTTGCTATTGGTGGATGGCCCATTATCCGATCAATCAACAACTTGAATCGTTTGCCATTTCCAGGGATGTGGTATAAGTTCTGGGTGAAGAAGCACATTCCCTTAATGCATAACTACCATAACATCGAGCTCCTTCTACTGGTTGTGTTCTACAAATTTCTGAGATTTTTATTTGGTAAATATTTGTGCCTTAGTGCTTTACTGACTGGGTGATTGGGTTTAATGTGTAGCTTCCAAAGAGTCTTGCAACCCAGGGCTACGTTGGAAAAGTCTGGGTCTTGAATTTGGAGGCCTCCTTATTTCATTGTTCTCTTTGCTATCTCCCACTTAACCAGATGGAATTTGTTCTGGTTTCCTTTGCCTCCTTTCCACAGAAAATCCCTCATAATTTTATTTATTTGTCCTGAAATTGACTTGGGTGCCATAAGATATGACGCCTGATATATTGGCAGAGATGAAAAAACAGATTTTATAAGTGTTAATTTACCTCCATGAGATAGCCATTGACCTCCCCATAATGCGATTTTTCCTTTGAGTTTTATAATTACTCCCTTCCACAGGTTGACTCTGTTTGTGCCCAATGTTAATGCCAATCCTAGATAGTTGATCTTGTCCCATTTTGAGAATCCATTGAACCCCAAGTTGCTAGCAATATTTTGAGTTTCTTCCTCCCCTGCATTCCAGCTATATACTGCGCTTTTCCTTTCGCTGATTAATGCTCTAGTTACTTTGCAATATGCTTGGAGAGTGTTTTTAAATGCAGTGGCTATTCTGGTTGAAGCTCCTCCTAACATGAGGGAGTCATCCGTGAACAAAGCATGATTTATTTCTTTGAGATCCTTTGTAATTTTTAAACCTAGGGCTGCCCCTATTATCATGTCCTGCTCCAACTTTCTGCTCAGTGTGTCTGCCATTAAAATGTATAGAAATGGAGAGAGGGGGCATCCTTTCCTCAGCCCCCTCGTGGCTTGAAAGAAATCTGTTGGCCTCCCATTTACTAAAGGCGCTATCCAAGGACTACTGGTGCATGATTGGATCAATTTTACAAACTCTTGATCAAATCCAAAGGAAGTTAGTACTTGCTAGAGGAAAGAAAACTTAACTCCATCAAAGGCATTAGCCATATCTAACTTGATCAACATGCCTTTCTCCTTTCTAAGATTGTTGGAGTGTGTGGCTTCCTGGACTTGGATTAAATTGTCCAAAATGTGTCTCCCATTGACGAAGCCCCCTTGCGAATCTGATATAAGTTTTCTCAACAGTGGCTTTATTCTATTTGCAAGAAGCTTTGCAATTATTTTATATGAGGAATTGTACAGCGAAATTGGCCTGAACCTATCAAAGGAGGCAGGGTTTGTCTCTTTAGGTATTAGAGCGAGGAATGTTGACATGGTGCTACCACCCATTTTTGTTTTTTTCAAGAATCCTTTTATCTTTCTAATGAGATCCATTTTAATTATATCCCAACATATCCTGTATAAATGAATGGTGAACCCATCTGGCTTGGGGGCTTTGTCTAGGTCCATGGACCAAATAATTTTACTTATTTCTTCTTCATTGGTTTGATTCAATAATGCTATATTGTCCTCTTTGGTGACCAATGCCGGGATGTTCTTTATGAATTATGTATTTTCTTCTTTCATAATCATCTTCCTCTTTGCTGTAAATATGATGAAAGTGTAATGCAGCAGCAGATTTTATTTGTTCTATTCCTTTGCAGAGCCTCCCATCGGAGGTAGTGATCTTTGAGATGTGATTCCCGGAGAGTTTGGCTCTACATTGTCGATGGAAATATGTTGTGTTTCTGTCTCCAGCTTCCAACCAGAGGCTCTGGGACTTTAGTCTCCAATAATCTTCTTCGTTTCTTAAGGAGTGGTATGTTTTGCATTAGGCTACTTGCTCCTTTTCTAGTTCTGTTTTGGTTATTTCCATTGTATCCATTTCGCTTTGCAGATTTTCTAAGTGCTGCACTACCTCAATTATTTGGTCTGTGAGAGTATTTTTTGGGAGTTTACTCCATTCCTTGAGTGCCTTTTTGGTTATTTTTAATTTTTGTTCCCAAACATAATTGGGAGATCCATTGATTGAGGTGTTCCATGCCTTTCAGACTGTCTCAACAAAGCCACTTTTTCCATTCCACAATGGGCTAAATTTGAATGAGATTGGCCCCAAATTCTCTTCCTCCTCTAGAATTAACCGGATGGGCTTATGATCCGAGGTAAGCTTCGGGAGAATGGCTGATGAGATCAGCCTCCTTTCCATCAACATTGTGCTTTGGACCAAGAACCTATCTACTCTGGTGGATATATGATCTTCCCCTATCCTATTGTTTGTCCAGGTGTAAAGCCCTTTTCTTGGTTTAAAGTCCAATAGGTACCATTGTTGTATCATGTCTTCTACTACATAAATCATTTGATCTTTGCTGTTCCTGCCCCCTCTCTTTTCTTTTTGATTCATCACTATATTTAGATCTCTAGCTATAATTATATTGTTTGGGGAATTTAGTTGCAAAAACGCATTTAATGTTTTCCAACAATCTTTCTTTTTATAATATAATACCGGTACATATAAATTGAATATTGCAATGGTTAAATTACTTGGTATGTGCTTCAGCTCTGTAAAACACCAGCATTGTGTGTTGTGAGAGTTGACAAGCCTGAATTGATCTTCCTTCCACAAGGTTGCTATTCCACCAGAGGAGGCCCTTGTGCTTACTGCTTTTCCTGCATTCTTCTGCCATTTCTTTTTGATTATCTCTAGAAGGGATTCCCCTTCAATTTTTGTCTCTTGGAGCATTAGGATGTCTGCTGGTTCCGCTTTCATAAGATCTTTGACCGCTTCTACTTTCATCAGATTCCCCAACCCTCTGCAGTTCCAAGAGATGATTCTCATTACTTATTGTTCGGGGTGGTTAGGCCTCCTCCTTTAGGTGGCCTTGTCCTTGTGTTTCTGCAAATTGAAATTTCTATAGTGGGTTGTCTTCCTTGGGTCTTTTGTCTTTCTGCTTCTTCCTCCCTCGCTTCTCTACGAGACTTTCTTCCTGATCTTTTGGCAGGCCTTTCTAAGATCTCATCCTCCGAGGAGCTTGGAGATTCATGCACTTTCTTTCTTGCTATGTCTGCATATGAGGGGGAGGGGACTACTTCAAGGGTTCCCGCTGTTTGCCCTTGATCCTCTACTCCTTTCCAATTATGGGAGGGTCTTGATTGTTAGTTGTTATTCTTATTTGCTTCCGACACTTCTGTGACCTTACTGGACTCTGCATTTTGTGCTCCTGATTTTGAGATGGGGTTGGTGGTCTCGTCTTTTTGTTCTTGCCCTATTGGCCCGGGGTTGTTTTCCTTTGGTATTCCTTTACTTCTAGGTTTTGTTGTCCCTGCTTTTTGCACTGTAGTCCATTGTTCCGTTTTCGCGTTCTCGCTTTCCTCTCCTTCCTTTTTTTTGCAGTGTCTTGCGAAGTGACTGTAGCCGTGACAAAACCGGCATTTGAAGGGTAGTTGTTCATAGTCCAGCTCCTGAATATGTGTCCAATATGCTGCAGTAAGTTTTACTGCCTCTGGTAACCCTTCCTCCAGATCAACCTCCACGTAGATCTGTGCGCATGAGTATTGATATTTTCGGACAGCTTGATCGATATATCTTCCCAGCAAGTTGTCAATAACTTGCAATGATTTTTGATTCCAGTAGTGTAATGGGAGGTGAGGTAGACGGACCCAAACTGGAACGACATACGGCACGTCCCGAGTAGGGTCAAATTCAGGGGTCCATTTGTTCAGGTAAAGACCCTGAGGCCCCATGAAGTATGGGTTGTTCCTGAAAATGAGATTTTTATCCTCCGGGCTTTCGAACACGAAGACATAGAATCCATTTCCTACGAAATGGCTCTTGATTCCTTCTATTACAAGCGGTGTCCAGTTCCTCTGCACCCAGGCCTCCATGGATTTGGGAGAGGGCCAGAGCCCTATAAACTATCCGATGAGCCCTCTCTATGCAAGATTGACTGTCGACCTGCATGTTTTTGCTATTGGCAGCTCAACGATTGGGATGCAGTCCAACGTTTTAACGAATTTTTGTTGTGTCACAGAGAGTGGTCTCTTGAGAGAACCAACGATGAGCTTCTTAAAGACAAGCAATTCTAGCAGAGGAGGGGAGGGCTCGACACCCCTGCCGACCTCCATTGTAGCTGAAACTCTGTGACGGAAGCTATAGCGGCGCTATTAAGTTATGGGTTGAGAAGCGCAGCGCAATAAATAAAAAAAGATAATAGAAATTTTAATTATAAATAAATATTATAAATTATGAATAAAAATAATATAATTATTTATTTTTTTAATGTATTTTTAAAATGATTTTCATAATAAAAAAAAAATACTTATAAAACAAAATTACAAAATTTTAAAAATATTAATTTAAACATATTTTCCTTATAATCATCATTTGAACGTATCCAATATATATTTGATTTATTAATGGATTCAAATGTAAGTGAAACCAAACTTCACTTTTAAAAAAAAAAATAATGCGCTTCAAATTAGTCCAATCATGTGTTTCAATTATGTGCTCAATAATAATATACTAATACAAAAGATTATACTAATTATATCTTATAAAATAATAATACACTAATACAAAAGATTATACTAAATATATCTTATAAAATAATAAGACAAAATATTCCATGTAGAATAAGAAAGGTTGTGGTATAATGAAGATATGATTTTGATTTCAGCTCAGGTAAATATAATTTTTTTATTAAAACAATAAGAAATATGAAATTGAAAAATCACCATTGAAAGTGGATGATTATGTGCTAAAAATATTAAGTTTGAATTGGTTTTGTAATTAATATTTGTTTTCCTCAGGAAAAATCAAAATTTTTATTAAAGGAATAAAAAATTAGATGCAATTAAGTATTTAAAAAAAAAAAAATCAAATTCCCACGCAAAAATAATAATCTTGTCCATGCCTCCCCTTAAGAAGAAAATGAACCATATAAATACCAATATATAAAAAGTAATTGTTTTATACAAACATACAAAAAAATACGTGAAGACCAATATCCGTGAGTACAGAAACAGACAAAACATGTGTTGATGCGACACAGATCATGCCATCTACATGTTCTACTACATGCCATGTTTCCAAATACTGTTGTAAACCCTCTTTATAAAAGAGGTCCGATGTCTTCTATTCCCTATAGATATAGATATGGAAAACATATCAAATGTCATATTTATTTGAAAATTTTCATTTCAAAGTGGAATCAAATATGGTTCTTACATTTTTATAAGTGGTTGAACCAATTTATAACATTCAATGAGTCATTTTAAACAATGATTTTTAATTTTATATGATAATATTTTGTGACAATAGAAATTTTTATTATAAATGCATATTATAAATTATTACTAAAAATAATATGATTGTTTATTGTTTTTATTTTTAATTTCTTTTATATTTTAATTTTTTTTATATTTTTGGTTAATTTTATTCCAAATCTTATAAATTTAAATTATGAAATCTAAAAATTGAATTTCAAATAATTTTTTAATTTAATAAATCAAAAATTACTTTTAAAACAAAATTACAAAATTTAAAAAATATTTATTTAAACATCAATGTAAAAAAACCATTTACCTTATAATCTTCATTTGAACCTACCCGATGTCACATACAAGTGAAACCAAACTTCACCAACAAAATATCATAATCATGTGCTTCAAATTAGTCCAATCATGTGTTTCAATTTGGCACTCAATAATAATACACTAATACAAAACATTATACTAAATGTATCTCATAAAACATTAAACTAAATGTATCTCATAAAATATTTTTCCATTAAAAATAAGAAAGTTTGTGGCCCAACCAATATATGATTTTGATTTCATCTCAAGTAGATATAATATTTTATTAAAACAATAGGAAATATGAAATTGAGAAATCACCATTGAAAGTGGACTATTATGTGCTAAAAAACTTGAACAAGGTAACGAGGATAACTATATTGTGTTTGAATTTGAATTGGTTTTGTAATTAATTATTATTATTATTTTTTTTTTTTTTGGGAAATTGAATTTTTTACCAAAGGAATAAAAAGTTACATAAGTAGATGTGATTAAGCATTTCAAAGGTAGTGTATCCATCATGATGAAGGAAGAAAACCACAACAAAACTGAGCAAAAAAACAACCCCAGTTCCGATACAAAAATAATCATGTCCATGTCTTGGGCCTCCCCTTAAGGAGAAAATGACCCATATAAATACCAGTTTGTATAAAAAGTAATTGTTTTATGCAAACATACAAAAAATTTGTGAAGACTAGTATCCATAAGTACAGAAACATACAAAACTGATATGTGAATAAAAGCCATATAGACAAGTTTAGAGATTGTATCTCTATTGATCTGACACATGGATTATGCCATCTACATGTTCTTTTCTATGCCATGCGTCCAAATCCTGCTATAAACCCTCCTTGGAAAGGGGGTCTGGTGTTGTATTCTGCTCCCTGTAGATATGGAAAACAAATATATGATCAAATGTCATTCTTATTTGAAAAAAATCATCTAAGAGTAGAATCAAAATATGGTTTTTACATCTCTGTAAGTTGTTGAACCAATTTATAGCATTCAATGAGTCACCAAAAATTTGCACTAAGCCAATCCCCAACTATTTTATCTAGCACGTTAAGAGTTTAAGTGATTGTAATTCAACAATATTATTAGTTCCATGATAGAGGCCCACTGAAGCTTTGTAAAACCTATTTTCATTGATGTGGATAACCAACCCCGACCCACACCTCTGGTGTGCAACCGAAGCCCCATCAAAGTATGTCCAAGGAATATCAGGCTTGATATTTTCTTCATGGATGATCCTATAGTTCTGAAATGGAGAAGAAGTAGGAACTAGGGAATAAATCGAGGCACATTTTGCAACAATCGAATATGAAGAAGTTTGAAGATACTGAAAAGTGCCTTTGTTTCTAGCTAGCTAGATTCCCCAAGAGACGATTAGAGGGATACATCTTAAATTTTCATTAGAGGTCGAATTCCACCAACTTTTCCAGGCTTCCCTACAATTTTCCCCATTTCAGTTTGAGTTGATCCCCAAAAGGCTCAAATTGGATTCCCAAATCTTGGAGATGAAAGGGCATCTTAAAAATAAGTGGCTAACTTAGATCAGACTACATTCTGGGTTAGTAAAGCTCCTCAGGGAAGAGAAGGAGGTGGCTTAAGAGGGAGAATATCTAGAGGAAGAGCTTTGATCCAGTGCTATAATTGTAATCGAGAGGGCCATGTTGCTTGTGATTGTCTATTTCCTAGAAGGCCCTAGTGCTCCCAATTTCGGGTAAATAAATATGCTACTGATGATTTTCTAGAATTGATTTCTCATTGGGAAGAGTGTAACTGACAAATAGGTACAAATTTGATTAATGTAGAGCCTATAAACTTTGATTAAGTTCTTGAGCCCAAGATTAACACTATAACTAGAGGAGGCAAGAAAACTAGAGGTACTAGAGAAACTTGACATAATAAGAAATGAATCTTCAAAGAAGCATTATTACCCCACTCAACATAAGGAGACTACAAGGATGTTGTGGAAATATTTAAGTAGTTGGTTTCTTCTTACAGTTCACAAGAAGAACAACAAGAAAAGGGACAATTGAACAATCCTCAATCTCTGCAAGAGGCATATCAACCTGTCATGGAGTGGCTTGAGTTATTTATACATATTATGGGTGATAAGAAACTATTTGGTTAGTTTCACAAAAATCATAAAACTATTGTCAAGGATGAAGAAATTTTAGAAAGGCCTATTTCTTATCACTTTCCTGAACAGCATTCTAGACGTGTCCACCACAACAAGAGGAGAAAGGGAAGGGAGGTATGCATTGACACCCAAATTGTAGGGTACCATATCAAAGATACTATGTCGGATTTGGGATCAAGTGAAAATATATTGCTGAGAAAAACTTGGGAGGCATTGGGAAAACCCAAGTTTGTGTTTTCTCCTATTCAACTATGCATAACTAATCAATACTACATTATTATTTTTTGTTGTTTGGAAGATTTTGAAGTTGATATTGCTAGAGTGAAGACATATGTGGACTTCGAAGTCATTAATATTATGGGTGTTAAATATCCTTATCCAGCTTTATTGGGAATACATTGACCATTCTAAAACTATGTTGTCATCAACCTTAAATGGTAAACCATGACTTTTGAAGTGGACAACATCAAAGTTATTAAACCTTTATATCCTTATCAAGGTCTAAGGTTTACAAAGCCTATTGATGATGTAGAAGAGCCTAGTATTTTGGATCAGTTATATCATCCTACTACATGAAATAGAGAGGACTATATAAACCCTACAAAAAATGGTTCTCTTAGTTGTAGGAGTGTTCAATGTATAGAAGTTATTTTAGATGTTGTACTCGATGATTGGCAATAGGGTGACAACGAACTGCATTCTAGACATTGTGTAACTATTCATTAGATTGATATAGAGGTAAGGGACTACCCTACTTTTAATGGTATTGGATATATTTCTAATTTTATTAAATAATTTGATTCAAATATTGGAGAATTGCAAATAATTCCCTTGATGGAACTTTCTTTACAAGAAACCCCTACAATATGGTGGGAAGCTCATGGTAACGAGTTTCTAAACTGGGACTCAATTAATTCTGCTATGTTGTGTCAGTTTATTGTTCCTGTGAATAATTTAGATGTTATTCCTATATATGAGGGTAATAATAGCCCTCAGAAGCATGTTCAAACATGCACTGCATTTTGGACAAAACATGGACTTCATGTTGGATTATGTGTGCATTATTTCATTCACACATTGGGGACATTTCCACAAGCATGGTATCGAAAAGAAGGGATAAAAATAAAAACATGTAATTGGGATGTGCTAATATCTTATATATATAGTGATTTATCTTTCTAATATGAGGATGCAAAGATAGTTGAAGCTTTTAAAGAGATTAAAAGAGTGTTATTCCCCACTAAAAAAATTGTTGTTGAATATAGAAGATATGAGGATTGTGGACATCTATATGAATTTGTATTCCATGAAGCAATCAATTGCTAAAAAATGATAAGGAACCTCAAGAAGATAATTTGGAAGAGTTAAGGCATCTAACATTCAAGGAATATGAAGGTGAAAGAGGTATCAAATACGATCCTATTAAGGATGCTATGCATTTTAAACCCTTAATTTTGTCGAAGCATAATATCAAACTTGAAGAAAATCCGAAGTTAGCCTCTATTGGTGACTAATTGGATGAGTAAACTACAAAATAAGTTTTTTATTTGTTGAAGGATATGAAGGCCTTTTCCCTACATCAGTTTCAGAACTCCAAGGTATAAAAGGAG
This sequence comes from Pinus albicaulis, assembly GCA_034641835.2. NCBI lineage: Eukaryota > Viridiplantae > Streptophyta > Pinopsida > Pinales > Pinaceae > Pinus > Pinus albicaulis. The sequence continues at coordinate 131,731,926 of CM076574.1, read as the reverse complement.
ATTTGGGAGAAATGAAAATTGTTTTGAAACCTGATGCGAGGCTAGTCAAGCAGTGACCCTATCGTTTGAATCCATGGGTCAAAGAAAAGGTTAAGAAGGAGATAGATAAAATGATATACGTTGGTCTCATATTTCTATTTTATGAAATTGAACGGATCTACCCTATTTCCATTCATGATAAGAAATATTCAGATGAGATTAGAATTTATGTAGACTATTGAAGACTTTTAATGCCTATGTTCATGATCCATTTCCTACTCCTTTCAATGATGAAGAGTTGGATAATGTTGCAGGTAAATAAGTCTACTCTTTTACATATGGGTTTTCTGGATATCATCAAGTTCACATGATGCAGGAGCATCTAGCTGACGGGTTATCGTGGCTGGAGGTCATTTGGTCTTAGAAAGGATACAAAAGACAATACAGGATAGAAAAGACATTTTTGTTTATTTTTTCCTTTAATATTTTAGTAAAGCAGCATTTAGGGGAATTAGTAATTAAATTACAATTGTTTTAATTAGTGCTCAGTCGAATTATTCCTTTAGGTTAATTTACCATTTCTAGCAACAATTACTGAAACTAGGTAACTAATAAATGTAATCGACAACAGTTAAATCAACTGTTCTCAAGCCATACAAAAGAAAAAAAACATGCATTGTAACAAGTTTGACTTTGGAGAAGAACAAGAGGACATAATAAGAAATCTCTGCAAGCATCCATATTGGATCAACATTACAACCAATTATAAGCAATCCTTCTATTGCTTATTGAAATTTATTATTGTATGCAAATACAAATATCTTTCTCTTATAGAATCTGATTGATTTCCAAAGTAGCATAAGACTAACGGTCCATAGGAATTTTTTAGTACAAAGTATTATAACAAAAAATAATTGCAGAAGCCAAAAGGTATCGAAACCTCGGAGTATCGGCACAAACAGCGGAATGGAAACTCATCACAGTGAATGAACAACACAAATTACAATTGTGAAATAACACAGGTACCTATCTGAAAACTGTGTCTGAATATTTAACAATCAAATAGGAACAAGTTTCTCGGCTATTCCTTAGACCAATGCATAAATTAAAATAAGTACAGATTAAGAAAAGTCCACACCGGCAATTAGTTTTGCGCCGGTTTCAAAAACGAACCAACAGTGGAGAAAGGGTTATCAGAATCGACTCCATCTGTAAAAATACAAAACAAACAGGGGTTAGTTGTTGAATTTAAACAGAGCGAGGAAGATAGAATAACAAGATTATAGGTGAAGAATATTGATTACCTACGGAGAAGACAGTGCCGAGACATTATCCAAGACAAGTTGCAGTGACGAGGGTTCTCTGCTCACGAGGAGCGATAACATTAGTAATTGAGGAAAAAGTTGAAGCAAGAATAGCATAGAACGAAGAGTTACCTGGCCATTGATGAAAAGATCTGAAGCCACGAAACCCCAAGCCGCAACCTGCAAATAGAAATTAAAGACACAGCAAATAACTACAGAGTAATTGAATAGAAGAACGAGGGATGGGTATAAGCCCTAATTGTTAACGAAAAGAACCAGGATAGAAGCATACGCACATAGAAAAATCCAAGTCATGGCTTTCACAGACAATTAAACCTCGAACAATTGCAGAAAATCTAACGACCTCAAGAATAGAAACAGAGAGATAACCTTACCAATGATGGAGTAAGAAATCATAGCCATACCGGAGCTGAACGACAGCAACATTTTAGCAGAGGAAATGTACAGATCAACAACACAGACAAGCGGCGGAGCAAACCCTCATTTCAATCGAAGCAAAGTGTAACAATACGAATGAGACAAAGTTAGGGTTACGAGTTTACCAAAGGCACGAGGCAGGGACAGATGTCCATCCAAACATAAATGCGAGTACAACCTAATTAAATTTCATATCACAAATATATGTTTTATCCGTAGGCCGAATAAAACGGGATCATTAACATAATTATTTAAAACAAAATCATTTGCTATATTATTTCCATTGCAAATATAAACATTGTACTATCAGTTAACACAAGGGTAAGGTTAACGAGCGTTGGGCCCATCAATTGGTATCAGAGCCAAGTTGTTGAATTTGACATAAATGGAAGTTGGAAGGCGAGGTCGTGGAAGAGGTATACGCAGAGTAATAGATGAAGGACTAAGGGAAGAGATCTGGATCCTTAACGTCCGATTAGCGGCAGTAGAAGCAGGGAGAAGTAGGGATCCTGATGGAGGAGATGACAGTGATGAAGAAGTTGCAGAGACCACAGATGGATCAGATGGAGAAGGACCTGAACTTAAAATGCTAAGGTCAGTCTTATTATCCAGTAATAAGCCAAAGCATGAGATTTCAAATTATGACGGAAGTTTGTCAGCAAAAGTACTATTGGATTGGCTCAGTGAGCTAAATAAGTACTTTGATTATGAGGATATCAGCGAAGATAAAAAAAGTTAAATTATCTACCACCAGGTTGAAAGGGCATGCATCCCTATGGTGGGAGAGTGTACAAGCAGAGAGGAAGAGGTTGAACAAGAAACCTATTAAAAAGTGGACTAGGATGGAAGCAAAATTGAAGGGCAAGTTCTTACCAAAGGACTATCAGATTGCCATGTATAGGCAAGTACAGAATTTGAGACAAAAGGGAATGACTGTAAAAGAGTACACTGAGGAATTCTATTGGGTAAACCTAAGAGTCGGCTACATAGAAGATACACCAGAAAAAACAACGAGATTTGTAAATGGATTAAGGTGGGAGATATTAGATGAGATAAGTATTATTTCACCCAGAACTATTGATGAGGCCTATCAAAGTGCCTTGAAGGTGGAAGAGAAGATAAATAGAAAACAAAATGCCAGAAGAGGAGGAGGATCTGGCAGGGGAAGAGGACGAGGTTTTGGTAGAGATAAAGTTGTTAGTGACGAAGACAGCAGCTTGAAAACTTCATAGGCAACGAAGAAGGACAGTAACACGAGAGGGGGAAGGCCATACCAGCACGGGAGAAGTAGTGGCCGAGGAAGAGGTGCTGTTGTTCAGTGTTAAAAGTGCCACAAGTGGGGGCATAAGTCCTTTGAATGTCCTGAAAGTGACCAGGCTGGAGCAAGAGGAGCATATGTTGCTCAAACAGAGGAAACATAGGTACAACCTCAGGAAATAGAAAATGTACCAGAAACAGGGGAAGCCCTGGTTTTGAATAAAGTGTCACTAAAACCAGCGAAGGAGACAACTGACCCAACTCAAAGAAAGGCATTATTTCGGACAGTTTGCAAGTCACATGGAAAATGTTGCAAGCTGATTATCGAAAGTGGAAGCATGGATAATTTAGTTGCCATAGAGATGGTGGAGAAGTTGGGTTTGAAGAGGCTGAAGCATCCCACACCTTACAAGGTGTCGTGGCTATAGAAAGGGCATCAACTGTTGGTTGGTGAACAGTGTGAAGTTGAGTTCCACATTGGAAAATACAAGGATAAGGTTATTCGCGATATAATGCCAATGGACGTGTGTCACATACTGCTAGGGAGACCATGGAAATATGATAGGAAGGTAGTGCATGATGGGAAGACAAATTGTTACAAATTTGTCAAAGACGGGATTAAGCACACGCTTGTACCCATCATGGAGGACGAGACAACAGAAACAAGTGGAGTTAAAGCGTTACTGTTTGGAGGAAACGAATTTCTGAAACAGATTGAAGACAGTGAGATGCAATATGCAGTGGTAAGGAGGCCAAAAACAGTGCTATTACACACAGAAATCTCAGATTTGCCTGATGAAATTCAGGAAATGCTGCAAGAATTCAGCGACATTGTAGTTGATGATTTACCAGATAAACTGCCTCCTAAGAGAAGTATTAGTCACCACATTGAATTTATACCTGGAGCCAATCTACTAAATAAGGCAGCATACCGAATGAGTCCTAAAGATAATGAGGAGATCAGAAAACAGGTGCAAGAATTATTGGACAAAGGATTGATAAGGGAAAGTTTAAGCCCCTGTGTAGTTCCAACAGTTCTTGCACCTAAGAAAGGAGGAGAATGGCGAATGTGCACAGATTTGAGAGCAATAAACAAAATTACCATATGGTACAGGTTTCCACTACCACGAATGGATGATATGATGTACTGTCTAAGCGAGGCAACATATTTTTCGAAAATCGATCTGAAGAGTGGTTATCATCAGATCCGGATCAGAGAAGGGGATGAATGGAAAACAACATTCAAGACTAATGAAGCGCTGTATGAGTGGCTAGTAATTCCCTTCAGTTTGAGTAATGCCCCTAGTACTTTTATGCGCCTAATGAACAAAATGTTGAAAGAGTTCATTGGGAAGTTTGTAATTGTTTATCTTGATGATATATTGATTTTCGTCAAGACTAAAGACGAACACTTTTGACATGGTCAGAGTGTGTTGGAGAAATTGCAACAGAACAAGCTGCTGATAAATTTTTAAAAAATGTACTTTTTTTAAAAGAGAATTGGTTTATCTGGGTTTTATGATTGCAGAAAACGAGTTGAAGATGGATGCAGAAAAAGTTGCAGCTATTGTTAGCTGGCCATCCCCAAAGAGCCTATTTGAGGTTCGTAGTTTTCATGGGTTGGCAAGTTTTTATTGCAAATTTATGAGATATTTTAGTGGAATCTGCGCGCCTATGTTGGATACTATTAAGAAGGCAAGTCAACCTTTCCGTTGGACTAAAGCAGCAGAGAGGAGCTTCTAGTTATTGAAGAAAAAAATTACTGAAAGGCCAATCTTGAGATTGCCTGATTTTAATAAGCTTTTCCAGGTCCATTGTGATGCAAGCAGTATAGCCATTGGAGCGGTACTTAGCCAGGAAGACAAACCTGCTACTTATTTTAGTGAGAAGTTCAATGAGAGCAGGCAGAAATACTCATCTTATGACAAGGAATTCTATGTTGTTGTCCAAGCACTGAAACATTGGAGACACTATCTGCTGGGGAGTGAGTTTGTTTTATTCTATGATAATTCTGTGCTGCAATATGTGATGCAACAGCATAAAATGAATCAAAACCATGCTAAGTGGGTTGAGTATTTGCAAAGTTTCACGTTTGTGTTGAAACACATTAGCGGACAGGCCAACAAGGTAGCAAATGCATTTAGCAGAAGAGCTTTTCTCTTGCAGGAGAGTACGATACAAGTGCTAGGTTTTGAACATTTGAAAGACTTGTATCAAACAGATGCGGATTTCAAAGAGGCTTATGAAGCCTATCAGAATCCTTTGTTGAGGAACAGTAGTCCATGGTTGGACTACAATTTACAGGAAGAGTTATTGTTTAGAGGGGGACAATTGTGCATTCTCGACTGTTCGATGAGAGAGAATATCATTCGGGAGAAGCACAACGGAGGTCTAGCCGGACATTTCAGCATAGATAAGACCTTAGCACAAATCGCACACTTTTATTACTGGCCAAAAATGCGACAAGACGTACAACAATATGTGACTAGGTGTAAAGTGTGCTAATTAGCGAAAGGACACAGCCAAAATGCAGGACTCTACACATCGTTACCTATTCCGAGTAGACCATGGGACTCAGTTAGTTTGGATTTTGTCTTGGGTCTGCCTAGGATGTAGCAAGGTTTCAATTCAGTTATGGTGGTAGTAGACAGGTTTTCTAAAATGGCACATTTCATTCCTTGTCGAAAAACCAGTGATGCCACTCATGTAGCACACTTGTTTTTCATGGAAATTGTCAGGTTGCACGGCTTACCGAGGTCCATTATTTCTGAAAGGGATGTGAAATTCACAGGACATTTTTGGCATACCCTGTGGAAAAAGTTGGATACTCAGTTAAATTTCAGCTTCGCATATCACCCATAGACAGATGGGCAAATGGAGGTGGTGAACAGGAGCTTGGGAAACCTGCTACGGAGTTTGATTGGAGAAAATTCATGGATGTGGGATCATGTACTTGCTTAGGCGGAGTTCACTTACAACGATTCACCAAATCACAGTACGGGATACAGTCCTTTTCAGATTTTGTATGGCATGCATCCTCGCGGAGTGCATGAACTACGAGATTTGGGAAAACTGGAAAAAAGAAGTGCTGACGGGGAAGATTTCACCCAGGAAATGGCTGACCTACACGAGCAGGTAAAGTTGAAATTATAGGACAACAACCAAAGATATAAGCAGCATGTAGATTTAAAGCGGCGAGAAGTATAATTTAATATAGGGGACGAATTCTTAGCACATTTACGCAAGGAACGATTCCCTAAGGGAAAATATAACAAATTGAAATTTAAAAAGATTGGCCCTTGTAAAATTCTGCGTAAATTTTCACCAAATGCTTATGAAATACAACTGCCACTGGATATAGGCATATCACCCATTTTCAACGTGGCAGATCTGTTCCCATACATTGCTAGTCCCGAAGACAACAGTGCGACAGGGCTAGAATGGGACACCCTGAGTGAAAGAAGTCCTTGGATGAGGCAAATGCCTACAACTCAGCCCCTTGAAATCGATAAAATTCTTGACACACAAGTGGCTAAGCGGACTCGCCGAAAGGAGTATCTGCGGTATCTTGTCAAGTGGAAGAACTGTCCCATCAAGGACAGTTCCTGGCTTGACGCGGCACAAATACAATAAGCTTGTTATTTAGTGGAGGCGCTCATGGAACTAAGCCATGATTTTTATTTACCCCGAGAGCCTGATGCAGGAGCATCTAGCTAACGGGTTATCGTGGCTGGAGGTCATTTGGTCTCAGAAGGGATACAAAAGACAATATAGGACAGAAAAGACATTTTTGTTTCTTTTTTCTTTTAATCTTTTATTAAAGCAGCATTTAGGGGAATGAGTAATTAAATTACAATTGTTTTAATTAGTGCTCAGTCGAATTATTCCTGTAGGTTAATTTACCATTTCTAGAAATAGTTACAGAAAGTAGGTAAATAATAAATGTAACTGACAACAATTAAATCAACTGTTCTCAAGCAATACAAAAGAAAAAAAACATGCATTGTAATAGATTCGACTTTGGATAAGAACAAGAGAACATAATAAGAAATCTCTGCAAGAATCCATATTGGATCAAAATTACAACCAATTATAAATAGTCCTTCTATTGCTTATTGAAATTTATTACTGTATGCAAATACAATTATCTTTCTCTTACAGAATCTGAGTGATTTCCAAAGTAGAATAAGACTAACGGCCCGTAGGCATTTTTGAGTACAAAGTATTATAACAAAAAATAATTTCAGAAGCCGAAAGGTATCGAAACCCCGGAGTTTTGACACAAACAGCGGAATGGAAACTCATCACAGCGAATGAACAACACAAATTACAATTGCGAAATAACACAGGTACCTATCTGAAAACTGTGACTGAATATTTAACAATCAATTAGGAACGAGTTTCTCTGCTATTCTTTAGACCAATGCATAAATTAAAATAAGTACAGATTAAGAAAAGTCCACACAGGCAGTTGGTTTTGCGTCAGTTTCCAAAACGAGCCAACAGTGGAGAAAGGGTTATTAGAACCGACTCCATCTGTAAACATACAAAACAAGCAGGGGTTAGTTGTTGACTTTAAACAGAGTGAGGAAGATATAATAACAAGATTACATGTGAAGAAAATTGATTACCTACGGAGAAGACGGTGCCAAGACATTATCCAAGACAAGTTGCAGCAACGAGGGTTCTCTGCTCACGAGGAGCGATAACATTAGTAACTGAGGAAAAAGATGAAGCAAGAATAACATAGAATGAAGAGTTACCTTGCCATTGATGAAAAGAGCTGAAGCCACGAAACCCCAAGCTGCAACCTGAAAATAGAAATTAAAGACACAACAAATAACTACAGAGTAATTGAATAGAAGAACGAGGGATGGGTATAAGCCCTAATTGTTAACAAAAATAACCAGGATAGCAGCATACGCACACAGGCAAAGCCAAGTCATGGCTTTCAAAGAAAGGTAAACCTTGAACAGTTGCAGAAAATCTAACGACCGCAAGAATAGAAACAGAGAAATAACCTTACCAACGATGGAGTAAGAAACCGTAGCCATACCGGAGCTGAACGACAACAACATTTTAGCATAGGAAACGTACAGATCAATAACACAAACAAGCGGTGGAGTAAACCCTCATTTCAGTCGAAGCAAAGAGTAACAATATGAATGAGCCAAAGTTAGGGTTACGAGTTTACCAAAGGCGGTAGTGTGATCTACGAGGCAGGGACAGATGTCCATCCAAACAAAAATGCGAGTACAACCTAATTAAATTTCATATCACAAATATATGTTTTCTCCATAGGCCGAATCAAACGGGATCTTTAACATAATCATTTTAAAAAATCATTCGTTATATTATTTCCATTGAAAATATAAACATTGTATTATCATTTAACATAAGGGTAAGGTTAATGAGGGCTGGGCCCATCATCACATTGGCAACGAGGATAAAAAGAAACCACTTTTTACCACTAAATGGGGTTTGATATTCTTATCATGTCATGCCATTCGGCCTTAAGAATGCTCCCACTTTATTCTCCAAGATTGTTATTAATTCTTTCAGGGAATACATTCATAAGTTTCTTAAAGTATATATGGATGATTGGAAAATATATATCCTCCTAAAGAAGAATTCCAATTTGTTGCAGGTTATGTTTAATCACTGCAGAAAGTTGCATATTTCATTGAATCTATAGAAATGCATTTTTGATGTGCCATTCGATACATTACTAGGTCATATTGTATACAAATATGGTGTATGTGTTATTACACAGTATTTTGTCGCATTCCTTAATTCTTATCCCAAGTGTCGTCTTTTATGTCGATCATGTCACAAACATCACAGAGCGACAAAATATGTATAAACTTGTTCATCCTGGACAACATGCTTAAGATATCCCTAAATACCTAAAAGAGAAATGCCTTGAAGCTTTTATGAAAAGTTTGTAAAAGACCTTCTTTTGGAAGCCGAGCGCGGTCCTCTCCTTAATAATATTATTCTTGTCACCATGTCCCTATCCTGTGAATAGTGCTACTAGCATGGGAATTCAATAGTAAAGTCGCATTGGTCCTCTTCATGCAGTTTCTCCAAAAATGGAGCAGAAGCTTCGACCTCTAGAATTCTTGAGAACATAGTTCTCGTACTTGTTAGTTGAGGATATGGTTGAATAATCCCATGTTTGGCCCTTGATATCATCTCCAAATATTTTCCCCTTGGAGATGAGACCTTTCCCCCCTCTTTAGTGGATCCTTAACCTACTAAGATCTACTATAAGAGAGTGCCATGCTAGTGAGCCTTGGTTGGTCATTGTTGGTTGCCTTACTTATGATTGATTCTGCCCATATTCTTCTGATTTAACGAAGAAGGAGAAGAGATTGAAGAGTGTGGCTTGGACTTGGATTACCACTCCAAAGGAGGCCTTCAACATCAAGGCATTGACTGTAATATTTCCTTTGATCATTTTATAATACAAACTATACTTTTATCCCCATAAATCTATTAATATTAAGTGGTTTAGCATGATACTTCTTGATTTGTCATGTAATTTTCTTTGAAACACATATAGTATGTATCTTTCATATTTTGTCGTGTGATATTCTTTACAGTTATTTGGACGTAGAAACCATAGTGAAGAACGAGCCTGAAAGTGAAAGGATCGAAATCGACACCAAGGAAATGACTGCATAAGGAGCGAGGCACTTTAATTTTCAATGTTAAACTAGGAAGGATCGTATCCTTTGTCATGATTGTTACTAGACCTACTCATTGGGCTAAAGGGATCACTTCTTTCCGAAGAAGAGACTTTCATGCATAACAAATTGGCGACTCCAATAGGGAGCTTACACCTTGTTCACCCTCTTCTTGTTTTTGTCTTCATGCTTAGTTTGGCCAACCGCTGAACGACAGCTTGTTTAGCTTGTTTTCTAGCCTATAGTCTGGATTTTTAATGTTTTAAAGTATCAGGTATAAGGTTTTCTTACAGAGATTGCTTGCTTTTTCCCCTTTTCCCTTGCCCAACACGTCTTTTTACAAATACAGACATGCTTCCAGCGCTGGTTTTTGATGGAACAATCACGCTGCAGATCACTGGTGTTAACTAGTGGACCGCGCTAGTCTTAGAAAATAGATATTTTCGAGTCTCTTTCGGAAAACCCTTAGTGTGTCCTAATCTTTGGAATGTTTTCTTTGCCTCAATTACACCATTTTTTTCTTTGAGTGTTTGCAGTCTCTTTGAGAAGCGCAAATTGGTCTTATAGTCTAAGTGGTAAAATTTTTGTTTTAATTGAGTCTTGTTATTGCATGTCAATTAAAATCCCTGTTTACTACTTGTGTCAATCAAGAAGTAATGATTATCTGCTATAGAGCAATATTGAACTGTGTGCTTGTTTAAATAAATAGATTTTTTCTTCTATTTAGTTTTCATTTCAAGAATTACTTTTCGTTAAATGCATAAGATCACTTGCATTGAAAGGCTAGTTTTTGGAATTTCTTACAAAAAATAGATTACAATTTTTCAATAAGTGAAATATTTGTAGGTGCATTAATTGCATCAGTCACATTTTCATCATTCAATGTGAAAAACAAAAAAAAAAACTTAAGTGCATCTTAGTGAAGGTAGAAATCATTTTACTTTTGGACAAGTTGCATTTGGGATAGTGAAAGTGAAATCACTTTGCTTTTTAGAATTTGAATTTTTGAAAAGTGAAAAGTGAAAGCTAGTTGGGGGGGACATTTTGTGTGTTTCATTTTTTTTTGATGCATTACTCTTTGCGATCTCTTCCCTTATTCATTTAAATTTCATTTAAAATCAAAAGGATTATTTCTCCTCATTTAGCTGCATCTTAGGGATTCATGTGAGATCGTTTTAAGCCCAAAATATAAACTTAATTTCAAATCAACATTAAAATAGACCTCAATTAACCTAAGGAGAATTTGGGATTAACATAAATATCTAGAGGTCTAGGCGAGAGATGTGTTTCAACGTCGTTAAGCGTAGCAACTGTTGCTAACAACCCATGTTGCATCTCGGGGGTGATATCTCATCCCACACATGGAAGTATATAGGACTATGTTGTGGGGTTACCCTAATATAATATAATTTCCCTAATATAATAGAATGAGAATGTTGCGGGGTTATCCTTATGTGTTCCGTAATTGAATTTTTTTGTAATACGTATACCATTTAAAAAAAATTAATACTTTATTGAGTAGTCTACTATATGATTGTATAATGCGCACAAGGATATTCAAGCTTCCTACGTGCTTAAATAATATATGAATAATGCATGTAATGATTTTAATCCCAACTCTATCTAAACTCCTTCCTAATTCATAAAAAGTATCGACACACCTTGGGTGAGACTTTTATCCTTCATGGAGGAATGAAAATGCTAGCGTTGCACTAGACTATGATGGAATATTTTGTTGGCAACCAACGACTGAATCCATGGCCTTCGTGATAAAATTTTGGGCCAAAAAATGGTTCCATTTTCAGGACCTTGAAAATCAAGTGTGGATTTAGATCATGGTGTTAAATATTCTCAAGGCTAACATTTAGGAATGGTGGTATGATAAAAGTGATTCATTTATCCTATAACAAGCTGAGTTGAGCCAAAAGATCTTATATTTGGTTATGGGGGGAGTCTTATTTGCAGAACCTGAATGTGATCAGTATGATACTTTCTAGTGTAAATTTACTTAAGAATTATATAATTTCTTGAGTATATTTTGACACAAAACAAGAATTGGTAGTCGTGGATGAATTCATAAATGAAACCACAACTGATTTGCCTATGTTGCATCAGCTAGATATTGAGTTAATCAGAGCTATTTAATTTTGGGCCCAAATGACATTGGAATGTTACATTATTGAATTTGTTGCAGAAAACCATAAGCCTTTCTCCAAAGATGAATCAGTGTTCAAGTACAGGTTGCAAGGAATATTGTTAAAAGAAATTACCCTGTGGATCAAGGTTCTTATGGTTGAAGAGAGACTATTGGTGTTCCAAGGAACCAAAATTGAAGATTAAAACCCTAGCTACGGGGTAGGATTTAGTGGATATATGTTTCTCAATTGTGGAAGATGACATGATGTTATGATGGATGCATAATATTTGCATAAGGCATGAGATTTTAGGGAACTTAGAAGGGAACAAATAACTGGTGAGTGACAGGAAAATAAGTTGTGATAGATTAAGAGAAGAAGAAAGGAGTTGCAGCAGATAGGTGAAGCGTCGAGTAGTCTAAGTTTGAGGATAGGAGGAATGGATAGCCCAAATTTGTGGAATAATGAAGTAGGAGAAGGATCTCATTCTAAAAAAATAGGAGGAGCTAGAGGAGATGTGATAGGAGGCTAACATAGAGGAAGACTTGAAAGCCACTAGGAATCAAAAGGAATCTCGACGCCTGAAATTCCTAGAAAAACAGTTGTAATGGTGGATTAGAATACTCCCGTAGATGAAGAGATGCATTTCGTGATGAGGTAATTATTATTTGTAGATTATTCAGGCCCTAGAAGTAGTATTTGCAAAGTAGTATTGCAACTCATTCTCTTTGTAACCTCCCCCTAAAACTTTATCATAATTCTATTAATTTTATTTTTAAATTAGTTAAAATTTTGAAACTCCATAAACTTCATAGTAATTAGATAGCTGGTATTTCTAGTGTGTTTGGTAGTTCTAGTAGTAGTGTTCAAACAAACTCTGAAATTTTTCACAACTTGGTTCGCAAGGTTTTGTATTAATTCCTCCTGGTCAAACAGTAATAGAGTGGAATGTAGCAGGGTCTTTCACCCGGTATCCTGAACTCTTAGCTGAGGAGATGAAGATGTAGAGAAACATTGGTATCTATGAAAATCCATCTAAAGGTCTAGATAAACCCTAGACACCACTAAGATCATTGAATTTGAGACAACTTTGTAGGATGGAGAACTATGTTTTTTCATCAAATGGTATCATTTGAATCTAAATCCATCTTTGATATAGTTAAACGAAAGTTTATTAAATAATTCAAACCTCCCCACACAAAATAGAATGGTTTAAATTATTTATTCTATATCAAACAACGTGAGGGAGAGACTGCATTAGAGTGCATGAAACAATTTAACTATGCAATTCAAAATTTAACATACCCTATTGATCCTCATCATCAAAGGGATCGATTTACTAAGGCTCTGTTGCTATTAAGTAGAACTCCTTTGACACAACATAAGATTGACACATTATAATATGCACTAGAATAGGCTATGAAGATTGAATCCATGATGGGATATCCACATGAGTATAAGACGATAACTACTTCTAATGATCTTGCTATTATTGATTTACAACATCAAATTGAATATCTAATTGGGAGACTTAAGGATATGCATGTGACACAATCTTTGTGTCCACATGTTTGGTGCACTAATTTCCATGTTGAGGGACATCATGTTGTTCAGTGCCTAAGGTTTTGGAGCACATGCCCATCTATAGTGCTTATGAGAAACCAATGAAACATAAGATTGATAATCTCAAATGGGAGAAATTCCCAAATAGTCGGATCCATAATAAAAGCAACAACTCTCCCTGGGAATAAACGAAAAACTTCCCTCTCTACTGAAAATATTAAAAAAAAAAACTCATGAATGACAATGACCACGACATTAATCCATCACATTACCCAAAAAAAAAATCCATATTTCTCCCATAGATTTCTAATACAAAAATTAAACTTTTTCTCTTGATTGAAAATAACAACAAAAGAAAACATTCCACACCAGATAAACATTTCCAAAACAACAGAACAATGCTCAACAAATAGAAATGAAACAAGGAAATGATATAATCAACTATTTTAGAAAAACCAACACCAACCCCCTGGGTGAAAATGTGAAGTTGGGTTACACTTTTTTCCCTTTTTTGAGAAAAAATACCATTTTTTTTTTGTTCTTCAACTTTTTGCAAGGAAAAACAACTTTTCTGCTTAGAATTTCATTTTACTATAAAAATAAAATTTGTCAGAAATTTTATTAACTTTCTATTATTTATTTTTTGGAATTTTTTATGCACATTTGATATGCCAACTTAAAATTTCTTTGAGTGTATGTTCTTTAACAATCAAAGGATTCATAAAAAGTCATATTCAAACACGTTGATGTATTCTTTGAAAACATTGTGTTTTTGAGAAATAAAATGTGTTACAACAATCTAGACAGGGTCTACTTCGGTTTCATTATATTTATGAAACCAACTGATGCATATCATAATTACTAGATTTTTTTGAATTGATCCAACGTGAAAAAACTACATATTTTGAATATATTTCGACCCACACAAAATTTCTCAACATATAACTTGTAAACTAAAAATCTAAAGACTACCCATTACAGATGATAGACCAATGTAATGCACCATAATATTTTCAATTTTTTTACAGTGTATTTTGGAAGATACAAAATATTGATTTCACTGAATCATAATGACCTTCAGAAATTGTTTGCACCCATTTTATTACAAAATTAATTAAAATTAGTAAATATTTATGAAATTCCATAAAAATTGTATTTCCTGAAAGTATATTGAATTTTGCAAATGTGTATCTTGGTTTCGACAGTTAATTCATAAAGTTTCATGGAGTTTAATCAGTCCAAAGTTGAAGAAATGTGTTTAGAGCCGAGCTACTACGTAATTGCAAATGTGTTAGTTCGGCCGAATTGTTTTTTGTCCCGACGGCCCGTCAATTCTAACGTCACAAAATTTCGTCTGAAGTTTTTACAAAAGTTCAACCAAACTTTTAATCGACTTTTACATCGCCCGAAAAATTCAATGAAACCCTCCAAAAAGACATTTCGCAGCTATAGAAACAGCCGAAACCGGAATCATTATTTTCGCATAATTTCACACATTTCTTCATTTGGGCTGATTTTGCAAAGGACTTTTTTTGGGCTTAATTTTCAAAGGATTCTTTTTGGCTTAATATTCAAAGGAATTTTTTGGAGGTATGTGATACATTTTTTGGAGGTATGTGATATTTTTTTGGATGCTTTTGGGGCTTAATTTTCAAAGGACATTTTTTTGGAGGTATTTTATTTTTAGAGAGTTTTCGGGCTTAATTTTCGAAAGACATTTTTTGGATTTTTATTGGGCTTAATTTTCAAAGGACTCTTTTTAGGCTTAATATTCAAAGGACATTTTTTGGAGGTATTTTTTAAAGTGATATTTTTTTGGAGACTTTTTGGGCTTAATTTTCAAAGGACATTGTTTGGAGGTATTTTGTTTTTAGAGACAATTTTTTGGAGGTTTTTGGGCTTAATTTTCAAAGGACATTTTTTGGGGATATTTTTTAAAGTGACATTTTTTAAGAGGTTGGGCTTTTACATATATATTGATGTCCATGAATTCCATTTTTCATTGCAAATAAATAAATCCCATATCCACATTCAAGATTTTCTAAAGCTTATGTACCACTCAATCATATGCAACATGTTCATTCTATCCTAGCCCACAATTGACATAGAGTCAACGCAAACTTTCAACAAATTTGTAAAACAACAAACTCGACCTTAAAATATTTTGCAAAAACAAATAACTATACTAAAAATAAACATCATATGTAATTAAATTTATTCTATTGTTTCTTTTCAATTTCTATTTCATTCTCCAACATTAAATTTACATTGACTGTACAACATTATTGACAAAATAAACATATAAATACCATTGAATTCAATGGGAATCAACATATTCATCATTCTATTAAAACTAGGACAAACAATATCTATATTTTTTGACTTCTCTTTCAAAAACACTTCACCACACCCATTTTATTTTTCCTGCCCATATTCCCACCTAACCTTTGCAAAGTTAACCCTTAACATGAATGTAGAACAAATTTTAATTAAAAAACACACCATAAACCAAAAAACAAAAAACAAAAAAACATGACACTAAAAATTTCAAATACAATATTTCAATATATATTGCATGAACTATATTTATATATTTCAATATACAATAGATTAAATTATAAAATAATAAATATTTAAACTTTACATATTAATAAATATAATTCAAAATATATTTTAATTTAAATGAACATTTTTAAATAATAATAAATATAGATTTTATAAAATTCAATGTAAATACATAATATATGTAACATATTTCAGTAAAACCTCACATGGAAATGCAAGGAGTTAGAATTTTTTTATACAAATTACCCACAGGTAACTATCCAACTACTATTAAATATTCCTCACTAATCATTGGATAGAATGTTAATGAGTTCATAGAGTAACCTTAGAGAGGAATAGTAAGTTGCATAACCATTAACAACCACTATTGTAGTACATTAAAATAAACTGTATGATGTAACCTTACATCCATTTCATGACTCCTTTAACAAGATTAATTAATCACATACTTGACATTATGAATATCACAACAAGAAAGGAATCAAGATTATCAATCTGACACAATAATCAATCACATCATTGAAAATTATTATACCCTGGAAACCTTGTAGGGTGAAAAGTAGAAAATGTTTAATTTTATTATTGAACGCTCGTGAGGGTGTTCATCCCTCACTCAATGGCTTATAAGGGAGACTATCCCTTAACCATTGTTAAACATATTACAAGGAAATATCATTTAAATAAAAATATCTAGCTTAAAGCCATTACAATAATTATGATAGAATTTACCCACTAATCTTCATATCTTGGTGGCATGGTTGTACCTACAATGGACCATCCTATAGCTCGCACTCATCTACATGAACCATTAATCATTTACCTACCACCATGTTAATCATAATATATCCTTTGCACAAGTCACCATCATTTCCTGCTAATGTTGTCTTCAACATACATTAAGCATAATATATCCTTTGCACAAGTCACCATCATTTCCTGCTAATGTTGTCTTCAACATACATTGATGTCAAGATTAATAAAGTATTAATCAACCCATTCACAAATCTATACTAGTGATGCTTCTCCATCTATTCATGTACATTCATGACATGAAAGTAAAATATCGTGACATTCTTATTCTTCCTTTAATAGCATTGGGTATGCACTAGTTATAAACAATCAAGTTAACTAATATTTCTCTCGCATAAGCAAACATTCTTGCAAGACAATTAGTTACAACTTCCAAACATTTATTTAAAAGAAACCAATACATTAGTTACAATCTTCGTGCATGCACATTACATAAAGTTCATCAAAATAACTAACCCTTAAGCTACTATTTTATATGCAAGTAAATAAATCTAACACAACAAATTTTGTTCCTATGCATGCAAATGCATATAGTTTCCAAAAGAGTCTACCCAAAGGAATGCTTAGCAAAACAGAGCATGCAAGCACTTGTTTTCTTTTTTGTAAAACTAATATAATAAAGCATATTAATACATGTCTTCTTTTTCAAAATTTATACTAAAAATATTTTCCAATGTAGTCTAACACAACATGCTACCTTCTCCCACATACAAATATTTATATTATTTCCAACGAAAGCTAATACAAAACTTGCATGCATATACATGATCTTATTTCAAAAGAAACTAACATAATAGTTATGATAGCATAAAGTACACACATACAATTTTTCCTAAAGAAACATCATAACTCAATATTTTTTCTATCCATGCAAAGAACATATATCTATAACACAATGGCTATTATTTGTGCATTCAAGAGCTTATCATAATAGCCATTCTTTAATGTATGCACAGCATATTCCCTTCTTTAGAATTCTACCATCATTTAGTTATTATTTTCGGTTATGAAATTCAAAAAATTTCCTTCAAAAAATTAGACAATAACTCGATTACAAAAAATATCACAAAAGATTTAATTTAAAAAAATTCAGTTTAAATTTTTTGCAAAAAATACATACTCCAATAAAAAACACTCACTTTAAAAAAATCGAGAGAAAAATGTCTTATAAAAATGAAACGAAGCTCAAAAGATTTACTTCAACTCAAAACACGTACATACCTCCAAGAAATGTCTTTTGAATGTACGTCCAAGAAATTTCTTTAAGTCCAAAACATTTTTTTGCAAAATCAGGCCGCCTCCAAGAAATGTCTTTCAAAAAAATTCTTTAAACCCAAAACAATTCTTTGCAAAATCAGTTTGCTTCCAAAAAATGCTCTTAAATCCAAACTTTGAAGAAAAGTTTTTAAACCCAAACCAAGATCTTTGTAAAATCAGATGAAACATCATGTAAAGAAATGCATACTTCTTCTTCAAAAAGAAGCTAATATAACCTTGTTTCTCTATATTTCTACATGAAAGTTTCTCATGCTTCCCTTCCAAAAACTTACCATAGACAACCTCTTCTATGCATAAAAACTAGGCAACACTAACAAGGTTAACTTAACTTTTAATACACCTAAATCAAGACGCTGACACAATTCATCTAGCCATGCAATATTTTCAAGAGGTTATTTAGGTTATTCTTTTCAAGTAAGAAACATATATAGAACAACATAATATTTTCCAAAGAAGTAATTATTCTTTACATATTCTCAAAAGGTTATTCTTTTCAAGAAAATAACCTTATGAACTTATATTTCATGTGCATAAACTATATTTCCTTATGGAAATGTTTAGTGTTTGTTAACATTTGTCAAATACCACTAAACTACTTCGTAGATTTGTATATATTCCATTTATAATATGATTCATAAGTTCATTAATGCAAAAAGGTATTTGACAAGCAACTAGAGTTCCCATTCTTCCAAAGCTCACATTATAACCTTAAGCTTTGGATAAAAGAATTAAGTTAAGCAGTTACTTTTTTAACACGATTAATAACCCAACATTACTAATGCTACTCAAGGGTTAATGCATTCCTTGTAAAATCTATTTAGGTTACACAAAATCTGCGAACAATTTCTAGAAGAAGAAAAATGAAATAGCATAGTCAACTTATCTGAAGTGGATGATTCCTTCTCGTGACCCCTTGATTGAGAAATCCTGTGAAAAGAAGAAGAAAAATGAAATAACCACTTAACTTATCTTAAGTGGTTGATTCCTTCTCGTGACCCCTTGATTGAGCAATCCCGTGAAAAGAAAAGAATTGCTTTACAATGGCACCAACTCATCACTCTTCACTGCTACAGTTAGTTTCATCGCTGGATTTAGAAGCCCATACATGATCCAACTATATTTCATATAGCTTCATCTATCGAATAATCCATTTTCTCTTCAAATAGATATACCCCCTTAACAGTAACCATACTCATTTGTAATCGACAATAAGCATAAGCCTCACTTGTAATTTTTCATTCATCATGAATTACAATGCTAATGAGAATTTGCTAACCCAACCGGTAGATATAATCCAGAAAAACAAAGCCAACTCTTTCAAGGATATTAAAATTAGTTATAGTAACTAATTCACAACAGGTTCTTGATTGCCAAACATTTAATCAAATGTGAAACAAGATAATTAATACAATAACTAAAAATATGTTACCAATGTAAAAGGGAGGTTACAATATATATTTAAATTTAATATATTATTGTAATTTTATATTAAAAATTTATATTTAATTAGTTTTTAAAAAATAATTTTAAATATACATTTTACAGAAATGATAAAACTTTACTAAAATTTAAATATATTTGTACTAAAATTTTAGATTTTAATGATTATTAATATTTTTTTTTAAGATTATTGTGTAAAAAAAAAAACACTTTTAACCAATTAAAAATAACATAGTCTAATTAACTAATGGATAAAATAACTATTTCCTAAATATATTTTTTTATCAATTTTAATAAAATATTTTGTAAAATTTTTTAAAAGTTTAGAGTTTAAGAAGTTTAAGTTAGAAAATTCTAATATCCTAGATCTAAGGTATTGAATTTATTTATGTATTAAAAAAATATATTTTAAATAAAAATAAATTACAATGTTATTTGAAGCTATATCAGTAGTGAAAAAAACCATTTTATTTATTAGACATAACACACAGGTTGCCATTAAAAAAATAATTGAATTTTATTTAAAAATTTAAAATTTAACATTGTTAAAAACATTTTATAATTTTATTTTATAATTTAAAATTATAGTTTTATGCTAACCTCTTTTACTGGCTATGAAAATGTTTATATATATAATTAAATAAAAAATATATATAAAATATTTATTCTGCTTTTATTTTGAAATATGGAAATGAAAAATAAATGTATTGAAATCCTGCTCGCGTGCTAAGTCGGTGAAGCATGTGGTTTATAAATCCATGCCAGCAACTTGTCCGCTGAGTGAAGAAGGGGGACATATTAGCGGTTCCAATCTAGATGAGTCAAGATGGTCGAGTCATAATCACCATAATTAAAAACAAACACAATAAAATACTGCAAAATGAATTTATTAACATAAAAATTTATATATATATATATATGTATGTTATTTTAATATATAGAAATTAATTAATATATGTTGCTAACATAAAAATTTATAAATATATGTATGTTATTTTAATAAATGTATATATAGAAATTAATTAATATATGTTAGAACATTTCAACTTATTGTAAATCAAAATTTCCTTATAAATTGGGCTGTTGTCGTTTTATTTAAATCGAATGCAAATCCATAGCCATATCAAAGAAGTTTTGATTTAAATGGAATGCAAATCCGCTCTGCAACTGCTCCTCCACGGCGGTCAAGGTGAGAGTTATCTACGGAAATACAGACGAGTGCATAAGATGGCGGTATAGAAAGCGTAAGGTGTGGTAGGAACAAATGGATTTTTGAGGGACAAAATAGCACACCGGAGTATCTCACGCAACATGAGCTTACATTTTTTTCTTATTGGGTAGCAATGATTGACTGCCAGCATGTACAAGACTTACCGCTGGATTCTTCTGTACTATGTTAAAGTTTTTTTATCCATTTTCATTCGATAAACACTGAACTTTGAAGGAGGGTTTCCATTCCTCGTGTAACAGAGCTCTTAAGAGATAAAATATCACAATGCAAACTCTATTCAAATTCTATATTTCAATCAAAGATGTTACACACATATTTATACAGAAATAGTCTCAAGATAGGAAATCTATCTTGGACGTACAGTAATGTGGTTGAGAGATTCTCTCAACCACACACTAAACTAGGAAAAAATATAGTTCTAGCTATATCCTATTATGTAGGAACAAACTCCTCAAATAGGGAATTACAACCATAGACAAGTAGGAATTAAATATTTCTAACTCCCCCCCTTAGTGACTTCTTGTCATGATGTTAATTCACAAAGTCTGGTTGTGGTCAAACATTACAAAGAATATGTCGACATCCATATAAAGGAGCAACCATCCACCGGAATGCATGGGTACCAACCGCTGCAACCGCTAGTCCTGTAGGATGTCCTTCGCATACATGATTATGTCAACCATTATCACTGCATATATGTACCTACAAATCCACCACCATCGGGCGAATTGTATGTGCAGAACCTCCAAAACAAAGAGAGATCAGCGCCTTTCTAAGCCAAATATTCATATCCAAATAACAATCGCTAACAGTTGCGCTGATTGCGCCTTTCGACGCAATTGTCAGATAGAAAAGTGCGCCGACCCTCTTGTGCTCAGACACGCCAATATCTGAGACCGTGAGCTAGGCGTTACTGCAGTCCACCTGCTCCTACGAGCACAAAGCTCCCGTGTACACGTAGCCACAAAGGTGATTTAGCCACAAAGGCGATCCAGCCACAAAGGCTCTATATGTGGTTTCTGGCTCACCACTAACCAGCCACAAAAGCGATATATGTGGTTTTTGGCTCACCACCAACTGGCCACAAAGGCAATATATGTGGTTTCTGGCTCACCACAAACCATCACTTTATAGTGACAAAAGATGGTTTCAGGCTGACCATAAACCATTACAAAGTGGTTTTAATATCACCACGAACTTTCAAATGCCTTTACAAGGCTTACATTCCATACTTCAACATTTTGGAGTTTCTGGGTACATATAATGACCATTACAACAACCATCTAGACTTGCTTATAACATGCTAGGGAGTCTATTCCACAAACCACACTAACTCAAACAAACATCTACTTTGTTGTCCACCATAAACGTTGTTGCTGCTTCATTACCTCATCTTCTCCTACATCCAGGGCATCCTTGTCTTTGTCAAATACCTTCTTGGAATTCCATGTTTAACCTGTCATTCGTTAGAGTTGCAAATTCTAACAAAATAACTTTACCTACATTGAGTTAGCTAGGCTCAATAAGCCTCAATAATATTTAAACATAATTCCAAGAAACTAAATAAAAACATAAACTCTTCACATTAATTTCCCTCTCTGCCCAAAGATGATTATTTCCCAAACATACCAACAACCATTCCAACAATACCTGTGATGGGTCCACTGATAAAGAAACCGGAGTGACGAATTTTCAACTGGACTCAATGTAGTGCATTCAAACACTGATGATCCAGACATAGGCACTCATAGCCACACGAAGAGAACACAATTTTCCCATCAAAAATAGTAATCCAGGACTCCACGGTTCAATCCTCCGTCGCGTTTCAGTATCCAATTCCCTGGCATCGCAACATAATGCCACTTCCCTTGTTCACTGTATCAAGGCTTAGTAACTGCTTCCAAGCATGCTTCCTCATGCTTGTTACTTTCCATCACAATCTACTCCCCTGGTCACACTGGGTACACACAAACGCGATCATCATGAAGCTCCAACCACTACTCTTTGATGCCATTTTCATTGTCATGTCTTCATCGTATCTGGTAGTAAATCATTCCTGCAAATAAATTTGTCTATTGTTGGAATGGGCAATTCCAACAAAGACTAGCACTCATGACAATAGTTGGCCAAACTAAATGTCACAACATTTAATTCCTTTAACCAGATTTACATAAATTCATTTACATGTTAAGTTGATCAGGCTCAACATGGAACAAAAGAATTCACAAAGACAATGTATTTCATCAAAGAAAATATTTTGGAAGTTTTAATGTCATCTTCACATTGTCTTTCCCAACTACTTCTCTGAGGAGCAGCAAATGGTGCAAACCAAGGGATGAAATTCTTAGAATATTCACCCTCATCTTTATATTTTCTAGCATTGAAAAGACCCACCTTCGCATTAATTCTTTCGATTCTGGTGGAGGAAGAGTAGGAGGTGGAGGCGTGATATCCAATTCGACAACGGCCAAGTATATCCATCCCAGCAGCCACACCAGCGGTTGGGAATTCGATCGGCAAAGTCATGTCGATTGAAACAAGTAGACCACCCTACAGGCAGAAGAGGATGCCAAATATCTCCCAGGGCCATCAACTGAACAATGCATGTCCATAGCATTATGCTCAAACTGACTCGTACAAAGCAAACCTATAATCGAGCCCTCAGAAGCATCAGAGGCTTGGCCTTACCACACTTCAGCTGATAGGCCACAGATTTTAAGTCCATTATCAGATACAGATGATGCCACAAACCTAAACTCAGACTTACTGTTATCACCGAGATGAAAATTCAGAAACCCGCAGAAGCCCAACTGGGGAATTGAGCTTGAGAACTCCAACCATCTCATAAAATGACTCGTAGAAGTAATCAACACAGAAAACAGAGAGATAGCTGGGATCGGTAAAGCACGCTCATGGCTGCAAACGCCGCATAATATGGAGCTGTTGTGTGTACAGGTTAAGACAAGATCCACCCTGTGATCAAGTTCTTCGTATGCACCCAGACAGTAAAAAAAACATAAATGCACTTGCTTACCCCAATATACATCTCCCATGCTGATACCTTTAGAATTCCATCTGCGTCCACTTCAAAGACAACTGGAACGCATGGCACTCCACAATGGGCTAGCGGAATTCTCCTCAACTGAAATCTACCCAGCAAATTGTTGTCTGCAACCATTGCTCTCTCGCCTTCATAGACACTAACATGAAATTCTATCTGATAGTCAATCGCCGTGGAGTAATAAAGCCTCATTCGAGTTGGAATGGGAGAATTTCTTGGAATGACTACAGACATGACACCCCCTATGGTTTCGATTCCAAGGCTCAAAGGTGCGACTTCCTGAAAGACTAAGTAGATTCCTTCTTTATTCAAGGCAGCTGCCTGAAGTGCAGTGCCATATGCAACAACTTCATCATGATTTATGCTTTTGCAAAGTTTCTTTCCATGGAAGAAAATTTGGAGGAGTTCCTGTACCTTTGGAATGTGAATAGAACCTCCAACTAATACCATAATTAAGGTTGGCAACACACACAATTAAGACTCGAATTTGAAAATAAAATCTGAAGGGTTTTCAAACCAGTCGCTGAATAACTTCAGCAATCCACCATTTTCTTGACTGAAACTCTTCTATGCCAACCACACGGCATTGAATATCTCCACGGTAAGGTAAGGACTGACGAACGTAGAGGACAGCCTCACTTGTAGTTCCTTTGGGATTGCAGCAGTTGCCATCAATCTGAATTCGATCCAACCCGAACCATTGCACTGCTCCCTCAATCGATGAATCGATCCAGCGGCTCTTCGTTGTTTCCCATGCCAGACGACTAGTTTCACAACACGCTCCGATATGCTGAGGCTCAACCACGCGATCACCAAGGTAGGCAGCACCTCTGAGTCGTTGTGCAGGCAGTGATTCCTCCTCTACGTTGTGGCAATCACCGATTATGGTTCCCACTTGATATGCTCGCCTACAAACGAAACTGAACCTCCACCACCACCAATACGCTGCAGATCCAACCCCAACACGTTCTCATAATAGGCTTACGATGTAGGTTGCCTCATCGCCGATCCATTCCAAGAGAATCACTCCTTACACAGCTCTCCTCAGGTAGGAAACGCTCTTTCTCATATGGACAAACCCAAAAAAATAAACTACAAACAAGATTCTCTTATTTTCTATTTCCCTCAGCCCACGAGGGCCCGAGGCCCACGCCCTTATGGCTCTGATACCAAGATAAAATATCACACTGCAAACTCTATTCAAATTATATATTTCAATCAAAGATGTTACCCACATATTTATACAGGAAATAGTCTCAAGATAGGAAATCTATCTTGGACGTATAGTAATGTGGTTGAGAGATTCTCTCAACCACACACTAAACTAGGAAAAAATATAGTTCTAGCTATATCCTATTATGTAGGAACAAACTCCTCAAATAGAGAATTACAACCATAGACAAGTAGGAATTAAATATTTCTAACTTTAAGTGTTTAATGTGGACTTTTGCACATGAATCTTTGTCTCAGTATTATGTATTTTGATAGAAATTAAGACTTTGTGCACTTCAATGCGAAGGATCATTTTTGATATTAGTGTTTCTATAATATGAAAGGTTTTCTGTGTAAAAATGCAATTGTGTTTGCTGGCTAGGCTACTTTTGTGTTTTGTATTTCCGCTCTTTAATACATGGTTGGTTTTTAATTTGTTATAGCATTCGTCTTGCTTCATCTTGTGCTTTACATATATAAATGGACCCTTTATTTACAGTTTCCCCTTTTTTTTGTCTTACCAAAATCCAGAGGACGTAAAACCCTACCCGTTCCATCAGACTCAGGGTTTAAACCTCTTGGCCTATCAGTCTGATTTGGTATGAGTTGCTAACATATCGGTATACATTTGTACAACTAATTCAGAACTATGCATTAAATCAAAGTTACTCTATGAACTATTTTTTCCGTTCTCCAAATTCTTTATGCTGTAAAATTATGCTTTCTATAATTTTGTATTCTTGTCAAGATCGTTGTCCTTATTGGCCTTGCCCAATTTAGATTTGGGTTGTATTAATCGTCTTTTTCTTAGGTTTAATTTCTCTTCCACAACATTGCTGATTTGGTACACTGTAGAAATGATGATGTATATATAAATATTCTTTTTCTTACTCAACTCATACTTAAAGATAAGACCTCGGTAGAAAATATGTTTAAGGGTGTTTTCTGCTTCACATTCATACACTGAACTTTTCTGGGTTAAAAAATATCTAATTATCCATCATTCATCTATCCACAACACCTTGTATTTTCCATTGAGCTAAAACAAGATAAATAAATAATGTTCCATTGATTCATAAAGTTATTGCCTACATTTCTGTACGGTAACGCAGAGAAATTATATATAATCCTCCACAATTAAACACAGTACTATAACATCATATCTTGTCAAAGTTAACACATAACCACAGAACTTATCTGGAATTAGTTTCGCTGGTTAATCCACCCAACCATGAGTGAGGCGATCACGTTCTCAACTCTTTCTGTGCTCTGTGTTCCTCACCATAGTGGAATTAGCCCTCAAGACTCTTGTCGAACCTTTTCCTCCAATTCAAGTTGCAAATTTCCATTGGTTATCAACCATCTATGGACCACTCTGATATCACAACTATCTGTGGTTCCCTTCTTTTCACTTTGCATAGAACCTCTTCTCTTCTCTGAAATTTCATTTTTATCTTCAGAGGAGAGTTATTGAAATTCTGAATGTAATTCTTTATTCATAAAATATAAAATCAAGTTTATTAACAATATTTAAGATATTCGTTAATCTATTTTCTCACTTAAAAGTCAAATGTAATTTTGTAAAAGTTTAAAATAAAATGAGATAATTAAACTACATGTTATAATTAATTAATATTTTTTCTTTCAAATTTTGTTGGTTATATGTTTCATTTCGAAAAGAAAACTTATATTCTATTTATGTTGCATTAAATTAATGTAATTTTTTTTTCTCATATTAAATGACAAATAAAATGACAAATTTATTAAGTGTGGGAACTTATCCATACTCCAAGCATATATAATCTATGTTATGAAGTTTTTTATCGTTTTCATACTTGTTCTTGAGTGCTAGATTTGAATACTTAGACCTATAAGTTGCATTAATAGATAAAAATGTAAAAAAAAATTTCTCATATTATGTAGAAATTATATAACTAATGTGTTATATGTCTAATATTCTCCTGATCATACACCATTCAACTTCATGCACAATGCAGAATCTATTCCACCATTGATCATCACATGCGGAAATTAACACAATTGCAATGCACACATGAAACCATAAAAATTCACACACAATAACACAATGATTTTATGGGAAAGCCTCAAGCTAAAAACCCCAACTATCTATATATAATATATGTCATAGAGATCATGTAACAATCCTCATACGAATCTGATCATATCAAGCTCTCAGTACAATACAATCGCTACACACTAATCAGGTCCTGATCTAGAAAATCCATGCACCGATCTCTGCCACCTGCTAGCCTGCCTCTACTGTGCAATCCCTGCTGAAGAATGGCTTTGAATGAACTTGAATCCACCTGGATTGCACTGCGCAATCCTCATTGGCATCTCCACTGAGTGTTGGATGCAATCAATGCATCACTATAGTCACAACTGATAGTCATCTTGCCCTTTCACCTATCTCTCCACTGGTCTCCACTAAAACTGTCCATGCACTGTATTTAACTGATGTATTCTTCAATTGATTAATGAGTTAATATTTAGTGAATTAATTCACACCACTCTCACTAGTGTATCAATTAGTTAGACTAGATACAACTAGCTCAACTGTGTCTAACTGAGTTAAACTGAACACAACTCCGCCAACTACTTCTCCAACTCCACCAAACTCTGTCACATGAGTTCTAACTGAAGTCCTCCATGCAATAGCTCCACTAAACCCTCAGAAATAGCGTAATTCCTTCTGTCAGCTCGTGTTCCACATCTGTGCACTTAACTGAAGTGCTCCAAGAGAATAAGATAATGTTTAGAGTCTAAATATTATTAATAGCTAATAATATTCGGCATATCTATTTTTAGACTGGAAATCTAAAAATAGATTTTGCCCAATATGTCTAAAAATAGAAGTCAATCTATTTTTCCAACTTGAACAACCATCCACAAATAACATCTTGCAACTCATAGAATATGATCGACATGTCTAAAAATAGACATAGTCTAAAAATAGACTTGTGCCAAAAATAGCCTGCGGGCCCACTTAGTGAAGGCGACTCTTTTCACTAAGCTCATCATCTTTTTGAATCTCAACACTCCCTCTCAACAAGATAGGGATTATCTGCCACCCCATTCCTGTCTCTATGGTATTCGAATTTGCTCTTGGTGAGCGCCTTCATCAGAGTATCAACACCCTGATCCTCCGTAGGAATGTAAGATAGCAACATGATCTTCCGCTGCACACAATCTCTAATATGATGATACCGGATGTCAATATGTTTAGATCTATCATGAAATATTGGATTAACCGAGAGTTTAATGCAACTCTGATTATCACAATATATCACAGTAGGATCTAAGTGTGAACCGAATAACCCGAACAGGATCTTCCTCATCCATATAGCCTCGCATGCAACCAAAATTGCTGCCATGTACTCGGCCTCCGCTGAACTGAGTGCCACAGATCTTTGTTTCCTTCTATGCCAAGAAATTGTTGTAGACCTGATACTGAAAATCCCTCCAAATGTGCTCTTTCTGTGCGTTGGGCTCCTTGTCCAATCTGCATCCGTGAAGCCATGCAGCTTCACCTCATCCGA
Source organism: Pinus albicaulis (assembly GCA_034641835.2). Classification (NCBI taxonomy): domain Eukaryota; kingdom Viridiplantae; phylum Streptophyta; class Pinopsida; order Pinales; family Pinaceae; genus Pinus; species Pinus albicaulis. The sequence continues at coordinate 131,703,404 of CM076574.1, read as the reverse complement.
CTGTCTATACCATAATCCATATCCCGATGTGCCTCTGAGATATCTCAATACATGTTTTCTTGCCTTCCAAAAGAGCTTGGTAGGCTTAACCATAGCTTGTGAAAGCTGGTTAACTGCATAGCATATGGCCGGTCATGTATTGACTAGATACATGAGCGAACCAACCTACTGTCGATAAACAGTGGCATCCACTACCTCTACTGATGTAGCATCCTCTTTCCTCCAACCACCAGGAAGAGGAGTGTCGATAGGCTTGTAGCCTTGAATTTTGAACTTCTCCAGTATCTCCCGGGCATACTTGCCTTGAGACAAAAAGAGTCCATCCTTCCGCTGACAAATTTCCAATCCCAGGAAATAATGAAGGAGGCCCAAGTCCTTCATCTCAAACTCCTTTGCAAGATCAACCTTGCATGAGAGTATCAACTGTTCATCACCTGTCAGTATCAAATCATCTACATAAAGTGCAATTATCAGCAACTTACCCTCCACCACAATCTGGTATAGGTTCAGATCTGCCTCACTCTTGGTGAATCCAAGATCGGTGAAATAACTGTCTATCTGTGTGTACCAAGCATGAGGTGCTTGTTTCAGCCCATACAACACTCTTTTGAGCCTGCACACATGCGACTTGCTGCTGAAGATTTTGGATCCTTCAGGCTGCTCTATGTACACCTCCTTCTTAATGATTCCGTTGAAGAACGTAGTCTTCACATCCATCTGATGAATGTGCCAACCCATCTGTGCTGAGAGAGCTAGGATGCTCCGTATGGAAGAATACCTTGCGACAGGTGCAAAGGTTTCTTTATAGTCGATCCCCTTGATCTGTGAGAAGCCCCGGGCAACAAATCTTGCCTTGTACTTCTCGACGCTTCTGTCAGCAGCTTGCTTCACTTTGTAGATCCATCTCGAACCTACCACTGATTTCCATTCTGGCCTTGGGACAATCTCCCATGCACTGTTTCTGACAATCGAATCATACTCTTCCACCATGGCATCTACCCATGCAGGGTCCTCCACAGCTTCCTCGAAAGAAGATGGTTCTGTCACGATACACTTGCTCATCAGAGCCATGTATCCAGTAAATCTTTCAGGTGACTGTCTCTGTTTGTGCTGTGATGTAGGTGCTCCTACATTCTGCACTGCATCTAGATTCAATCGCTCAGCTTCTGTAGTGCGCTTTCGCCCTCTGATGTTTGGCGCTGCATCAATGGTTTCTTCCACTCCATGAACCTCCTCTTGTGGCTGATCCACATCCTGAGGCTCATCCTTAGGAACTAATAGCTCCTCATCTGCCTGCAAGTGTAGCTCCCTCTCAAGCGACAACTTCATGGCTTTCTCCTCATGAAATTTGATATCCCGTCACACGACAGTCTTCCGACTGTCTGGAAAATACACACGATAGTTGTGGGGTGTTTTTGTGTACCCCACAAATATCCAAAACTCTATGGTCAACTCTAGCTTCTTCATGGCATCCTTCATCACATGAATTTAAACAGGTGAGCCAAAAATCTTCAAATGAGAAATATCAGGCTTCTTACCAGAAAACGCCTCTTCGGGTGTACTCATGCCAAGTACTCTATGAGGACAACAATTTTGCACATAAACCACAGTGTTGCATGCTTTAGCCCACAAGTGTATGGGAAGGCCCTGATCATGCAACATCGCCCATGCAACACCCATGATCATTCTGTTCTTTCGCTCTGCGGCCCCATTCTGCTGTGGGTTATGAGGCACTATGAGCTCTCTTCGAATTCCTTCTGCGCTACAAAAGTCTTTGAATTCGCCAGAAATGAATTCACCACCATTATCGCTCCTAAGAGCCTGCACCTGCTTCCCCGACTCTTTCTCAACCATTGCCTTGAACTCACATAACTTTGAGTATGTCTCGCTCTTCTTCTGCATGAAGAAGATCCAGCACTTACGAGAAAATTTATCAACAAATATCACATAATACATGTGCTTTCCTGTCGAAGCTACTGAGAAAGGTCCACACACGTCTGTGTGAATTCTCTCAAGGATCGTCGTGGCGCGACTATCCTTCTCATGAAAGGTGGCTTTCAAAAATTTTCCCAAGGTACATCCCTTGCAAGATCTGACTGCGCAAGTGTACCGTTGGGAAGCCCAGTAGAAATCTGCTGCAAAATTTTCAAAGTGCCATGGTGAAGATGGCCCAATCTCCTGTGCCATAATTCGCCCTCATCCTGGCTCACCACTCCTTATGCTTTTCTTGCCATTTATGTGCAGCCATCTACTTGCAATTGATAAAGGTTCTTAACTCGAACCCCTATCCTCCAGGTTTCACCAGTTGCCTTACTGTGCAGGAAATCCTTTCCCTCGCTAAAGACAACATCATATCCCTTGTCTTCCAACATCGCCACAGAGATCAGATTCTTCTTCAATCCTGGAACATGCATGACATCATTCAAGATGAAATGTTTTCCAGACTCCCTCTCAAAGGAAATGGTCCCAATACCAATCGCACTGTATCTACCATCATCACCCATCTTGATGTGCACTCCAAGATCCTTCTCATCCAGATCAGTGAACAAATATTTGTCTCTGGTCATATGAAAAGACGCACCACTGTCAAGAAACCACACTGATCCCATCACACTTGAGACCAAGCATGCGATCAGCAAAAAATCCAGCTCAAACTGTGAGGCTAAGGCCTCTCCAGCTGCAGATCCAATAACCTACTAATTTTTCTTCTTCTGTGGACAATTAATGGCATAATGTCCGTGTTGGTGATAGTGAAAGCACTTCACCTTGGACAAGTCCTGCTTCTTGCCTTTCACACTGGATTGAGAAGGATTTTTCTTTCCCTTCCCTTTCCTTGCTTTGGCAGCCAAAGTGAAATTTTCTTCATCTTCATTCTTCGATGAAGATCCATCCCTGCTACTCCGCCTTATCTCCTCCTGCACAAGATCCGACCAAAGTCGCTCCCATCCTGACAGTTTCTCCCGACCATTGACAGAGTCCTCGTAGGAATGCCAACTCTTCGGAAGCCCAAGGAGAGCTAAGCTCACCAAGTCCTATTCATCTACAGTAACCCCCACACTTCCCAGCTCATCCCTGCACTGGACAAACTTCGTGAGGTACTTGGGTATACTTTCGCCCTTCTCCATTGTTATTTTCCTGAGCTTGTCTTTAAGCGCCAACTTCCTCTGGTCGCTTTTTCTTTGGAACAAGTCTGTCAAAGCTTTCCACATCAAGAATGGAGAAGCTTTACCATGAATGCTAGACACTATGTGATCCTTCACACCTTCCAACAAAATCCTTCGACATTTTGCTGTCTTCTTTTGCCATGCGTCAAGTGCGGCAGCATTGCTAGAAGTAGGTTTTGGAATTTCTGCATCTATGAACTCCTTCAACCCATTATCCTCCAGCACCGCCTCCATCCTGTCCTTCCATGAAATATAATTCGAGTTTCCCTCAAGGGTATACTCCAATCGCAATCCGTTGAAAGACATCTCAACTTCGACACCAAGAAAACACTGTAGAAAATTTGAATTCCACCAGCACAAAACTCAACCGCTTCAATAATTACAATCTGCTCCAATGATCAACTGCTTCGATACCATGTAGAAATTATATAAGTAATGCGTTATATGTCTAAGATTCTCCTGATCATACACTATTTGACTTCATGCACAGTACAAAATCTATTCCACCATTGATCATCACATGCGGAAATGAACACAATTGCAATGCACACATGAAACCATAAAAATTCACACACATTAACACAGTGATTTTACAGGAAAGCCTGAAGCTAAAAACCCCAACTATCTGTATATAATATATGTCATAGAGATCATGTAACAATCCTCATACAAAGCTGATCATATCAAGCTCTTAGTACAATACAATCGCTACACACTAATCAGGTCTTGATCTAGCAAATCCATGCACCGATCTCTGCCACATGCTAGCCTGCCTCTACTATGCAATCTGTGCTGAAGAATGGCTTTGAATGAACTCGAATCCACCTGGCTTGCACTGCACAATCCTCATTGGCATCTCCACTGAGTGTTGGATGCAATCAATGCATCACTATAGTCACAACTGATAGTCATCTTGCCCTTTCACCTATCTCTCCACTGGTCTCCACTGAAACTGTCCATGCACTGTAGTTAACTGATGTATTCTTCAATTGATTAATGAGTTAATATTTAGTGAATTAATTCACACCACTCTCACTAGTGTATCAATCGGTTAGACTAGATACAACTAGCTCAACTGTGTCTAACTGAGTTAAACTGAACACAACTTCACCAACTACTTCTCCAACTCCACCAAACTTTGTCACATGAGTTATAACTGAAGTCCTCCATGTAATAGCTCTACTAAACCCTCAGGAATGGCGTAATTCCTTCTGTCAGCTCCTGTGCCACATCTGTGCACTTAACTGAAGTGCTCCAAGAGAATAAGATAATGTTTAGAGTCCAAATATTATTAAGAGCTAATAATATTTGACATATATATTTTTAGACTGGCAATCTAAAAATAGATTTCGCCCAATATGTCTAAAAATAGAAGTCCATATATTTTTCCAACTTGACCAACCATCCACAAATAGCATCCTCCAACTCATAGAATATGATCGACATGTCTAAAAATAGACATAGTCTAAAAATAGACTTGCGCCAAAAATAGCATGCAGGCCCACTTAGTGAAGGCGACTCTTTTCACTAAGCTCATCATCTTGTTGAATCTCAACATATTAAATAACAAATAAAATGAAAAATTTATTAAGTGTGGTAACTTATCCATACTCCAAGCATATATAATCCAAGTTATGAATTTTTTTATCGTTCTCTTACTTGTTCTTGAGTGGTAGATTTGAATACTTAGACCTATAAGTTGTTCCTGAGTGGTAGATTTGAATACTTAGACCTATAAGTTGCATTAATAGATAAAAATGTGATATTGTAGTTGGCTTATTGAAGCCCTTGGTGTAAATAGACATTTAAAGGTGTGAAATATTGTGTAACTAATAAATGGAAACTATAGTCTCTATGAGTGGTCAAGGAAAGAATGCTTTGATGTAGGATGGACGCAACAAGAAAGATATATTCATTTGTTCACTTAAAAGAGCCAGAACATCTAATTATGGTATAATTGAAGTAATGTAGAAATTCAAATACAACTAATTTAATATATTAAAATTCTAAAATTCTAATTTTTTTCTAAAATCTTGTTATTTTTTTCTAAAATATAACTATGAAAGGAAACATAATATTCTATACACAAATTTCATATTATACATAAATTTTAATATATAATAATACGAAAATTTCATAGTTTAATATATAAAGCAGTAAATTAATTTTCATCTTCCATATATATATTACTAAAAATATGATAGAGGCAATAATTTATAAAATCTAAATACTAACCATTCAATACATTTAAATATTTAAAACTTTAATATTCTTTTTAGAATTAAAAGAAAATCATAATCATTTTATGTTTAAAAGACAAATCAAATTATAATGTCCCAACCTATTTGAATTTGTTTATGAAATAACAAAAATAACATAGGGACGACCATCTAACAACAACAGATGGACACACAAACCTTAAGATCCTTCAATGGTGGATATTGTGTCTTTGCCATCCTACGGTCGGGAGGAAAACATGCAGTTAGGGTAACCATCACGTCTCCTCTGTGACACCCTCCTTGATAATTTGCTACAGTCAGGTTAGGGTTCTTTGCTATGAAATTTCATGGCAAGCCTTTTTCCAGGGCCCGAAGGCTAAGCTCCTCGATGGCTCAGGTTAATTATGTTTAGTCTTTACAACTGATTGAATCGTTTGCCGATTGTACAGGGCTTATGTAACTGGTTTTCCAATTTGGACTTGCAAAGTATTCCGGGGATGCTATAGTTATGCCACCTCCTTTTTCCAAGTCTGGCTATCGCTCGCCTTGAAATCCTACCATTTATTTCACAAATTGGAGTCACACTTTCTCTTCTCGAGTCGGGATGGATGCTTTCACATCTGTACTCTGAATCAAAGTTCCAATTGGTCCAAAACACCAGGACATGGAAGGAGGTTCTGGACAGTTCACTGAGGTAATTTTACAAAACTAGGATCTAGGGTTTCTTAATAAATTATTTTTATTTTGGGCCTTTTTATCTGGTATGAAGTGACCATAATTCATCTCCCTTTTATTTCTTTACATGTCACTTTCCCATGGCTATGCACTGTGGAGCACTAGTAACTAGTCTTCTCGAGTGCTAACGCCTATACCGGAACTACGACAAGTGCTGAATCTAGGGTTTGCTGAGTTTTTTTCATGTTTCTCTTTCCATTTTCCAATGCTGAACTTGCAAAGCCTTGCACGATTCTTATGGTTATAGTGCCTCCTCTTTTTTCGAAGTCTGGCTACCGATCACCTTGAAATCCTAGCATTTATTTCACAACTTGGAGTCACACTTTCTCTTCTCTCGTCAAGTTGGTTGCTTTCACATCTGTACTGTGAATCAAAGTTCCAACTGGGCCAAAAATCCAGGATAGGGAAAGAGGTTATCGACAGTTGACCTAGGTAATTTTACAAAACCAGGACCTAGGGTTTCTAAGTAAATTAATTTTGTTTTCCCCTTTTTATCTGGTATGAAGTGACCCTAATCCATCTCTCTTTTATTTCTTTACAGGTTGATTTCTCATGGCTATTCACTTTGGAGCACTGGTAACTGGTATTTTCGACTGTTGATACCTATACTAGAACTACAACAAGTGTTGAATCTAGGTTTTACTGAGTTTCTATTATGGTTCTCTTTCCGGTGCGTATTGTTACTTATGCTAGGGTTTAGGAAAGACCCCCCGGTGCTTGACATGGTAGCTAATTTTGCATGCTTGCAATCATATGGCTTGAGGGAAAACACTATGTGAGACACTTGGGCCAGAATGACCCCTTTCTAGTGCACTATTTCTTGTTTAGAGAATATAATTGTTGCATTTCTCAAGAATATTTTCTTCCCTTATTAGTTATTATCCTGGATGAATTTTATGACTGTTAGAGGTTATGGCTAGTAATTTATTGTGACATAGTTGTTCTCTTTCTATGTGCTCAGAGGCAACCTAGTTTACACTCTGGGACCGTTAAACTGTACATTATTGAGGTTTCTATGTCTAAAGTATGGATTATTAATGGTTTAATGATTTATAGGACAATGTCGATTTCCTTTTCTTTATAATTTGTTTCCACAATTACTACTGATCTAGAATTATGTAGGAACACAACCAAATACAAACATAAATGTAAATACAGAAATGCAGTAGAAATAAATTTTCATTTCATTAATATCAAAGCATTGAAAGATGCTTACATATAGAATGGAAATAAAACTAGCTCGGGTGATAATAGATAGATAATAGATAGATTATCTCTGAGCAGATATGTGGTGGCTACATGCCTCTGAATTGTATTAGAATGAGTCTTAAAGGGATATTTATTATTTAAAAATGATGGAAAACATTAAACATCCAAAAAAATAACCCTAGGAGATGAAGCGCCAAAATTGTGGGCCCCATTGGGGTAAATTGGTACATCAACTTGACACACACGACACCTCATTAGAAATATCTATCTGAGCTACAAATTTCGAAAATATGGAATAAGAAATGAATTTTTTTCTGTTTTCAAAAAAAAAAAAAAAAAAAAACATCGTTTAGGGCCTCAACGGCTCCAGAAATCTAGGACCCTAAAAACTGCCAAAAATAGTAAATTGTGCTACAATTACAGAAACTGAAAGAAATAATGGTACAATGGTGGGGGTCCAAGTGGAATAAGGAGGTGGCCACCAATATTCATGTGGATCAACCACAATGTTATATCTTTCATTTTTCTTTATATAAATTCTGAACAAGAAAGTTTATGGTTAGAATTGTTAGATGCATGCTCGTGACTTGTTTCACTTCTTGAAAAGCTGTTACCCACATATGGAAATACATATTCTTTTAATGAAACACATTTTTCCATATTTCCTTCTTTACAAGTTTCTTGGTTGCATGAGATCAACCATAATCGGGGACTATACTTTAGTTTACTATTAGTAAAATGTCTACAGATATGAGGACTGCCCCGGGCTGCCATACTCTGGCTTGGTCTAGGGCTAACCTCTATTTCTATTCTTAACATTACCCAGAACATGTGCCCCACAATATTCTTTAGCAATTTTGTATTGCTGCTTATGCTAGGGTCTAAGAAAGAACCCCCTGCTTATGGCAAAGTAGCTAAGTTTGCATGCTTGTAATTATATGGCTTCAGGTAAAACACTATTTGTGCAGTAGTTGGGCCACGATTACCCTTTTCTAGTGCCTATTTCTTGTTCAGAGAATATAATTGTTATATTGCTCAACATTTTACCTATTTCTTGTTCATAGAATATGAGTGTCACATTGCTCAACATTACCCATAATATTCTCTACCAAAGTTCTATTGCTGCTTATGCTATGGTTTAGGAAAAAAACCCCTATGCATGGCATGGTAGCTATTTTTCCATGCTTGCAATTATACGGCTTCGGGGAAAACCCTATTTGTGAGGAAGTTGGTCTAGAATGACCCTTTTCTAGTGCCTTATTTCATGTTGAAAGAATATGAGTGTTACATTTCTTAAAACGATTTTCCTCCCCTCTTAGTTTCTATCCTCGTTAGAGGTTTTGAAATAGTTGTTCTCTCTTAATGTGCCCAGAGGTAACCCAGTTTACCCTCTGGGATCGTTAAATTGTACGTTATTGATGTTACTTATTGTATGGATTATTTATTGTTTATTGATTTTCATGAAAATGTTGAGTTCCATTTCTTTATAATTTGTTTCCACAATTATTGTAGTGCTATATCTTGCAATTTTCTTTATATAAACTGTATAAAATAAAGCGTGTGGTTAAAATTGTTAGATGTACGTTCCTGGATTGTTTCGTTTCTTGAAAAGTTGTTAACCACATATGCAAATACATATTATTTTAATGAAACACATTTTTTCGAGTTTTTCCTTTACAATTTTCTTGGTTGCATGAGATCATCCATAGTGAGAGGCTATACTTTATTTTATTGCCAGTAAAAGGTCTGAAGATATGAGGACTGCCGTGGGGCTTCCATCCTCTGGCTTGTCCTAGGGATAACTTCGATTTATATTCTTAACATTACCCACAAAATTTCATTTTAAAACCTACTATTTTTTTCATGTTATACAAATGTTCTTTGAAAATTCAAACTGTAAATGTAAATTAACTATTCATTCCATGAGCTCAACTAGATTTCCATAAGGGATGAGAGAGATCAACCACAGTCAAGGACTATACTTTAGTTTACTGTCAGTAAAAGGTCTAGAGATATGAGGAATGCCTTGGGCTGGTCTAGAGATATGAGGAATTCCTTGGGCTGCCATCCCCTAGCTTGGCCTAGGGCTAAGTTGGATTTCTATTCTTAACATTACCCACAATATTGAATTTTCAAACCTGTTGTTTTTTTTCATGTTATATAACTGTTCTTTCAAAATCCCAACCGTAAATGTAAATTAACTATATATTCTAAGACTTCAACTAGATTTCATAAGGGATGAGACTAACCTTTTCTCTCTCAGTAAACAAAGACAATAGTTTTCCAGGCACAATTCCCTAGGAAACCCATAAAAATTCACTCCACCACAACCACTTAATTGAACTTTCAAACCTTACCATACAAACACGTAAAAAAAGTTATCCATGATCCACACCTACTCTTATTAACCTCGTCTACACGTGCACACTTTTCGTTTCAGCTTCCCTTTTCATGCGCTAGCACGAACCCCATCACAGTTGAACATTATTTTGTTTGAGATAATGCCTCATTTAATATGCATACTACAGATTAGGGATTGGTTTGGTGTGTTGGAGGATGTTGAGAGATTCTCTCAACTTCTCCCTCCAAAAGTGGAATCAGTTGGATATCAGCAGCACTATAAAAATTGTAATATATTCATTTGATGATATATATAAATTCAATTATTGTGTGTGTGAATATTGTGCGTTTTTGCTCTCTCATAATTTCTAATATGGTATCAGAGCCAAGTTGGGCTTAATCCCTCACGGGAGTGCCCAAGAAGATGTGAGAGCAGTGTGAAGTTTTGTGTGTTTTATTTTATTGTTTGTGTGACGATGGTTAGTACACCAGCAACTTGAGCGCTGCTATGTTGGCGTAATCATTTTATTGGGCGTTCGCTGCTCTGATTGGGTTTTGAATTGGTGCCTCCACGACCCTACGACACTGCTCTACACCATCGAAATCCAGCGGCAAAAGGATCCTGTTATAAACTCCGGTTTGTAGTAAAGAGCCTGGAGACGACATCTATTGCAAACAGATAACGCCATCCGCTTTATATTACTTCCAACGAATTTGAGAATAGAGGAGCTTCTTCTTATCAGAGCATTCCAAGAGGTAGTTCCAGTTTGCAGCCAAAGTGTTCTGCAGACAGCGGCATAGATTCAATAAAAGGAGGAGTTGATTCTGTTGGTAAAGCGTTCGAATCGTGGCAGAGAAATTGAAAGTCCGCGGTGAATATCAGAGGTAACAACATTAAAGAGATCAGCGTTGAAAGCCGTTTAGAACGGCCTCTACGTCTTTCAGACAATAAGATGCCTTCAACGCTGCAGAGGGCAGACGATGCTCAACTCATCGGATGGGGTGGCCGGCACTGGACTGCGGAAATCGGTCTTGAAAGCACTCGCTCAGGAATTATGGGAATGTGACGAGGCTGAATTGATTGGGGATGGAAGATTCGACAATTTTAGGACAGTGCTATGACACACAAGACCTGGAAGCTTTGATGGGCGATCAGCAGAGCTTGGCTTACGAGTCCGACAAGTACTTCACGGGCTATCCTCGGAATGTGAAGCTTCCAGCAGTGACAGTTTCCCATTTGGGAATTATAATGCCAGCCGGAGAAGTTTATGGAGGATTGTTGGATGGTATTTACAATAAGGAAATAAGATCATCATTTGGGCGTTCATGCTGTGGGAGGATGAAGCAAACTGGAATACGTTCGATATTTGCAGACTCTGCTAGCCACTTGATACCTATGGTCAGGCTCCAGGGGTTCTCCTATTAGTGGGAAAATCCACTTTGAAGACCGTGGTTCACGTAATAGAATGGTTATTAAGTTTGTTAATTTTGATATTTAGTGGTGTGTATAGTTATTATTATTTTGTAAATTATTGAAGAAGAACCAATTATTGAATAGATTTGCGTAATCTAAATTAGTCATTCTCGACGTTCTTCGGTGCTGAGAGAACAATTGGCTAATTTGATTGTGTGAATTTGTTATATGCTGATGGGTCTTGTTGTTCCTCGGGGCTTCAAGAGCATCGGTTACAGGTTATACAATGAGATCCTTGTGTAAAGGTCACTTTGTAGGATTGATCGTTGATCATATTCTGTACCTAGAATATTTTCCTATAGACTGTTGAAATTTATTCTTCGGGGTTATTTCACAGATGGAAATATTTCCATAGGATAGTTCAGTGTCGAGACTCTTCTTCGGGGGTGTCAAGAATCTTTGATCATACAAATTCAGCATTGCTGGTCAGAAACAAATGTATTTTAAATGGGTTGAATGGTAGCTCGAAAATGGTGGAGAAAAGAGTGTTGTCTATGAGATCTCAGAGTGGGTACAAATGTTAATGAAGACCAAGGCAGACAAATGTTTGTATTAAATTAGTGTGTTCTTCATTTCTGTAATGTAGGCATTAAGGGGGGGTGTTTGAGATAATGCCTCATTTAATACGTATACTACAGATTAGGGATTGGTTTGGTGTGTTGGAGGATGTTGAGAGATTCTCTCAACTTCTCCCTCCAAAAGTGGAATCAGTTGGATATCAGCAGCACTATAAAAATTGTAATATATTCATTTGATGATATATAGAAATTCAATTATTGTGTGTGTGAATATTGTGCGTTTCTGCTCTCTCATAACTTCTAATATATTTTCCAGTCTATTCGCTATTAAATGCTGGTGGGCAGTATATGCAGATTTATTTATTTTTAAATCTAACGATGGGTATATATTGCCCACCAACATTTAATAGCGTATAGACTGGAAAATATTTGTTGCCATGACATGATCTTCCAAACACGTACCTATGTGTCGAAAGGCACGACACCACAACGAATACCTCAAAGGGAGAAATTTGACTCTTCCCTAGGAAGAAATTATTTTTCCCCCTTTTTTTTTTCTTTTCCAAAATCATTCTCGAAACCACCACCCTTTTTTACATTCATATTTTTTTTTTCAATTATTAAATAATTATTTAATGTGTTTTTGTAAATAATTTTTACATTTTTAATGTAAATATTCTTTGTTTTGTGTATCCTCATTATTATTCAATGTAAATATTTTTTTGCATTTTAATGTAAAGAATTTTTCCATTTTTTAAATTTAATTTCTTATTTTTATTTTACTATTCCTTACATTTATTTACAAATTTTGTACATTTTTTCACCATTTTTTAAAATTACCCTTACATTTAAATATGAATGATTTCATTTCATTCTTCTATCTAAATAATTATCCTTAATTATTTAATGTAAATAATTTTTTTCATTCTACATTTTTAATGTAAATAATTTTTACATTTTTTTACCTTTCAATGTTTATATAAATGTTTACATTATTTACATCATTCTATTTTACATTTTATATTTTTTCCAATTATTTAATCTGTGTGTAATTACATTTTACATTTACATTTTTTCAATTATTTAATTACATTTACAATTTTTTTAATTAATAGATAACTGCTTCTAAGCTTATAGTTCCTAAGATTTATTATTTATGAATTTTATTGTTGCTATTAAATTAATCAAACATGTTTTCTTCTATCAATTTATTAATACTGATGATGACTATACAAAACTTTTGTTGACATCATGATTGAATTGTTGCTATATGAATTAGAGACATCATGATTGAATTTTTGCTATATGAATCAGAGATGAAATATTTCAGTTTATTGAACTTGAGCATCTTATTTTTACTTTCCTTGTTTCAACAAAAATAATTGTTTCTCCTAGTGAATCACCATTTGTTGGTTTCCCAACAAATCCCCTTACATTTTTTCTAAATGAAACATACCCTTTTTTTTGCTTATATTTAATTTTAGATTATTAGATTGTCATATTGATATCTAACATCATTTTTTCCTTCTTATTGGTTATTTTATCTTTTGATCAATGATAGAAGTCTTCATTTATTCATGATTGTCTACTTAAGCCTTAGAATGAGCTTTGAAACAGTTTTCTTTACATTGGTTCCATGATTTATTTTCATGATGATTATCTTTAATAAATTGATTGATTCCTAATGTCATTATGAATGATATATGGGTTAGGTATTGTCCTTATGTTTTCTTGAAAAATTGAAAGCATTTATGCTTTCATTACCTTTATGTTACATGGACACCATTATTTCTCAATTCCAACACCATTAGGGATTTATCCCTTATTAAATGGCTCATACAATTCATATGGCATATAGTCTTTCCGAATGTCAATTCATAGTTATATTTTTCCCGAACCTTTTAAACTATGGATTGAACCTATGCAATTCAAACCTATGCGATCAATGGCTCATAGTATTTGAGTTTGGGTTTATTTTATTTTAATGTTTTATTGCACCAATTCCTATGCTCTTGAACCTAATAATGCATAGTCATGTCCTGTATTGATCATTCAATATATGATAAGGTTGGGAATTAATTGTTTGATTTGTATTTTTGGTTATGTGGCAACAATGGTATTAGTGGCTTATTGCATGCCCAACATGTGGATTGTGGTTTCTATGAACAATCCTGAGGTTTGACTCATTTGATTATGTTTTAGAACTACCATTAATTCGACCTTGTGTTATTGGTACTCGACCCTTGCTATCATTTCAAATTGATTCATACCAAAAACTTATCCGAATGGTATGCAACTATGGTTTCACCCCATTTGAAACCTTTTTATAACCATTTTGCAAAGGTCTCTGGTATGTTGTTCTATTGACTTACATCCTATCAAAAACCTAGACAAATTTTTTGTCGGTCCATTGTGAAATACTCAATCAAGCCTTATATTATAATCTTATAAATAATCTTGGCATATTTTTAAATAGAATCCATGGTAAGAATAAAACCTAGGCTGGTTGTGAAATGGTAGATGCCTACGAGGAATATTTGGCCCTTTTTAAACAAGTAGGATGGTGGGAATTCATTCAATTGTTTTAGGGAAAAATGTTGAAGTGGCTTAATAATTCACACAGATCTCTAATGGCAAGGTCGTGCGAGTAGGAGATTTGGATATTTCTATGAATGAGGCCTTCATCATTGAAGCTACACGACTTCCTACAGAAGGTCAAAGATGTTCTAAGAACTCTTTAGTTAAAGATATTCCTTGGGACAAGTTCCTCGTCTCCAAGAAATAATCTTACAACATGAAAGGTATGTCTGTAACCTTTTTAAAGAGAAAATGGATGACCTAATTATTCTTTTCAGATGATATATTACATGTGAAGGCCACTATAGTATTTTTTTCTCCTACCATTTTGGTTTCTCATGGTGTTTTTGGGTTAGAAGTTGAATCTCCCTTACTATTTACATAAGTCTTACAAAAATGTCTAAATTATACTAGAGGGGTTTCGAGAATCCTGATATGAGTTTTATTTCATTATGGATTAATTCATATTTTTCTAGAGTTTTGATTGAACCAATTAGGGTATTCTTGGGAAGTTTTTCTCTGTGGAAATAATTTCGTCAAACCTCAAAAAAATCACGAGGAAAAACTCTTGCCAAAGGTTGAAGAAATTGATGAGGTTTTTCACGAAAATTATATACAAACCCTCACTTATCCTCCTCGTCAAGGACCAATGCCTAAAAACCCTAGCATCTTATAGTATCATTTGTATACCCTGAATGGCATAAAGGAGGAGTCCGAAAATTTAGATTTCACTTGAATTACTCGTAGTATGGCTAAAGGAATCAAAGTTAGTTTTATTGAGAAAAACCTTGATTCCACTCTTATAGGTAACTTTGAGTCCAAGTTGAATGATTCTGTATATTTTGACCAATGTGAACTTGCAAACAAGATAGCTGAAATATGAGAAAATTGTAATCACATCATCCCACATTAGAAATAAATAAATTTCCCAACAAATTTCCTAAGCCAAGAGAAACAAATATAAAAAAAATTCATTAGAGGAAATTAAAAATAATAAAACAATAGTTAAAATAATAAAATAAGAGTTATGAATTTTGGAGGGAAAACAAGAAAACTACTTTTTTAATTGTATTTTCGGCTTTTCTCTTTATAGATTTAGTCAAATTTCAAGTTTAGACACTCATTAGATGCGGAATTAAATTTCACATCCAGCGAGTACCCATTATGCATGCTTTTGAGATTACCCATATTGATAAAAATTGCAGATACATTAAAAAACATGTTAAAACACATTTTTTTAATGTATCTGCAATTTTTATCAAGGTGGGTCCTCTTAAACGTATCCATAATGGGTACTCGTTGGATGTGGAATTTAATTTTGCATCTAATGATTGTCTAAATTTTAAATTTGAGTAAAGTTATAAAGAGATAAGTTGAAAATACAATTAAAAAAAATAGTTTTTCTTCTTTTCCCTCATGTACCTCTTTTTAAATTTAAATCATTTTGATTGGTTTACATATTATGACATGGAAATTACATGAAAATTTCATGGGCACTTTTAGGCTGACTCTTTCCTTTAATGTAAACCCCAACTATCCATATAGATATTCTTAAGATACCTTCTCCTGAATAGGAAAAACCAGAAGTTGGTAATGTCGAAGATCATGAGTAGAAAGTTTTCTTCTGCATATCTAGAAATAATCTTTCATTTGCATCAATAATGACTGCAAAAATCAAAAGGATTCTCACAAATTCCTACAGAGTTGGTTATGGCAAGATAAGTATATGGTCGTATTTCCTTACCTCAAATACAAAGTCCATGAATTACAGAGATATAATAGACAACTAAAGCTATAGAAAAATTCTATGATAGAACAACATGACAAATATATTATTGAACTTAGTGATAAATTATAGTTGGATGAGAAACAAGTTGTAATTAAATGCTTTGGTGTTTAATGTGATAATTACTTCTAATTTGCACATTTTTACCACATCCAAATGAGTAATCTTTAGGTCATTGTTTTTCTATTTTCATATATTTTTAAAGGTATGAATCAATACTTGTTGGTTTATTAATGTCATTAATAGTAGCTACATAATCATAGATTATGTAGCCACTATTCAAAATAGACAATTCTTTATTAATTGCATCTATGTGTTATCCTACAAGTAATATGTAACTCTGTGGCCGAATATGAGTTTCCTCATTTAGTGTTTTTGGTTGTTGTTCACTGTGGACATGGAATATTGTTTATGGAAAATGTTTATTTTTGAAGTAATATCGATATGAACAATCGAGGTCAAACCTATGAGATGAACATTGATACCAATATTTTGGGGAACCCTCATCTTAATTTTGTATTTGTAATAATTTTGTATGTGATATTTTTATATAAATATATGATCAACCATTTGAGTGTGGGGAATGGGGTGGGGTGGATGGAATAGACGAAGTTGTACATTTGGTGACATTGAAACTTTATATTATCTAATGTAATTTTTTATATTAAAGTTCTTTAATATGAGATTTAGTTATGTTACTTTAGTATCTAATTGTTACCCTTTTGGAATTTTATTGGTTTCCTTGAATTTGATTCAGCGAGTCCTGAATTTAAAAAACATCATTTTTTATTCAAAACTATATTTTTGTAGATAATTTAAATCATTCTTTAAATATTTTATCATTTCTCCCTAGTTAGAAATTCTCTTTTGGTTATTCTACAAGTGTATATCTTTATATACTTGTTAACCTATAACCAATTATAAATATTCACATAGGATACCCAAGAGAAATTTAATAGATTCTTTCTCGAAAGAGAAGGGAATAGATGGCTAATAGAGCTTAAAAACATGTCAGGAATAAACACACTAAATGGCTTGGGTTATTAAAGAACTTATGTTCGGGTTGTATCCTCCTATTGACGAGTGGTCATTTACGCCCATAAACAGGTACCAAACCTAGTAGCCTCCAACCAATAGTCCTGCGACCTCTAGGAGTTCAACTATCCTCACAGGTTTTCCAGGTACCCTTACAAACTTTCATCTTGTCACTATCAACATGTTTCCATGGCCATTTACTAGAATTGTGAATATGAATCCTTTCATTGAGTAAGAATCCCTATAATATCCCCCTTCACAATGCCAAACATATATATTTTTATATGCATTCCACTTTTATGGCACTTTGCACTTTCTCAAGCCTTTGATGGACTTTGGTTATATGCATCAGAACTTTTAATGATTATTTAATTCATATGTGCCTCTTCTTAATATTCCATGGTGTCTCATCCCCCATACTCATTTTTTAGTTTTGGTTTGCAACCATTATACTTTTATTAATATGCATGTGTTATCATAATTACATTACCATACCTTATAGCCTCAAAACATAAAATGTGTGTGCATGAGCATACTAGCCCCCAAAACACACAACACTGATGCACATGGGCACAATGACCCCCATAAAAAATTTAAACACATGCACCTGACCGCAATGGACTTCAAGAGATGTCCTAATCTCACTAGCCTATTTAGTGCATTCTAACTCACCATCTTAGTTCTGCGTAAACATGATAATTACATTCCAAGGGTTGAACATGGGTATTAAATTCATGGAGAGATACAAACAACTATCCAACAATTAAGCTAGATATATTGAGAGGACAAGAAGTTTATGAATTTAGCTTTGGAGAGTTTAATTTCCAAAATAGGATATAGATGATGCCATAGGTAATTATGATGATATGTCTATGGAATTGAATGTGTTTTCCAATAGGGTTTTCCTAGACCTGGATTTGGTGTCACAACAAAAATTCCATGCGGAGGGGGAGCAACACTTGACTCCAAAAATCCCCTAAGGTAGAAAATATTTAGATGTCTAATAAAACCTATGGAGAAAAGATGTCTTTTTCCTAGGCGAAATTTAAAAATGCAAGATGTTCCCGTGAACTGTATAAATATTTGATTCACCATGTCCTTAAGATAATTATGAATCATCATAAGCATGATATTTCTAATGACAACATGAGGCCAGTTATTGATTAGGTTGAAAAGAAGGCCATATATGTACCTCATATATGGGCTAAAAAAGTACATTATGCCATACAAGAGAGTAAAATTAAGAAGATTAAGTTTAGTTTCTTGGGAACAATATAGAAAATTATTGATTTATATGAAGTAGGTGATAAAAAATGACTTACTAAAATAGATATAAGTGTTTCATGTAATGTTTAATTAATGAAAAAATAATTTCATTGATGTGAAATGGGATGTATGGATAACAACAACAAGACCATCTACGATGACCAAAGAAGCGACAAGACTCTTCGTGAAGCAGTATGACAACATGACCTTTCACAAGGTCTTATTAAATGGGTGCTTGAAGTTATTTTATTTTTTTATGATGTTAGGATGCTCAAAATATATTACAAATAGAATGGATTCATAGTTATCATCAATACCTTTCCAACAATATATTTCGCTAAGAAAGAATCATCCAAAAAGAGAATCTATGTCCTATTGAAAATCAATATTAGTTGAGATAAAATTAAAAGGCCAAACTATGTGACCAAACCCAAAATATTAATTTGTTAAAAAATGTGCAAGTTTAACACAATTCCATCATTGAAAGGAAATATTAATTATTATGGGGTGTGAATATGCACACTACTTATTTAAATAACATGCATGTTCAAGTTTCATCTATGGCACCTGTTAGTTCCAGTCTTCGCAGCCTGACACCAGAGATCAATATGAACTCTTACTATGTCTGGCTTTGTTAGATGTTTTGCGCATGATGTTCAGCAAAAAACATGTCAAAAGTGTTTCCATCAGAAGAAGCTTGGAAAAATATTTCCAATGGTATATCACACTCCCGTCACTGGCTCCCGGATTAGAAGATATGATCGAAATGAATGAATGATTCTTGGTTATGCATGTTTTGAGGTCAGTTGCTGCACACAATGAAAAGTTTAGTACAAAATCAGTTTGTGAAATAATGGTAAGGAATTTTTCAAAAGTGAAAGAGGTTTTTGTTCATCACATACCAAATAACAAAAACCTCCTTCATTTTATGCACAGGTGCTACTATGTGGGAGATATACAGTGATATTTGTAGCCTGCATTAAAACAAAGCAAATTTTTCATATTTTTTACTGTTTTAGTCATTTTAGTGCGGGGCCATTTTACAATAGATGGAAAGTAATTTTGAAAAACCCAAGGAGGATTTTTTTAACCATAAGCCATATAACAAAAACCTCTTTCAGTTTATTCGCAGGTGTCACGAATTGGGATATGTGACTAGATATTTATAGCTCATTTTCACAAATTTAAATTTTTAATGATTTTCTGTTTTAGAGATGATTTTGTGGAATCGATTTCGAGCAACTGGAAACGTATTTCCCAAATTTGAGAGAGGTTTTTCTCCAAAATGACCTTGTCTACAAAAACCTCTTTCATTTTTGTAACAGGTGCTATGGTTTATGAGATACGAGTTCATCTTCAACACCTATTTTCAGAAATTCGGCCCAAGTTTAATGTAACTGATTCTATTTTGAGGAAAATGGTTGAGCTCAATTCCCTTAGTACAAAGATGAGAAAATGTATATATTTTATGAATTTCATAGTGTAGGAGTTGAACTTTGGTAGAAGGTTGGACATTTGGGATTGCTTTGAGCATCATTGTATATTCATCTCTGCAGTTTGACAAAGGAATAGACCAGGGTTTGTAGCACTCCATGGGATTCATGTGGTACTTTGCTTTGATAGAGTGTTTCTCTCTGTAAATGTAAGTCTACTGGTGTTTTATGTGTATCATCTTCCCTCTTATTTCTTCTTAAGTTAAACAAACAAGGATAAAGGTAGAATTCATTAGAATTCGCAGTGCTCTACCTAGGGTTTGTTTAATTTTCTATGTTTTCAGCTGTTTGGAGAGGGTCCTTGAAGGTTTCTTTCCCTCTTCAACTCCTCACCTGTATAAGCTCTCCATTTCATCCAAAATTAAAGTGTCAAATCAATTGTCTACTTTTCCCCATTCAGATCTCTGCAAAACTGGGCCTCATTTCCCAGACCCAAAATCTTCCTTTCCCTTGATCCAACATAACATCCTTGAAATTAAATCAAAACTCTTTTGCATATATACCTAGTCTAAAATCAGTCTTCATTCAAGTCATCTCAAGCCTCACTGATCATTTTTTTGCTGAGATTGACTAGGAGAGAGCCCTCTCCCGATCTGGTAGGGCTAGCTACCAGGTTAAGCGTGGTTTGATGTTACCCTAGATTTTGCCTTTCTCAGCCTGAGGTAGATTTAGGCCATAACATAGTGGCGACCATACTGGGGAGGAAAAGCTTATTTGTTTGTTAGTGTTCTTTGTTTTATAAACTACAGACGGAGCATGAAGTTAGCCAAGTAGCCTTCAAACTGCACATTGCTTTGCGAGTGCATAAGTAGATAAAAGCTGCTTCAGTCAATATCTGGTCTAGTCTTATAAACTGAACATTTGACTTGTAAATTGCCACATTACATTAAACTGGGGAAGAGGTGATAGATCTTCTCCGGGAAAGATCATTCAAGTTGCAGATCTGATTGCTGATGGTGGACAACAGTCAGACACATATGAAGGCTGAAACATTCACCTGGCGACTCCAACTCAATCCAGAGATTCCAGTGCTCACTGATCCATTCATGCACTAAAATAAAATGGTAGGGCATGTGGCAAACCCTGCGCTTTGTGAAGTTTTAAAAGAAGTTAGAGATCAGTAAGTGGATATTGAATTGATGAAGTATTTTTCATTGCCGTGCTTCAATTTTTGACATCTCCGAAGTTTCCTCCTAAAGCTAAAACTGGTTTCTTTGAGTTAGTTGTTGAAAAATTTGAGAAGGAGATTCAATATTTAAATGATCAGATCCAATCATATGAATTTCGAGATTCCAAATTTTTTTTGGAAACTCTCCCTCCAAAACAAGAAACAATAGAGCTGCCCGTGGATATTTGCATTGATAGTTTGCAGCTGGAAGCATGTATTGAGGAGTTGGGGCAGCAAATAGAGTCCGGTTTTTTCAATCCTATTGCAACGTACATGGAAATATTTTTTTGTTTGAATGATATATCAAATTGTCTTTTACATAACCAGACTCGTTATGTGCATGTATGGCTGTCAGAATTTACATTTGTGTCCTGGTTGAAGCACTTTCAAGCAGCATCCTTGTCACAGTTACTTGATTGGTTGATCTGGCATTACAGCGTTACTTGATCTATTGGTTTTGCAGCAAAGTAGGGTAGATTTGTAAATAAATAAGCTTCCAAAGGCAACATTTTAGTTTCCGGTATTTGTTTATGTACAGGTTGCAGTATGTATATGTTTTTGGATTGGTATGAGTTGTTTTGGGTTTGCAGTTGTTTGACCATCCATCCCCAATGGATGAGGAACTTGTTCTACGGTGTTCTTGACATCTCCAAGGAGCTGCCATCCCCAATGGCGCCGATGTTAATTCCAGTCTTCGCAGCCTGTCACCAGAGATCAACATGAGCTCTTACTATGTCTGGTTTTGTTAGATGTTTTGCACATAATGTTCAGCACAAAACATGTCACAAGTGTGTCCATCAGAAGAAGCTCAGAAAAATATTTTCAACGGTATATCACACTCCCGTAACCGGCTCCCGGATTAGAAGATATGATTGAAATGAATGAGTGATTCTTGGTTATGCATGTTTTGAGGTCAGTTGCTGCACACAATGAAAAGTTTAGTACAAAATCAGTTTGTGAAATAATGGTAAGGAATTTTTCAAAAGTGAAAGAGGTTTTTGTTCATCACATACCAAATACCAAAACCTCCTTCAGTTTATGCACAGGTGCTACTATGTGGGAGATATACAGTGATATTTGGAGCTTGCATTAAAACAAAACAAATTTTTCATATTTTTTACTGTTTTAGTCATTTTAGTGCGGGGCCATTTTAAAACAGATGGAAAGTAATTTTGCAAAACCCAAGGAGGATTTTGTTAACCATAAGCCATATAACAAAAGATCTTTCAGTTTATTCATAGGTGTCACGAATTGGGATATGTGACTAGATCTTTACAACTCATTTTCACAAATTTAAAATTTTAATGATTTTCTGTTTTAGAGATGATTTTGTGGAACATATTGTAAGCAACTAGAAACGTATTCCCAAATTTGAGAGAGGTTTTTCTCCAAAATGACTTTATCTACAAAAACCTTTTTCAGTTTTGTAACAGGTGCTATGGTTTAGGAGATACGAGTTCATCTTCAACACCTATTTTCAGAAATTCGGCCCAAGTTTAATGTAACTGATTCTATTTTGAAGAAAATGGTTGAACTCAATTCCCTTAGTACAAGGATGAGAAAATGTATATATTTTATGAATTTCATAATGTAGGAGTTGGAATTTGGTAGAAGGTTGGACATTTGGGATTGCTTTGAGCATCATTGTATATTCATCTCTGCAGTTTGGCAAAGGAATAGACCAGGGTTTGCAACACTCCATGAGATTCATGTGGTACTTTGCTTTGATAGAGTGTTTCTCTCTGTAAATGTAAGTCTACTGGTGTTTTATGTGTATCATCTTCCCTCTTATTTCTTCTTAAGTTAAACAAACAAGGATAAATGTAGACTTCATTAGAATTTGTAGTGCTCTACCTAGGGTTTGTTTAATTTTCTATGTTTTCAGCTGTTTGGAGAGGATTCTTGAAGGTTTCTTTCCCTCTTCAACTCCTCACCTGTCTAAGCTCTCCATTTCATCCAAAATTAAAGTGTCAAATCAATTGCCTACCTTGCCCCATTCATATCTCTGCAAAATCGGGCCTCGTTTCCCAGACCCAAAATCTGCCTTTCCCTTGATCCAACATAACATCCTTGAAATTAAATCAAAACTCTTTTGCATATATACCTAGCCTAAAATCAGTCTTCATTCAAGTCATCTCAAGTCTCACTGATCATTTTTTGCTGAGATTGACTAGGAGAGAGCCCTCTCCCGATCTGGTAGGGCTAGCTACCAGGTTAAGCGTGGTTTGATGTTACCCTAGATTCTGCCTTTCTCAGCCTGAGGTAGATTTAGGCCATAACAGCACCTCCAAAATATTAATTGATGGATGTGGAAAAAGTTGCATGAAGTTAATCACTACATGTGAAACAATCAAATAATGATGTGTGGGATATTTTTATTGGAATATTATGTGGAGTGCGTTGATATTAGCATGGTGACACACAGTGTCACCATAAGCTACCATGTGGTAGATGAAAATAATTTTTTCGGTTGTCCAATAGGATTGAATTTTGGTGACACATGGCATACTCTTGGAGTGCCATGTGGAGGGTGCGATGTCATTGATGACATAAAAAATAGGACACCCAATGACCCTTGGACCTCAATAATATTAGCATGGTCATATATCATAGTAACATTAAAAGGTGACGTTAAGCTTTGGGTTCGTGGAGCCACTCAACCCTTTGTTGGCTATCTCACTGCATGGGACCATCATTCAAATATAAATACATGAGATGAGCTTAGGCTCAGACATTTGAATGAAAAAACTATTAATAAGTTTTGAAAAAAGGTTTGGTAAGTTCGGAGGAAACTATATTTTGGATTGATTGTAATGTGACAACTTCATCAATGTTAATGATCTTGTTATCTCGGAAAAGGCACAATGATGTTGAAACCAAAGGTACGTCGTCGAAGGAACAATGTTAATAATCTCATTATATTGTTTATGATCTCGTGACCTAAAGCATAGTGTTAATGATATAATTTCTGAAACAAAAGGGACAACATTGTTGAAACTAGAGACACAATATTAATAGTCTCATTGGAGGCACAATGTTAATGATTTCATTACCAAAGATATTTTTTTAAAGATATTGTTGTTGAAATCGAGGCATAGTGTTATTGATTTCATTTTTGAAACCAGAAGCATGATGTTATTGATTCCGATGTTGAAACCAGAGGCACGATGTTATTTATTTCATTATTGAAACTAAAGGCATTGTTATCACCTTAATTTTTTTTTTCTAAACTCTGTAAGTTTACATTGTTTTGGTCATACTTTCAAGTAGGTCTCGAGTCACTTTAGTCTTGGTAAAGGGCAGGTCATAGATTTAGAAGTCTCAAAGGTTAGTTTTCAATTTCAAATAAAGTCTTTTAGTCTCATTCCATGATTAAAAAGTCTTATCATTCACGTGGAGACCATGTTATTAGGTTTCAGATGAAGTTCCTAAAATTATCCACAAAACCATAGTTTCGTAGCGCGGTTAGTTCAAAAAATGGGTTTTGTGCGCTGCTACTTTCGTAGCGCAAAGTGCGAAAAATACACACTGTGTGCTACGAAACCATGGATTCTTAAAAGGTCATGTCAAAAACCCAGAATTTGTCAGAAGTCCGTTAGGTAATGATAGGGTAACATCATGGTGAGTCAGTTAGAGGTCATATTTGAAGTACTTAACCATTCATATCCATTATTATCATAGCAAGGGTTTCATATTGGAAAATGGGATTTCAAATTCGAAAAGTGTTATCTATTTCAGTCATTCCAGTCTACATTTGCTCATACTAAACTGTGAAACATTTCTGTTTCGAACTCTAAAGTATTAGAGTTAAGCATGTAGTTGTTCTATACCAAGGCTATTTTCATATATAATCAAGTGAGGCTACTAAATCAAATCAAGCGAGGCTGTTCATTTTTCTCAAGCGAGGCTGCCAAATTAAATCAAGAGAGCCTGTTTTATAAATTCCGAAGGAAGCCAATAAAGTTTTTTTTGAAACAAACATGGCTGAGGAGAAAAAGAATCACAGAGGAGGACATTGTTTGAGATCTGAACCTGAAAGCACAAAATTTTTAGCTGAAGATCAAACAGTCATGGATGCTTTCAGTAAAGAAGGTTGTTTAAAGTTCTGTGAAAAGTTGCAAGGTGGACATACTCAGGTATCCAAAGAGTTTTCATTACATTTTAGTGGGAAAAATACAAAGGTTGGAATGTTAAACATGTCAGTGACACTTGAAACCATAGCTCTAGTGACTGAAATACCTAGAGGAAAGGAAACTTGGTTTAAGGGTTTTAGATTCGATATGGAGGCATGCAAGATATTTATGAAGCCAGAATATGTAGAGATGGACCTGAACAATGCAGTTTCAAGAAAATGTATTAAGGATAGCTATGCCAAACTACTGTTCAACATCCAAAGATATTTCACATGCGAAGGCAGGTACCACAAAGTCTACACCTATCATTTCAAACTCTATTTACATTTCACAGGTATGATATCACTGGATTTACCATTTTTCCTATATAGAAGCATTGCCAAAATGGATGATAAAGTTCAAGTAAAATCCAAGGGTTGTGAAACATCTTTGTTTCACCATGGTTTAATTAAACTGTTGGTTTTGAATGAGCTCCAGAAGATTAGTAGGGACTGGTCTTCTTTTCTTTTTATAAGTGGATTTGAAATGGAAGCTCTAACCCCAGCTAAAAACCCTAAGGTAAAGGAAAATCCATCACCATCAGCAGAATCCAGTCAACCAGTAGATATAAGGACAAGGAGGTTTATGAAATTGAAGCCAAGGAAACAAGTGAAAGATAAGGTAGAAAGAACACCAGTGATTGTTCAGAAACTCCTCAACTTGCAAAACAAGGGTTACAAAGTACCAAGGAAGCCAAACAAAAACAAACAACTGGTAAGCAAACAGTTTAGAGAATTACAAGGAACCAAGCTGCAACATCAAAAGGAAAGATGATAGCTTGAGGATCAAGTGACAGTCTAGGATTGAAAGGAAACTTGGATGATATATTGCATGCAATAGACATAGAAGAATCACCTATAGTGCAAGTTGATTTCATAGGAATAAATGAAAGCAAACAGAAAAAAGGTGAAATCAACAAAGAAGTTGGAGTTTAAGGGTGAAGATGCAACATTTGTTTTCCAAGCTAGGAAGCCTGTAACTAGACATTCTAAAAGGCTCAAGGAACTTAATGCAGAATTTGAAGAAACCAATGAAGTAGCTACTGTGCTTGAAGAGATAGTTGATCTTTCCTCACCTATAGCAGAACATGTAGAAAACATAGTAATCATAGCACAAGAAGAAATGACCAAGTATAAAAGCCCGGAGGAGGAGTTAAGATCAACAAATCATGAGATTTCTAAGTTGAAGAAAAGAGCCAAAAAATATGTCATTGAGAAAACATAATTTAATAGGATGAAAGATGTTTGGGAAGGTCAAATGGTCTCCAAATCAGAAATACCACGCAGTGAAGAACAATCCTTCACATGGACAGTCCCAGCGATTAAGGAGGAAAAGTTTGTAAGAGTGATCAACACTCATTTGAGAGCTAGCAACAGAAGGTTAAGAAGATAGGTGGAAGATCTGGAGATAAAATTGACAAGGTCTTAAGAAAAGTTAAAAAGGCAGTGAAACTGAATGATAAATCCACAAGATAATCTCTGATCAAAATGAATGTAAATTTTGATGAACATTATGTTTTCAGGGTCATATTGCTGTGTTTTTGAAATAATAACAATACCCTTAAAGTTTAAGTATCTCCAAAGTATAAATTTTAAAGACAATTTTGACAAAACTGCTTACACAGCAGTTTCGTAGCGCAGATAGTGCAAATCTGATGAAATGCGCTACGGAACTGCTGAAGAGGTCTTTTATCATATTTTCATATCAAATTTTGAGGGAATTTTCGTGAATTTTGTTTTGAAATTGCTGGTGGAAGTATGTTAATGGAAAATGAAGGCTTCCCTGAAGAAAACAGATCAAAAGCAGATTAGAAAGGGAGCTAAACACTGTGCTACGAAAAGTGCTATGAAACTATGCTGTTTTCGTAGCGCAGGTTTATTCTTACCTTTTTTCATTGTTCGAAGTTTAGATTCTGTACAGCTAGAGAATTGAAGACACATGGTGTAATATTTGGCAACAAGAGACATGTAAACATGATTCATTAATGGTCAAAGTGCTCAAAACAGATAAGGGAATAAAAGGGCCTAAAAAACAGGAAGACATGTTTCCTAGATTTTAGGAGAACATTATCATCAACAACATGGCCACATAAAGTTAAAGATCATCATCCAAATTCGACTTCATGGGATTGCAGGTGTCAAAAGATGTAATAAAGATTAGATAAGGTTGTTAGGAGGGTATTAAAGAGTTTTAGTCCTATTAGAAATAGGACTTTTCATTAGGATTATAGTTGTCAATTTGTAATAATTAGCATGTTTATGATTATAAAAGGTGTCAAACTCTATGAGTTCGATGTATCTAGTGGAGAAGAAGGAATCCTATTTTTTAAATGTTCTATAAAGAGCATAAGATCAAAATCCAAAAAGTTGGATATTTTTATTAGCAAACACTGTGTTTTGTATGTAATGGTTTTTTCAGCTTAATACAGAGTTCTGTTTAGACAACTCAAGATTCATGAGTATTTCTTGTCCATTATTATTCTAATGGCATTCTTCGATATTTCTCTCTGCAGTGGTGTTTGTTTATGATACTTAGAATTCATTCATAATGCTCTAACTTCCTTCATATACAAACTGACTGTGTGTTTCACTGTTCTATATGTTTTACTCCCTTATTTGAACTCCAAATGCCTTGACTTCCATGCTAGATAGACTGTGATGTTTTTTTTGAAGTTATCTTGACTCCATAGCCCAATTAATGTTTGCTAATATGATTTACAACTAGTTATATCATCTATCTATTTTATCTTAGAGTTAGCCATCTACTTATTTATCAAAAATCATAAAATTTTGAGAGATCCCTCTCAAGTTGAGGAGGCTAAGCCTCAGCCAAAATATTGGTCTGAAACAGTTACACAATTTTTACTTGATGAGCAGCGCATCAGGCCTGATTTTGTGATAACATTTTGGTGCGTCTGCCAGGAGTCTAAATATTATACTTTCCTGAGATTTTGAAGCTGAACTTTTGAAGGTAGCAGGAGCTTAGAAAGTTTTTCAAGGCTGCATCTACCTTGGTGACTCCATTTAAAGTTTATATCTTCAAAGGTGGCTTTGAGAAGGAGATACACGAGGAGTAATCCTGACCCAGATCCACCTACCATCGTGGACAATCCAAACACCATTTCAAGAGGTAGTCAAGGCATTTCTGAAATACCAGGTACTCCATCTCATTCGAAATCCTTGTCCTCTGAAATATCAAGAAGTCCTGAAGACAAAGAGTTGATGATAAGATTCATGAGGTTTTGTTTAGATCAGAAAATGAAAAGCAACTAATTGAAATTATCTTAGACTTACATAAGAGAGGAATTGACACCTCAGCTCTAGTAACCCAAGAAGACAAAGAAGAATTCTGGGAAGCTATTGCTTCAGAGTTGTTGTTGGAAAGGGAGTCTTTAGACAAATTGAAGGAGCTTGATCCTTTCAAATTATTGTTGAAAAGTAAAGTTGGTTTACCTCTTCCCAACTGGAACTAAATTGTTAGTGGCTTACAAAGACCAAGTAGTCCTCCTCATAACAGTCTATCATCCACTGTTTTTTCCTTTCCTAAAACTACCACAGTACCTTTGACCATCGCTGGAAATCCACCTGCTGCACCTGATAGATACACCCCTCTTGTCCTTCCTGCTGTCTTACATGACCTCCCTAGTAAGTATGTTGCTAGAATTAAAACCAGGGGAAGTGATGAGGACATTACAACAGAGGATCATTTTGATCAATTTAATGACTTTAAAGACATGGAGGAGGTTGATCATGAAGATGTTAAATTAAGATTATTTAACAGAGGATCATTTTGATCAATTTAATGACTTTAAAGACAGGGAGGAGGTTGATCATGAAGATGTTAAATTAAGATTATTTTCTCAAAGTTTTATTGGTGAGGTTAGGAAGTGGTATAAAGCTCTTACCCCTGGAAGCATTCATGATTGGAATGAATTTGAAGAATTTTTCTTAAGGAAATGGGGAAATAGAACTAATCCAGTACAAGCCCTCACTGAGTATAATACTTTGAAGAGAGCTGCTGATGAAACCATCCAAAAATTATCAAAAAGGTTTAATAAAGTGTTAGATTCTATTCCTGCCCATTTGAAACCACCAGAAGCCTTAGCTCAAATGAGGTATGCAGAAGCTTTCGACTATGAGTTTTCCATACTGTTGAGAGAAAGAGAATCTCCTACACTTGCTGAAATGAAAAATGACGCTGTGAAGGTGAGGTTAATTTGATAGTAGCCAAAAAGTCAAAAATGGGTAAGGGAAAATTGAAAGAAGAAGAGAAACCTTCATCTTATTCCTCTCAAGACAAACTAGATTCAATGATGAAAACAATGGAAAAATTGATGGATAGATTAGCCCTTGGAAATACCTCTGCTCCCCCTGCACAACATGAACCTCAATTTAGAAACCCTCAGTTCAGGAGACCTCAGAATCAACACAGACCAAGAGAGAATAGAAATCAACAGCCTGATCCTCCAGTGAGACCTCCTTTTTAGCAGAATTTGGTTGATGAAGAAGATGACCCTAAAGAACTTGAAGAGTCTATTCATTGTTTTGATGAACAAATGTCAGGAATTTTCTTGACCAAGGAAGAACATGATCAATCATATCAAAACAATCATGAAGAAGAAACATCAGAATATCTAAAGGGATATCAACATGCCATTTTTGAGATGTAGAAAAAATATAATCTCAGAAATAGGAATGTACCTATCATTGCAAACAAGACACAACCTAAGAAGGATGCACTAAAGGCTGCTGATGGCAAGAAGGAAGCTCCTAAGGCCGTAGAAGGTAAGAAAGATATACCTGTTGTCCTTCCTACCAAAGAAGTTGAAAAATTTGTTTCTGTTTTCAATCTTGAGAATGAAATTTCTAAGATAAAAATATCAGTCCCTTTTGGTGAAATTATCAAGGTATATGAATATAGAAGCAAGATTGTTAAAATGCTAAACTCACAACCTAGAGCTGTTGATATCTTGAATGTATTGGAAGATCATCCGACCATATATTTGGGCTCAAGACTAGAAGATGAACAAAATGAGGAAGTTCCTCCTTTTTATGTGAGTCTTAGCATTCACGACATGACATTGCATAATGCTATGTTAGATTCAAGGGATTCTCACAATCTTTTGCCCAAAGTAATCATGGAAAGAATGGGGTTAGAAATAACTAGGCCATATAAAGATTCTTTTTCTTTTGATTCAAAAAGAGTTCAATGCATTGGTCTAATCAAGGATGTTTTTGCTGGTCTGATGCAAGTCCCTGCTAAGACTGTGGTCATGCATATTGTTGTAGCTGACATTCCACCGAAGTTTGGTATGTTGTTGTCAAGATCATGGGCAACAAAAATTAAGGGTACAATGCAAATGGATCTTACTTATGCTACCATTCCAGTTTTTGGGGAGAAAATAAGATTGTATCGAGAGACAAGGATGGCTTACATGGTAAGTAGCAAAGATAAACCCAAAAAATTTCCAATTTATGCCCTTGATACTGAGCTTGGTTCTGATATTCTTTTTAATGAATTGACTAATGAAGTGGAAGAAGAAAATAAAGAAGAAAATCGGAGTTCTGAAATTCAACAGTCTGAAAATCAACAAGCAGAAGGTCAACAAGTCAGCAATAAAGAGGAAGAAGGTTGGTGGTCATTGCATTTTGATGGATCAGCAGGCAAAGAAGGAGCAGGAGGAGAGATCTGGATTAGAAGTCCAAGTGATGAAAGTAAGTTCTTTTCCTATAAACTAAACTTTGATTGCACGAATAACATAGCTGAATATGAATCCTTGATTTTGGGTCTAGAAGTGTTGAAAAGAATGAATGCTCAAAACATTTATGTTTTTGGAGATTTAGAATTAGTCATAAAATAGATTGAAGGTGTTAATCAAACAAAGGACACAAGGATGAGAGCATATAGGAATCTGGTTTTGGACATGTTAGAAAACTTTCAAGCCTATTTATTCATAATCAAAACTAGAGAACAAAACTCCATTGTTGATTCTCTTGCTGTCTCCGCAAGCCTTTTCATTATTCCTATGCACTGCACTAAAAAGTATGAAGTTGAAGTCCGCCATAGACCAGCAATTCCTGATAATATTACTCATTGGCAAGTTTTTGAGGATGATCAGCAGGTGAAAATTTTTATTGAGTTGAAAGAATAATTTGAAAATGTACAAGTAGATCAACAGAACATGTTAGCTAAATCTAAAGGGAATTTTGAAGTTTTACAACTAAATAATAATTCCATACCAAAGGGACTAATACCTCTAGAAATTATTTTTGATCAAAATGATGTTTTTAAATCCCCCAGGATGCAAGCTGATGAAGAAGAAGTTGAAAGTTGTAACCTTGGTACTATAGCTATGCCAAAAATGATCAAACTTCCAAAATTTCTTTCAGTTGATATGAAGTTTAAATATGTTTAAATGATGAAAATATTCATAGATGTCTTTGCTTGGAATTATGCTGATTTGAAAGAATATGATCCCTCCATAATTCAACATACTATTCCCATAAAGGAAAATGAAAGACCTTTCAAGCAGAAGTTAAGGAGGATCAACCCACTTCTCATGCCTTTGATTGAGAAGGAGGTTAAAAAACTCTTTGATGCCAAAATCATAGTCCCAATCAGATTTTCAAAATGGATTGCAAATTTGGTTCCGGTTAGGAAGAAAACTGGGGAAATCACAATATGCATTGATTTCAGAAATCTAAATAAAGCCTCCTTGAAAGATAATTATCCCCTCCCAAAGATGGATCAAATTTTGCAAACTATTGTCGGCTCTCAGAGAATGTCTATGCTTGATGGTTTTTCAGGTTATAATCAGATCCTTGTGCATCTTGATGATTAGGAAAAAACAACCTTTACTACACCATGGGGTACTTTTATGTACGCCAAAATGCCATTTGGTCTCATGAATGCAAGAGCTAATTTTCAGAGAGAAATGGACATTGTATTTTATGAAGAAAATGACAAGATGGTGGTTGTGTATCTTGATGACATAACAACCTTTTCAAGGAAGGAAGAAGATCATTTGAAACACTTGGAAAGAATTTTGTTGAAATGTAGAAGGTTTGGCATCTCTCTAAATCCCACCAAAAATATTTTTTCTTTAATTTCAAGTAAATTACTTGGGCATATCATTTATAAAGATGGAATTAAGATTGATCCAAGTAGGGTTAATGAAATTCAGAAGGTGGATTTTCCAAGAAGTAAGAAGGAGATTCAATCTTTCCTTGGAAAATCTAATTTTGTAAGGCGTCTTATTCCTAATTTTGCTGAGATTGTGAAGGACATAACAAGGATGCTGAAGAAGGGAGTTGATATTAAGTGGAAAATAGAGGCAAAAAATTCATTTGAAGAGATCAAAAAAGCACTCACATAGACACCAGTATTGATCAGTCTTGATTTTTCCAAGGAATTTCTACTTTTTACCTTTGCATCAGAGAATACTATCACTGGAGTTCTGCTACAAAAGGAACAACAAAGTATTGAACAACCGATTTCTTTCTTTAGTAGGACATTAGCCAATGCTGAACTGAAGTATAATATCTTACAAAAGCAAGCTTATGCTTTGGTGAAGGTTGCCAAAGATTTCAAAATTTATATTCTCCGTTCTCATATTGTGGTGTTTGTTCCTAATACTGTTGTGAAATACATCCTCACTCAAGCCAACCCTAATGGTAAGAGGGGGAAATGGATTGCCAAGTTGCTAGAATATGATATTGAGATTAAAATGACAAAATTGGTCAAAGGGAAAGGCTTAGAGAAGCTGATGGCATAGTCAAACTTTGACTGTCTTGATATAAATTGGATTGCAGAAATATCAGAAATTTCAGATGAAGATGAGGAACTAGTTCCTATTGAAGAAAAATATATCACCTCAGATTGGTACAAGGAATTTGTTTTTGTCCTACAACACCATAAAGCACCATAAAGCACCTACTGATTTAACACATTCCAAAGCAAGGTTTGTTAAGCTGAAATATTTGAGATACTTTATATTTGACAGAAATCTGTTTTGGAAGGATAATGGTGGAATTTTGCTAAATTGCTTGCTGGAAGAAGAGGCTGATAAAGTCATTGAAGAGTTTCACAAAGGGGATTGCGGAGGTCATCATTATTGGAAGACAACAATGAACAAAATTCTGAGAGCAAGATTTTATTGGCCAACAATGTTTAAGGATGTAAACAAGAAAGTTGCTGCCTGCCATGAATCCCAGATTTTCGAGGGTAAGAAGTAACTTATACCCTTACCTCTGATGCCTATTTATGTAGAAGCTCCATTCTAGCAGTGGGGACTAGATTTTATTGGGGAGATTCATCCATCATATTCAGGTCAGCATTGTTGGATTCTTACAGCGACTGATTACTTCACCAAATGGATTGAAGCAATCCCAACTAGGCAAGAAAATGATTCTGTGATTATCTCTTTCTTAGAAAATAATGTCTTGTCTAGATTTGGTTGCCCCATGAAGATTATAACTGATAATGCAGAGGCATTCAAGTCTAAGAAACTGATCAATTTTTGTCATCAATATCATATTACTCTCGGGCATTCTACTGCATACTATCCGCAAGGAAATGACCTTGCTGGATCTTCTAACAAGAGCATTGTAAGGATTATTAAAAAGGTATTGCAGGAGAATAAGAAAGCTTGGCATTTGAAGCTGAAGTGTGCCTTATGGGATGATAGGATATGCACAAAGAGGTCAATTGGAACTTCACCATATGAATTAGTATATGGCACTAAGGCTATTTTTCCTACATCACTAGGAGTATCTTTTATGAAGCTGATTCAAGGGCTAGAAGAGGAACCAAATGCAATCTAGAGAAGAATTAATCTGCTGATAGCCTTGCAAGAGAAAATGAATGAGATTTATGACAACAATCAACAATCTCAAAATAGAATCAAGAGGATATTTGATAAGAAGATCAAGGAAGAAAGTTTTCAAATTCAAGATGAAGTGCTGAAATGAGAGGCCAGAATTGAAGAGGAAGGCAAACATGGTAAGTTTGAGAACTTATGGAAAGGTCCTTTCAAGGTAGCTACTTTCCATGGAAACAATACTTATATACTGCAGGAGATAGATGGAAAACCATATGCTAGAGGACCTGTCAATGGCAGGTTTTTGAAGCATTATTCTTCCTAAAATATGATGGATGGTTCATGTCAGTGTATATATATTTCATTTTACAAGTTTTTCTGCGAATAATGACAAGCAAAATCAGCAAGATTGAGCCCGAGGTGAAGGCCATTAGAGCTTGAGGAGGAATCTTGGCAATTCAATTTTTTTTTTGTTTTTGTCAAAAAATGGATAACAGCATTGGAGCTATTAGTTCTTAGTGTACCACAGGGGCACACTATCCCAAGTGGAGCCACTATTATCACCCTACATTTTTTTTTTTCTAAACTCTGTAAGTTTACACTATTTTTGTCATAGTTTCAAGTAGGTCTTGAGTCACTTTAGTCTTGATAAAGGGCAGGTCATAGATTTAGAAGTCTCAAAGGTGAGTTTTCAATTTCAAATAAAGTCTTTTACTCT
The DNA here is from genome assembly GCA_034641835.2 of Pinus albicaulis. NCBI lineage: Eukaryota > Viridiplantae > Streptophyta > Pinopsida > Pinales > Pinaceae > Pinus > Pinus albicaulis. The sequence continues at coordinate 131,668,712 of CM076574.1, read as the reverse complement.
CATTCCATGATTAAAATGTCTTATCATTCACGTAGAGATCATGTTATTAGGTTTCGGATGAAATTCTTGCAATTAACCACAAAACCGTAGTTTCGTAGTGCGGTTAGTTTAGAAAATGGGTTTTGCGCTACGAAAGCGCTGCTACTTTCGTAGTGAAAAGTGCGAAAAATACACTATGTGTGCTACGAAAGTGCGGATTCTTAAAAGGTCATGTCAAAAACCTAGAATTTGTCATAAATCTGTTAGGTAATGATAGGGTAACATCATGGTGAGTTAGTTAGAGGTCATATTCGAAGTACTTAACCATTCATATCTATTATTATTATAGCAGGGGTTTCATATTGGAAAATGGGATTTCAAATTCGAAAAGTGTTATCTGTTTTAGTCATTCCAGTCTACATTTGCTCATACTAAACTGTGAAACATCTCTGTTTCGAACTCTAAAGTATTAGAGTTAAGCCTGTGGTTGTTCTATACCAAGGCTATTTTCATACATAATCAAGTGAGGCTGCCAAATAAAATCAAGCGAGGTTGTTCCTTTTTCTCAAGTGAGGCTGCCAAATTAAATCAAGAGACGCTATTTTATAAATTCCGAAGGAAGCTAATAGAGTTTTTTTTGAAACAAACATGGCCGAGGAGAAAAATAATCACAGAGGAGGACATTATTTGAGATCTAAACTTGAAAGAACAAAAGTTTTAGCTAAAGATCAAACAGTCATGGATGCTTTCAGTAAAGCAGGTTGTTTAAATTTCTGTGAAAAGTTGCAAGGTGGACATACTCAGGGATCCAAAGAGTTTGCATTACATTTTAGTGGGACAAATACAAAGGTTGGAATGTTAAACATGTCATTGACACCTGAAACCATATCTCTAGTGACTGAAATACCTAGAGGACAGGAAACTTGGTTTAAGGGTTTTAGATTCGATATGGAGGCATGCAAGATATTTATGAAGCCAGAATATGTAGAGATGGACTTGAATGTAGAAATTTGAATAACTTGTTAAATTATTCACCAAGATTATCCTGATCACACACTATTTGAGCTTCATGCATAATACATAACCTCTTCTACTATTGATCATCAATTTGCAGAAATTAAACAATCGCATGCGCACATTAAAACCATAAACAATCAGACATATAAACACAGTATTTATGGGAAAGCTTAACGCTGAAAACCCCCAACTATCTGTATATTATAATGATAGAGATCATTTAACAATCATTGTACAAAATCCTCACAAGCTCTCAGTACAATCTCCAATTGTTACACACTACACAAGCTCAGATCATACAAATCACATGCTCCAATCTGCTCCACCTGTTAGCCAGCCTCTACTGCGAAATCCAATATGGATAATCATGAGATCAAGGTTTAAATCCCACCAGTATGTACTGCGCAATCCTCATTGGCTTCTCCATCAATGTGTGTGCAAATCTCATGCACCAGTATAGACACCACTGATAGTCACACTGCTCTTTCACTTACCTCTCCACTGGTCTCCACTGAAACTGTCCATGCACTGCAGTTAACTGATGTATTCTTTAGTTGATTTATGAGTTAATAATTAGTGAATTAATTAATAATTAATTCAAACCACTCTCACTAATTGTATCAATCAGTTAGACTAGATACAACTAGCTCAACTAAGTTAAACTGAACACAACTCCATTAACTGTCTCATCAACTCCACCAAACTCTGTCACACGAGTTCTAACTGAAGTCAACCATGCAATAGCTCCACTAAACCCTAGGAATAGCGTAATTCCTTCTGTCAGCTGCATGTGCCACATCCGTGACTCGAACTGAAGTGCTCCAAGAGGATAAGATAATGTTTAGAGTCCAAATATTATTAAGAGCTAATAATATTCGACATATCTATTTTTAGACTGGAAATCTAAAAATAGATTCCGCCTAGTATGTCTAAAAATAGAAGTCCATATATTTTTCTCGACTTGACCAACCATCCACAAATAGCATCCTGGAACTCATAGAACATGATCCATATGTATAAAAATAGACATAGTCTAAAAATAGACTTTGCGCCAAAAATAGCCTGTGGGCCCACTTAGTGAAGGCGACTTCTTTCCACTAAGCTCCTCATCTTGTTGCAATCTCAAAACTCCCTCTCAACAAGATAAGGATTATTTGCAACCCCTATCCTGCCCCTGTGGTATTCGAATTTGCTCCTGGTGAGCGCCTTCGTCAAGATATTAGCATCCTGATCCTCCGTAGGAATGTATGAACGTAACATGATTCTCTGCTGCACACAATCTCTGATATGATGATACCAATCAGTGAAGCCATGCCGCCTCAACTCATCCTCCTGTCTGTACCATGATCCATATCCCGATGTGCCTCTGAGATAATATCTCAATACATGCTTGCCTGCCTTCCAGAAGAGCTTGGTAGGCTTAACCATAGCTTGTGAAAGCTGGTTAACTGCATAGAATATATCGGGTCGTGTATTGACCAGATACATAAGTGACCCCACCAACTGTCGATAAACAGTGGCATCCACTACCTCTGCTGAAGTAGAATCCTCCTTCCTCCAACCACCAGGAAGAGGAGTATCAACAGGCTTGCAGCCATGCATGTTGAACTTCTCCAGTATCTCCCGGGCATACTTACCCTGAGAAACAAACAATCCATCACTGCGCTGCCAAATTTCCAATCCCAGGAAATAATGAAGGAGGCCCAAGTCCTTCATCTCAAACTCTTTTGCAAGATCCTCCTTGCATGAGAGTATTAATAGCTCATCACCTGTCAAATCAAATCATCTACATAAAGTACAATGATCAACAACTTACCCTCCACCACAATCTGGTATAGGTTCGGATCTGCCTCACTCTTGGAGAATCCAAGTCCGGTGAAATAACTGTCTATCCCTGTGTACCAAGCACGAGGTGCTTGTTTCAACCAATACAGCGCTCTCTTGAGCCTGCACACATGCGACTTGCTGCTGAAGATATCAAAACCTTCGGGCTGCTCTATGTACACATCCTCCTCAATCACTCCGTTGAGGAACGCAGTCTTCACATCCATTTGATGAATGTGCCACCCCATCTGCACTGAGAGAGCAAGAATCGTCTGTATGGAAGAATACCTTGCGACAGGTGCAAAGGTCTCCTCATAATCGATCCCCTCTATCCGTGAAAAGCCTCGGGAAACAAATCTTGCCTTGTACTTCTCCACACTCCCGTCAGTTGCCTGCTACACTCTATAGATCCATCTCGAACCCACCACTGATTTCCCTTCCGGCCTCAGGACAATCTCCCATGCACTGTTTCTGACAATTGAATCATACTCTTCCACCATGGCATCTACCCATGCAGGATCCTCCACAGCTTCCCCGAAGAGGATGGCCCCCCCCCCCCCCCCCCCCCCCCCCCGTTCGTCCGCGCCGTGATGTAGGTGCTCCTACAACCTTCTCTACATCTTGAGCCAGTCGCTCAGCTTCTGTAGTGCGCTTCCGCCCTCTGATGGTTGGCGCTGCATGAGTGGTCTCTTCCACTCCATGAACCTCCTCTCGTGGCTGATCCACATCCTGAGGCTCATCCTTAGGAACTAATAGCTCCTCATCTGCATGCAAGTGTGGCTCCCTCTCAAGCGAACACTTCATGGCTTTCTCCTCATGAAATTTGATATCCCGTCGCACAACAGTATTGCGACTGTCTGGAAATACACACGATAGTTGTGGGGCGTATCAGTGTACCCCACAAATATCCCAACCTCTGTAGTCGGCTCCAGCTTCTTCCGGCATCCTTCGTCACATGAATGTAAACAGGTGAACCAAAAATCCTCAAATGGGAAATATCAAGCTTCTTACCAGAAAACGCCTCCTGGGTGTACTCATGCCAAGTATCCTCGTGAGACAAATTCGCCCCCGCACATACCTATTGCATGCCTCCGCCCACAAGGAATGGGTAGGCCCCCGATCGCAACATCGGCCGTGCGCACCCACGATCGTTCGTTCTTCCGCTCAGCACCCCTGCTCGCCGTGGGTTATGAGGCGCTATGAGCTCTCTTTCGAATTCCTTCTGCATCGCAAAAGTCCTTGAATTCGCCGCAGATGAATTCACCACCATCGTCGCCGCTCCTCCTAAGAGCCTTCCACTCGCTTCCCCGATTCTTTCTCAACCAGTGCCTTGAACTCACAGAACTTTGAGTATGTCTCGCTCTTCTTCTGCATGAAGAAGATCCAACACTTACGAGAAAAATCATCAACAAAGATCACATAGTACCTGTGCTTTGCTGTTGAAGCTACTGAGAAAGGTCCACACACATTTGTGTGAATTCTCTCAAGGATCGTCGTGGCGCGACTATCCTTCTCGTGAAAGGTGGCTTTCACAAATTTTTCCAAGGTACACCCCTTGCACTGATCTGACTGCGCAAGAGTGTCTTTAGGAAGCCCAGTAGAAATCTGCTGCAGTATCTTCAAAGCTCCATGGTGAAGGTGGCCCAATCTCCGGTGCCACAACTCGCCATCATCCCGGCTCACCGCTCCTTCTGCCTTGCCTGCCATTGTTGCGCAGCCATTTACTTGCAATTGATAAAGGTTCTTAACTCGAACCCCTATCCTCCGGGTCTCACCAGTTGCCTTACTGCACAGAAAAGCCTTTCATTCGCTAAAGACAACATCATATCCCTTGTCTTCTAACATCGCCACAGAGATAAGATTCTTCTTCAATCCTGGAACATGCATCACTTCCTTCAATACGAAGGGTTTACCAGAATCCCTCTCAAAGGAAATGGTACCGATATTGGTCGCACTGTATCTACCATCATCGCCCATCTTGATGTGCACTCCAAGATCTTTCTCATCCAGATCAGTAAACAAATCTCGATCTCCTGTCATGTGAAAAGACGCACCACTGTCCAGAAACCACACTGAACCCATCACACTTGAGACCAAGCATGCGGCTCAAACTGCGAGGCTAAGGCCTCTCCAGCTGCAGATCCAGCATCCTGCTTATTTTTCTTCTTCTGTGGACAATTAGTAGCGTAATGTCCGTGTTGGTGACAGTGAAAGCACTTCACCTTGGACATGTCCCGCTTCTTGCCTTTCACACCAGATTGAGAAGCATTCTTCTTGCTCTTCCCCTTCCTTGCTTTGGCAGCCAAAGAGAAATTTTCTTCATCTAATTTCTTTGATGAAGATCCGTCCCTAGTACTTCGCCTTATCTCCTCTTGCACAAGATCCGACCAAAGTCGCTCCCATCCTGGCAATTTCTCCCGACCATTGACAGAGTCCTGATAGGACTGCCAACTCTTCGGAAGCCTAAGGAAAGCCAAGCTCACCAAGTCCTCTTCATCTACAGTCACCCCCACACTTCCCATCTCATCCCTGAATTGGATGAACTTCGTGAGGTACTTGGGTACACTGTCGCCTTTCTCCATCTTTATTTTCCCGAGTTTATCCTTGAGCGCCAACTTCCTTTGGTCACTCTTGCTTTGGAACAAATCTGTCAAATATTTCCACATCAAGAATGGAGAAGCTTTACCATGCAGGCTGGATACTATGTGATCCTTCACGCCCTCCAACAGAATCCTTCGACACTTTGCTGTCTTCTTTTTCCAAGCCTCAACTTGAGCAGCATCAGTAGGCTTTGGGACTTTAGCATCTATGAAATCCTTCAGCCCATTGTCATCTAACACCGCCTCCATCCCGTCCTTCCATGCAAAATAATTCGAGCTGCCCTCAAGGGCATACTCCAATCGCAATCCGTTGAAAGACATTTTGACTTCGACACCAAGAAAACACTACTGCAAATTCGAATTCCACGAGCTCAAAACTCAATCGCTTCAATGTTTTGCAATTGCTCCAATGATCAATACTGCTCCGATACCATGTAGAAATTTTAATAACTTGTTAAATTATTCACCGAGATTATCCTGATCACACACTATTTGAGCTTCATGCATAATAAATAACCTCTTCTACTATTGATCATCAATTTGCGGAAATTAAACAATCGCATGCGCACATTAAAACCATAAACAATCACACATATAAACACAATATTTATGGGAAAGCTTAAAGATGAAAACCCCCAACTATATGTATATTATAATGATAGAGATCATGTAACAATCATTGTGCAAACTCCTCACAAGCTCTCAGTACAATCTCCAATTGTTACACACTACACAAGCTCAGATCATACAAATCACATGCTCCAATCTGCTCCACCTGTTAGCCAGCCTCTACTGTGCAATCCAATATGGATAATCATGAGATCAAGGTTCAAATCCCACCAGTATGTACTGCGCAATCCTCATTGGCTTCTCCATCAATGTGTGTGCAAATCTCATGCACCAGTATAGACACAACTGATAGTCACACTGCTCTTTCACCTACCTCTCCACTGGTCTCCACTGAAACTGTCCATGCACTGCAGTTAACTGATGTATTATTTAGTTGATTTATGAGTTAATAATTAGTGAATTAATTAATAATTAATTCACACCACTCTCACTAATTGTATCAATCACTTAGACTAGATACAACTAGCTCAACTAAGTTAAACTGAACACAACTCCATTAACTGTCTCATCAACTCTACCAAACTTTGTCACATGAGTTCTAACTGAAGTCAACCATGCAATAGCTCCACTAAACCCTAGGAATAGCGTAATTCCTTCTGTCAGCTGCATGTGCCACATCCATGACTCAAACTGAAGTGCTCCAAGATGATAAGATAATGTTTAGAGTCCAAATATTATTAAGAGCTAATAATATTCGACATATCTATTTTTAGATTGGCAATCTAAAAATAGATTCTGCCCAGTATGTATAAAAATAGAAGTCCATCTATTTTTCCCAACTTGACCAACCATCCACAAATAACATCCTGCAACTCATGGAACATGATCCATATGTCTAAAAATAGACTTTGCGCCAAAAATAGCCTGCGGGCCCACTTAGTGAAGGCGACTTCTTTCCACTAAGCTCCTCATCTTGTTGCAATCTCAACACTGAATAATGCAGTTCCCAAAAATTGTATTAAGGATAGCTATGCCAAACTACTATTCAACATCTAAAGATATTTCACATGTGAAGGCAGGTACCACAAAATCTACACCTATCATTTCAAACTCCTGTTACATTCCCAGGTATGATATCACTGGATTTACCATTTTTCCTATATAGAAGCATTGCCAAAATGGCTGATAAAGTTCAAGTAAAATTCGAGGGTTTTGAAACATCTCTGTTTCACCATGATTTAATTAAACTATTGGTTTTGAATGAGCTCTAGAAGATTAGTAGGCACTGGTCTTCTTTTATTTTTATAAGTGGATTTGAAACGGAAGCTCTAACCCCAACTAAAAACCCTAAGGTAAAGGAAAATCCATCACCATCAGTAGAATCCAGTCAACCAATAGATATAAGGACAAGGAGGTTTGTGAAATTGAAGCTAAGGAAACAAGTGAAAGATAAGGTAGAAAGAACACCAGTGATTGTTACATAAACTCCTTCACCTGCAAAACAAGGGTTACAAAGTACCAAGGAAGCTAAACAAAAACAAACCGCTGGTAAGCAAACAGTTCAGAGAATTAAAAGGAGCCAAGCTGAAACATCAAAAGGAAAGATAGTAGCTTCAGGATCAAGTGACAGCCTAGGATTGAAAGGAAACTTGGATGACATATTGCATGCAATAGACATAGAAGAATCACCTATAGTGCAAGCTGATTTCGTAGGAATAAATGAAAGCAAACAGAAAAAGGTGAAATCAGCAAAGAAGTTGGAGTTTAAGGGTAAAGATGCAGCATTTGTTTTCCAAGCTAGGAATCCTGTAACTAGACATTCTAAAAGGCTCAAGGAAGTTAATGCAGAAGTTGAAGAAACCAATGAAGCAACTATTGTTCTTGAAGAGATAGTTGATCTTTCCTCACCTGTAGCAGAACATGTAGAAAATAGAGTAATCACAGCACAAGAAGAAATGACCAAGTATAAAAGCGTGGAGGAGGAGTTAAGATCAATAAACCATGAATTTCTAAGTTGAAGAAAATAGCTAGAAAACATGTCATTGAGAAAACAGAATTTAATAGGATGAAAGCTATTTGGGAAGGCCAAATAGTCTCCAAATCATAAATACCAAGCAATGAAGAACAATTCTTCACATGGACAGTCCCAGCCATTAAGGAGGCAAAGTTTGTAAGAGTGATAAAAAATCATTTGAGAGTTAGCAACAGAAGGTTAAGAAGACAGGTGGAATATCTGGAAATACAATTGACAAGGTCTCAAGAAAAGTTAAAAAGGCAGTGAAACAGAATGATAAATCCACAAGATAATCTCTGATCAAAATGAAAGTAAATTTTGATGAATATTATGTTTTTAGGGTCATATTGCTGTGCTTTTGAAATAATACCAATACCCTTAAAGTTTAAGTATCTCCAAAGTATAAATTTAAAAAAAAGTTTTGACAAAACTTCTTACACAACAGTTTCGTAGTGCAAATAGTGCAAATCTGATGAAATGCGCTACGAAATTGCTGAAGCAGTCTTTTATCATATTTTCATATCAAATTTTGAGGGAATTTTGGTGAATTTTGTTTTGAAATAGTTGGTGGAGGTATGTTAATCGAAAATGAAGGTGTCCCTAAAAAAAACAAATCAAAAGTAGATTAGAAAGGGGGCTAAACACTGCGCTATGAAAAGTGCTACGAAACTGTGTTGTTTTTGTAGCGCAGGTTTATTCTTACCTTTTTGCATTGTTCGAAGTTTAGATTCTGCACAACTGGAGAATTGAAGACATATGATGTAATATTTGGCAACAAGAGACATGTAGACATGATTCATTAATGGTCAAAGTGCTTAAAGCAGATAAGGGAATCAAAGGGCCTAAAAAAACAGGAAGACATGTTTCCTAGATTTTAGGAGAACATTATCATCAACAGCATGGCCACATCAAGTTAAAGATCATCATCCAAATTCGACTTCATGGGATTGCAGGTGGAAAAATATGTAATAAATATTAGATAAGGTTGTTAGGATGGTATTAAAGAGTTTTATTCCTATTAGAAATAGGAATTTTCATTAGGATTATAGTTATCAATTTGTAATAAATAACATGTTTATGATTAGAAAAGGTATCAAACTCTATGAGTTCGATCTATCTAGTGGAGAAGAAGCAATCCTATCTTGTAAATGTTCTATAAAGAGCATAAGATAGAAATCCAAAACGTTGGATATTTTTATTAGCAAAGACTGTGTTTTGTATGTAATGATTTTTTCAGCTTAATACATAGTTATGTTTAGAAAACTCAAGATTCATGAGGAGTTCTTGTCCATTATTTTTCTAATGGAATTCTTCGATATTTCTCTCTGCAGTGGTGTTTGTTTATGATACTTAGAATTCATTCATAATTCTCTAACTTCCTTCATATACAAACTGATTGCGTGTTTCATTGTTCTATATGTTTTACTCCCTGATTTGTACTCCAAATGCCTTGACTTCCATGCTAGATAGACTGTGATGTTTTTTTTGAAGTTATCTTGACTCCATAGCCCAATGAATGTTTGCTAATATGATTTACAACCAGTTATATAATCTATCTATTTTATCTTAGAGTTAGCCATCTAGTTATTTATCAAAAATCATAAACTTTTGAGAGAGCCCTCTCAGGTTGAGGAGGCTAAGCCTCAGCCAAAATATTGGTCTGAAACAATTACACAATGTTTACTTGATGAGTAGCCCATCAGGCTTGATTTTGTGATAATAGACACAATGTTATTGTTTTCATTGCCGAAATCAAAGGCACATTATTAATGGTCTTGTTTTTCCAATTCAACTCTGATACATTGGTACCACTAGAGTGTGGGATGTTTATGACTGTGTATATAGTTTATATTAGAGGCTAAAGGCTAGTTGTTTAGACTATTCGAAAGAATGTCCATGGCCTTAGCTTATTTTAGCTTGAATCCACTATAATATGTCCTCTTAGAGGAATAGACATTAGAAGCCCCACTGAGTAGCGATATTGGTTGACATCGCAAGTTGGGTATACTAGGTCACATGTCCGACCTCTGTTGGTTGATAGGTTTGACACACACACACACACACAAATAAAATCAATTTATTGCATATTTAAAATTTGGTAGTGGCCGATGTTGGAATCTTGAAGTGTGCTTGGAAACATGTGTTATGCATAATAGTTAAATTAATATATGGTATATTATGGTATTTTGTGAGCTTTGGAGTCATTATTGATCCAAATTGAAATCCGGAAGAAGTTGGGTGATCAAGGCTTAGAGACATAAGTATCCAAACGGGTTTGACATTATTTTGACTCTTATTTGATGACCAAAAGCGCTTGTACATGTTTGGTAAAGCTATGAACATGTTGTAGGTGTTTTGGGTACATGAAGTAAATAGGTCCCCGGGAGGTGTTTGAGTGTGTTATCACTTAGATTTTCCTTGAAGTTGTTGGGAAGAGGAAAGGGGTCCGAGGTAACCACAAACCAACTTTTAGGTACTGAATCTAGCCAATCTGTACCCAGAGAGGGCTCTCTCTGTATAATTTAGCTTTGTTTTAGAAGATATCAGGCTAGATATAAATTCCAAGGGTTTTGATTGAGTTTGGGTGATGAAATTAAATAGCTAAGGGTAAGATTGAGTAATTTCATGCCATTGGGCTAATGGAGTCAAAGAGGATAACTTAACTGGATTAAGTCTCTTAACAAAAGATGGTTTCACAGGGCAAGAAAATCAAACAGGGAACAATTATAGATTTAAAGTGAATGGGATGAACTCAAATGGATGAAAGACAATTAAGAATCTTTCAACACATTCAAAAGAGGGAAATTGAGTGATTATTAATAAAGATAAATTAAGTATTCTTTACTAAATAATAAAAAATGCTTAAACTAGAAAAATAAGAGCAATTAAGAATTCACTGTTTAAACCAGTTTAGAAGAAAACATTTAGAATAACAATGATTAAAATCAGATTACACTTAAGCACTTTCTGATTTATTCCTTTTCATTAATCATTCAAAAATGAAACACAGATGATATAGTAAACAAATATAAAGACTTCAACACATAAGAGATAGATGACTTATTGATCCGTAGTCTGACACAAGAATCCTGTAAAAAGTCTTTCGCATCAATTCCTCATCTAGCTAGTCACACAAAATTTCTCCAACAACACTTTATTCCAAAATAGTCAATGTTACAGCAAAGTCTAAAAAATCCACCCTTCAATACTCCGATTGAGGGAGTATTTATACAAAAAGTTATAAAAAATATCTCATAACAACTTGAGATATAATCTAGGATGACTCATAAGTATTTTACAACAAAATACAGATAGATGGTCTCGTAGATAAGAGAAATGGTAACTGATGTTGTGTTGTTTCCTTATTTTGAGAATGTGCTGGAAGCAGACCCTATGATTTTGCTAGCTGCTGTCCTCTTCAGTAATTCTCTGCTGGTTGCTCCATTTAACTGATACTCTTTAACTATACTGATCCTCTTTTATCCTTCTTTATCATGACTTACTGTAGTACATAATCAAAAATTCATGTAAGGATGGTTTTTACAAAGTTCTAAAATTTCTTCCCACCATTTATCTTCAGGTATTCTAGTTCTTTACAGCTTTCTAAGAGTTTCATCAGTCTCTGTATACCTAAAGAAAGTAGGTTGAATTGGGAACAAATGCTTTACTTCATGCTCAAGATAAAACAAATTTTCCAATCTATCATGAAGACTTTTTTCTGTAGGCAATGCTGCTGTTGATGAACTAGTTGAGGTACTGGCTTGATTGTCATCATGCTTGTCCAATTTTTCAACTTAACTTTCAAGGTCCATCAATTTATCTTCTGAAACTAAAGGACTGGGCAATCCTTTATTCAACAAAATATCAAATCTTTTCATGAAGGCAGTGATTTCTTCTTGCATATCAGAACATCTTCGTTCTAGATTCTGCATCAGAGTTATTTTGGTAAAAATTCTTTTTATTTCCAAAATTGTTCCTGTCCTGTCTTGAATGCCAAGTTCTTTAAGTTGATGCTTGTTCTGAGTATTCAAAAAACGGATAAGTTTATCAACTTCTTCAGGCATGTTTCCCAATTCTTCTCTTGCTCTTAGGATTTTTTCCAGAGCCAATTTGACTAAATCATTCTGTTGATGCATTATTTGAATTCAGGGCTAGACATCTCTTATTGACTGGATGATGTTGTCCCAAAGAATTTCATTTATTTCTTTTAAAGGCTTCTCCAATGTGATATCCTTTTCCAACTTGTTGATCAACTTTTCTAATCTGTTGACCTCTCTTGTTTTATCTACAACATTCATCTTCGAGAGATCATATTTTTGTTCCAAAGTGGTGAGTTGCGACTTTGTTTTATGTAGCTCTGTCACTTGGAGTTTCAATTCCTCCATTGACTTTATTAACTCTTCTGTACATAAATTGGAAGTCTGTACCTGTGACAATTCTGTTGGCTGACCTGTTGTTGTAGTACCTGCAATCATTTCAGTTGTAGAGGCTGGAGTATTTGACTGTTTATCTTTCAAAGCTTTTTCAAGCTCTTTCTCAGTTTCATTAAGTTGCTCATTCAGTTTCAAGAGCAAGTCCATCAATTCTTCTTTATAATTTTGCTTTATAATTTCTGCAATCTGTGGATGTCTTGAGGCTGGTAACTTCAATTGTTTTCTCAAGGCTGCAATATCATCATCTTTTTTCTTGATCAAAGCTTTTATACCTTTGACATCCTTGGGATTATGACCCAATCCAATAATGATTTATTCCAAAGTCTTTATCCTGTTGTCTTTAGCCTGAGAAGATGCTTTTTGAAGACTTAGTTGAGCATTAGTATTCTCCAAAGAATCCTGCAATTTGTGGGTCACCATTGATTTATCTGTCAGAGTAGAAGAAATCATTTCACCTGTTTGTTTGTGTAGCTCAATTTGATCCAAAGGATGAATATCCTTTGCTAAGACTTCAAAATTAGTTCTGATATAATTTGCAGCTGTTTGAGGTTGCTGTACTTTGGGTTTGAAGTGACTCATTATCATTTTACCTTGTTGAATGTCATAGGCTGACATCAATCTCTGTTGATTCTTAGGAGCCATATTCAAACATTGATTGTACACTTGAAGTCCGAGTGGATCATTTCTGGCCTTTATATTTATGAATGCTCTTTTAATGTCCCAGGCATCTTTCACTGGTGGTTTGAAAGATGATACTTCTGCACTTTGCTGCCTTTGCAGCTCTTTTCTCTGTAAAGTAGTGGATGTCCCACTGATTGTACATGTTTGCTCACTACCCTATTCTTCTTGTGTCTGACTATCAGGGATTTCATGAACAGATTCCACTTCTGGAAGAGGATTCAATTTTTGTCTTTTAACATCAGGTTGTCCAGAAGATCCATTGACAGGAGTAGCTGCTTCAGCATCTCTCTTTTTACCCTTTTCCACATTAAGAGGAGTTTGTAAAATTGATATTTCTGCCACATTAGTCTGAGTAGGAGCAATTCGTACTTGACCCTGTTCTTTAGAAGTTTCAGGCAATTCTGTCATTGTAAATTTCTCTGTAACTTGTATATCAGCATCTTTCTCCTTTCCTTTAGATGCTACCGTAGCCAATGCACTGATTTTCTGTAAATTGCGCTGAGAAGTCCCAGTAGAAGAAGAACCAATACCTGGTATCTGTACCTATCCAAAAGAGTCTAGGTCAAGTATTTTTTCAAGGTTTTTCATTACATTTTAACCATTAACCTACTCACTATCTTGTTCTATCAATGTCCCTTCCATCAATTCATCCATATTGGCATACTGCTCAATTTCTGGGATTATTTGATGAATGTATGGTGATAATTTGTTTTTCATTCTTCTATCACAAATAAAGCTATTTGGGTCATAAGGTACCCAATAGAAACTTTTTTGTAATTTAAGATAGTCTTCTAAAATTCTCTAAGCTTCCTTCCCAGCATCTCTAGAGTTACAAACAAACGAACCTAACTGACTTTTAATCCTGGGTTGAATTTTTTCTTTGCATTGCAGAAATGAACTATATCTGAATTAATCATATGTCTGAAATAATCTAATGCAAAGATTCTCATTGAGACATATTTTGGTAACTTGAATGGGCATAACTCACATCCATAGATTCTGATTTCTGTGTGATTTCGGTATAGGTACCAGTCACCTATCCGGTATTGCTTTGAGAGTTGAAGAATTTTCTTGATTTCACTATTGACCCTCAGAGGAGAAACTCCTGTCAACAAGGTGGTTGCAAGGTGTACAAATAGGTCAATAAACTCATTGTAGGAATAAGGAGAATCAGGGGAATTATGAGTGATGGCAAACCAAAATATTACAGACCTAGGATTTCCTTTAGCATCAAGTTTCTTAGCATATAAAGGGAAACTCTCTGATTCAAAGTAAAGCATGAGATGGTATATAACAGAGGAATACTTGAACACTCTTTCATTCTCTAATCTCATGAACTGATCATGGATTTTATCTGCAATGTAGGAAGCAAAATCATACTTGACAGTAGGAGGTTGTCCAGGGGTAAAAATTGACAACAATACTAGGGTTAATTGGTCAACATATTCACTAGTATTGAAACCCATTATAGAGGATATCATATTCAGAATAAGTCTGCCCACATCAGTGAAGAAGGAATAACCATAAGGGGGAGGGCCTTTGGTCTGATATTCTGGCAACATGAAGGTCTGGCAGAGATGATTTAACTCTTCATGGGACAATTTGGTAGATTTATCAAGTAATTCTCCCATGGAAAGGGGAGTGAGGGCTTGACCAGGATGAAATTGTAACATCTCGTTGATAGACTGAGCAGTTATGGGAAAAAGGACGGTCTAACTCGGGGACAAAACTGTTCTTTGATTGGGATCATAATTTGCATGGCAGTAATGGATTATCTCAGGAAAAATATGGACTAAAGGGAGAAGATACATGGGAAGATTGGATTCCCATAATCCAAAAATGTCAGAACCTTTTAAGTAATTATCTCTGTAGTAGCACAAAATTCGAAGGGGATTTTCACTGAGAACCAGGTCTTTAATTTGGAAATCTCTGTCTACTAAAGGCAGATAATCTAAATCTCTGTGAGGGGCATTGAGGGGTGCTACATTCAGAGCCACGGGAATCTCCATTTCTAGTTCTTGTGGAGTCAGAAATGAATTGTGGGTTTTGAAAAAACGGGCACAATCACAGGTTTAGGAATGCAATTGTAGTTTTGAGAATTGAAGAATGAACTAAAGAGCAATTTTGAGCCATGTTTCAGTTTTTTGTGTGGAATTTAAAACAAGACTAGGATTTTTACAGAGCTCAGCGGAAATTTGGGTAAATACCTGTTTTCCGGGAAATAGGCAGTGATGAAAACAGGTGCTGGTTATGGCGGATGAACTCTGAATTACTCGACTGCAACTTTCTTCGGTAAGGTAATAGTTGGCAAACTTCGACAGTTGATTTTTAATTTTCATTGCATAAGACACTGGTCATTGTATAAAATAGTGAAAATGACGCATGTTGGTGTTTTATTTGCAAAGTCAAAGGTTGGCGGGTTTTTTTATTTTTTAATGGATGACGTCAGCAAGTACAGAGGCTTCGTCACGGGAGGTAGGCGGTAAGCGGTTTCCATCGCACCGCTTTTGGG
The DNA here is from genome assembly GCA_034641835.2 of Pinus albicaulis. NCBI lineage: Eukaryota > Viridiplantae > Streptophyta > Pinopsida > Pinales > Pinaceae > Pinus > Pinus albicaulis. The sequence goes on along the minus strand of CM076574.1, from coordinate 131,653,082 downwards.
GAAAGGCAGTTTTCAGTGGAGGGCGAGCGATTCCATACGATGAACGACACGTGGCACGACACTGTTCAGAAAACCGCTTGGCCATCGCGTGTTATCGTTTGGACGATGATGGCCAGTGATATTGATAATAACCGTAGATCTGAGATGAGTCGATTGGACCGTCCTTGGGAAAGGAAGATGACGGGGATATAACAAGGCGGGCCCAAATTCAATTTGATATAATTAATCATATCTGGGGAGATTCTGTTGGTGGGACATGTTATTAATTAATCATGAGGATTAATTAACCCTTATTTATATGGTGGGGATGTCGGGTTTTTATTTATTAATTGAAAATTTCAACCAATAAATAAATTTTAAAAAGTATATGGTTATTTTTCAACCAACGGGGCGGGATATATATTATTTGGGAATTTTATTAAAAATAATACGGGAAAAAGGGGAAATTTTCATAGGGATTTAAATAATAAGTTAGAAATTAATATGGAAATGAACATAAGCGCTAAGTGTAAAACATCAATATAATGTATAACTTATGCTTTTATGAATAGGGTTTTTAATGAAATATTGAATGATTTTTCTAAGAAAAATGGGATTTTACTTAGGAAAATATTTTTTAGAGGTGAATGAATGTCATAATGAATGATTTTAAGTACTCAGGATTTTCCAATTATTGGGCCGAGGGTCCGGTCCCTCCAAAATTCAAGGAAATGCCTTGAGCCCCTCCAATTTTCAAATGCCTTAATACTTAGGGGAAATTAGTGAAATTTTAAGGGAAAAATGAGAAGGGAAGTTAATAATCTGACTTTGCTTTGCTTGAAATTCTTCCAGTGTAGAGTTTGCCTTTGTACTTGTGATGAAAGTAAAGATTTAACACATCTAGAGTCATTATCCATCACATGTAATTCTGCAACATCATCTACCTACCCTACCTACTTTATCCTACCATTTTTTCTTCTTTATTAGGGTGCACTTAGACTGGTAAACCCTTATCACACTTTTTCTTTTACATTTGGAAATCTATCTAATTCTATCATTATTACATCCAAGGGCTCAGATTAAACTATTGAGTTCCTTTTATTTACTCTACCTATCTACTTATCTGCCAAGATTAAACAATTTGGTCAGATTTTATTCTCTACCTATAAAACATAAAATTGAAAGATGAACTAGCCAAGCTTAAACTGTTTGACTATTCATAAATTGTGGCATAAAATACAAGTTGCACACAATTTTTATTTATTACATAAGAGCAAAAAGTAGTGGCATTTAGGCTTGCACACTTTCCTTGGCCTTTCTTTTGGTGGGGTTCATTTTCTTTCACTTTTTTGGCCGTTTTATTCTTTTCACCCTTTGATTTATCTTTTAGGGTATACCCTCTTTACATTTTTTAAAATTTTTTGATTTTTTGACAATATGGAAAACCTTTGCAACAAGAAAAGGTATGAACATATTACATAGCCCATTAAGTCAATCATGAAATATGACACCTATTGGTATAGGAGTCTAACAGAGTGACTAGATTGCAGTTTTGGTTGGGGGGAGAGTTTGAGACAATAGTATGACAACCAACAACATAGATTCACTTGAATTTGTGATTGAAAGGTTTCTTTGTATGTAGTTTCAGTTATATATTATGTTCTTGGATCCAGTTTGATAATGTGATGAAATATAGGTCCACTAGGAAGTTAAAGAAGGATATTGAATCCTGAATAAGGTTGGAGCCTACTCATTGTTAAGGTTGGAGCGTCAATTAGGTTGAATCCTACACATTCTTGAGGTTGGATCCGCAATCAGGTTGTAACCTATAGTCAACATCTTCTTGCATCTTCGAGGTTGGTGCCTCAATTAGGTTGTATCCTACTACAAGTGGTAACATGAATATTTTGGGGATAGTTGAATCCTCGAGGTCAGGGTTGTAAATTGATGTAAAGAAATTAAATATTGAGTAGAAGAAGAGTTGGTGGTTTTCTCTCATTTGGGTTTCCACCTAAAAAAAATGTGTTTCTTTTTGATGTATTGCCTTCTTATGTTGTTGATTTCTCACATCTTCATATAAATGTTGATTTATTTTTTATGCTTTTACTATATGGATGTATGATTAAGAAATATTGTTAAATTGTGAACTAGGTGTCACACTGATTCAACCCCACTCTCAGTGTGGACTTGGGACAACAAGTGGTATCAAAGCAGGTTCCTTTTGGAACAATTAACTATTAGAAGGTAGAAAATTAAGAAGAAATGGGCATAACCTGAGTAGTGGGGTGTCCCCATACGTTTGATGGAATTGATTAGGCTTTCTGAAATATAATGATGGAGACAAATATCATTTATTTGGGAGCAAATGATGGGGAAATTGTGAACATGGAATACAATTTTTCCAATGTTATTCCAATAGATGGAACAGAAAAGGAACTTTACACATATAATGCACAAGCTAATAATGTTATCTTAATCGGCTTTGGAACAACCATAATTTGTCCATAATTTTTCAAAGTAATGCATTTTAATTTGGTTCATGAGGTATGGAAAAAAAATCAAATTTATTATGAAGGAGACATGAAATGTAATGAAGTTAAGCTAAAATATCTCAAAGGAAAATTTGAAAGTTTGAAGATGGAAGAAGATGACGATATTTCTACATTTTTATTCGAGTAGACAATATTGTGAACTCCATTGTAGGTCTTGTTAAAGAATTAAAATATAGCTTGGTTGTTGGAAAAATATTAATATCACTCCCATCAAGATTGAATCCTAAAGTATCAGTTGTTGAGGAACTACCAAAAGTAAAGAATATGTTTGTGGATCAACTTCATGGAACTTTCTCTACAAATGAATTAAGAAGTAAGGAATACAACTCAAGAGTAAAAATGTAGATTTTAAGGAAGAAAAAGAAGAGAATAAGAAAAAGGATCAAGAAGATTCTAATTCTGATGAAGAAGAAGTCAAGTTTGAAAGCTCAATAGAGGAACCAACAAATTCAAAGGTAGGATTCATTTCAAATGTATTGAATGTGGAAGAATTGGTCATTATGAATATAAATTTCCTTATTCTAATATCAAAGAAAGTGATGATGAATCAAAATTAAAACCCAAGTTTCAAAAGTAGAAGAAAACAAGAAAGAAAAATAACATTTACTCAAAGCAACAAAGTGATAGTGAAAGACGCAGTGCAAGTGTAACTGATGAACAACGTAATGGAATAATTTTCATATATGAGGTTTAAGAACCAAAAGAAGAGGTGGATCTTGAAGGGGAACTTAAAATTTCATTGAAGGAAATTATATTTATCATGAAAAGAGAAAGTAAATCGATGTAAGAAAAAGGTGTAAATGAAGAAACTATAGTTGCTCTCAAAGTTGAACTAGAAGAAGAAAAGAGAATACATGAATGCCTATCTGAACAACTAAATGAAAAGAGAAAATTTGTGAAATATTGGAAGAGGAAGTTGTCCTCCTAAGAGAAGAATTGGAGCAACTTAATTTGAAGTTAACAAGAGGACTAAATATCTATATCATATTCTAAGCATGCATATATCTCCACTTATCAAGACAGATCTTGGTTATCAATCCCATGAATATTGATTAAAATTTTATAGAATAAAGCAACATCTCACTTGAATATTGAAATAAAACATTACATCAGGCCAAGCAGGTTCATTTCAATGATTTTTAAGGAAATTCTAGAAAAGAGAAGAATGCAAGGAGTCATAATGAAGAAGGATCCAAAAATAGAAATGATGTTGGAAATATAATGAAAATGGTTCATCACAAAGCATCCACAAGAAATAATGGGAAAAGTGTTGAAAACCAACAAATGAAAATGGCTCATGCTAATGTTGGAGAAAAAGGAACCATGACTCCTCTAAAAGGAATTCTCAGAAGATCAAGATCTCCTTCTTTGCTCATGTACCAAAGTAAGTTTCTTGGTTATTGTTACTCATGTAATAAGTTTGGATATAAAGTGAAAGATTGCTAGACCAATGATGTGGTCATGTATAGAGGGTATGATCAAGTACCTAAATGGAGACAAGTGAACCAAATCAAGGAAATGTCTCGGTCTTATAAACAATTATTGAATCCATATGTTTAATGTCACATATGTCACAATGATGGTCACATTGCTCGATATTGAAAAATTAACTATGAATGGTACAATAAGAGATATTTCCTTTTAGTGTTGTTGTATGGAAAAGAGGTCAAGGAGGACCTTCATTACGTATGGTCCCTCAGATATAATTTCTTGAATAAAGCTTCTTCAATACCATTAATTTTCAATTCAATACTTGAAGAAGAAATTATGAATAAATTATATGGGCTCTGTTTTGATGGTGATATCTTAGATGTAAAAGAATGCTGGCATATAAAAGGTGCCTATAGATGAAGAAAGGTTCATGATCTCAAGGGGAGATTAGTAATAAGTTGCATGGTCTTGGGGATAGAATAGAAAAAATCACTAGTAAGTAGAAGAACCATTGTCTCAGGGGAAGATTATATGTCAGCAAGAAAGAAGCATGGTTCATGAAAGGTCCACAAGCTCATTCAAGAATAAATAGTGATATAGGTTCATCTACATGACATATTTCTAAAAATATATGTGAACCTTTTCCATTAATTTCAAAGGGGGAGGGATTTTATACATTGATTTTATTAGGAGAGATTGCAGATTTCAGGAAATTGTAGCACTTCACTTGAAGCTCTTGATTTTCGTTGACATCTGATGAAAATCATGGTCTATGGGTTTTTACATCAATGAAAAAGAGGGATATTTTCGCACATATTGTTGTCATTGATGAAAAAAATATGTCATTAATTTCAAAGGGGATGTATGGACAACAGTAGCAAGACCATCCATGATGATCAAAGAAGCGACATGAATCTTCATGAAGAAGTATGACAACTTGACATTTTTCAAGGCCTCCTTACATGGGTTATCAAAGTTATTTTAGTTTTTGATGAAGTTAATATGCTCACGATATCTTACAAATAACATGGTTGTGTATTTCTCATTGATACCTTTCCAACATATATTTTTCTCAGAAAAGCTCCTCCTAGAAGAGAAGTTATTTCCTATTGAAAATCAATATTAGTTGAGGAAAAATTAAAAGGCCACACTATAGGGCCAAACAAAAAATAATAATTTTTTAAATAATATGCAAGTTTTGGACAGATCCATTGTTGATATGACAGATTGATAGTCGTGGGAGGGCGAAGATGTACATTACTTATCTTAGTTAAATAACATTCATGTTTTGGTTTGATTTATGGAACCTTCAATATATTAATGGATGGATGTGGAAAAAGTTTCCCAAAATTTAACTTCTACCTATGGACCTGTTATCCATGATAATAGTTAGGTTGGTCTTAAGTTAATTAGGTTGAGTCACTTAGGGTTGAATAAGGTCTATTGAATTTATAATTTTCAAAAATTTCACATATGTTGGGGGGTCTTAAAGGTTATCATTAATGTGATAGGTGTCAATGTCAAAGAAAAATCTCAAAAATATCTCATGCATAAGTTAATTTGGTCATTTCAGTAAATTTGACACTTTTACCAACTTCTGCAACAAATTCAGTGTAAACAGGTTAGGATTTTCTACGAAAGTTCCTGTACTCTGTTTTTCTTCTAGCGTTATGTGTTTTTGATATTTTGGAGCAGTCAACGCAGTGAAGAGGTGACCGAATCATATAATAAGATCATGAATATCACTATGACACTTGTTCAAGGGGCCAGCTCAGCAGTCAAAATCCACATGGCTGACATGGCTAACATGACATCATGATGCCAACTCATCAATTGGATAACTCACCATCTCAACTAAGGTTTACAAGGTCTTAACTCTAGTGTATCACTTGGCCAGCAACTTAGCATGTCATTTGGTTCGATAGAGATGGTACAAGTTGAATTGAATAAAAAGGGTCTTAGAATGATTGTGCAAGATGATGATGTTACTCCATGAAACATGGTAAGGAAACAAATTTTTGGACATTATTATATCTAATACTATCATACCAATAATTTACATGCTTTAATAGTGTTTTGGAGGTAAATGAAAAAGAACAAGGAGAAAAATATCAGTGAACTAGGTACTTTTGTAACCTATTTGAGGCTTAAAGATGGGTTTTTGCTACGAAAGTGCTGTAGGTTTCTTTGACGATAAAATTCTGAATAAATTTTAGAACAAAGGTGAATTAGAGCATGTTTTTACCTCATTATCCTCAAGGAAGACCCTAGCATACCAAGAAACACATGGTAAGGTCTCACCTTGCCCACCATCAATAATATAGAGAAGTAGAGATCATGATTAATCACTAATACTTATTTTCACAAAATACTAAATAATTAGTCACTGTAAAATTGTTTCCAACATCAAGCCCTTTTTTATGAAAGCTTTAGATAATACAAGAAACAAATTTATTATTCTCTATTCATACTTCAGAAAATTATTAAATTCATTTTCACATTCATACCAAAAACTTATAGACATAGGAGGCTACACCCATTAAATAGTTTATTTATAATTTATAGTAACATAAAAACAACAGTAACTAAGACTTTTACACTAACAATTTATATGCATAAAAGCTACAACCATTCAATACTTTTGACAAACACTTTGCAGACATGCACTCTACAGTCATTGAGCCATTGTGACAAACACTTTGCAAGCATGCAATTAAAAGTCATTGAGGAATTTTGTCAAACACTTGGAAACAATGAATTTAAGATTATTCTTCAAAAGATTTATCTCATAAAATTCAGAAATTAAAACTTTAAATGTTGGCATCTTAAAACATGGGCTAAATTATCTCAGTCTTTCATCAAAGACTCAACAACAGGCGCACATAACTAACAAAAACAATCTACAAAATCACCCAGATTTACGATCTGGGTTCTGAAAAGTATTTATTTTGGAATCAAATCAAGGGTTACAGGTCCAAATGGCACGGATACCCCTTGATGTTAGGTTGAACCACATTAAAAATGCCTAGGAATGCAATTCTTGACAACAAATTTTTTTTATAGCCTTAACACTAGTACAAAATAGATAATTAGTTACTAAAAAAATGACTAAAATTTGCATATAAAAGACTATTTTTCGGTCGGTGACCAATAGTAGCTAATTTACAGTATCTTATAACGCAACCAAATTTTGGTCGTTTTTAGCTTAGTCATTAATTGGTTATTTCAATTTTGTTTTCTAGTTGTATATTTGGTCATTAATTTAGTCATTGTTTTGATCATTAATTTAGTCATTGATTTGGTCATTGATTTAACCTTTGATTTGGTCATTAATTTCACAATTAATGACCAAATATACAACAAAATATATTACTATATGATCCTGAGAAAACCAATTAATGACCAAAGAAATATGACCAAAATGTTGGTCCTGTTATAAGATACTGTAAATTAGCTACTAATAGTCATATATACACAAATTTTAGTCATTGTTTGAAACCAATTAATGTCCGAAGAAATATGACTAAATTTTAGTCGTGTTATAAGATACTGTTAATTAGCTACTAATAGTTGTTTATATGCAAAATTTAGTCGTCATTTGTAGTCACAAATTTATCATTTGCAGTAGCCATTTATTCATTATATATACGTCTAATTTAGTTGTTTATATTCATTTCATTTACTTTCATTAATAATAATTATAAATGACTAATCTAGTCGTATATTAATTTTATTTGTGTTCATCATTAACCAATATAAACTACTAATTTAGTAGTTTTAAATTGATTTTGTGTTCATTATTAATCAACATAAATTAATTTGTATGATTTAAAAAATGCCATACAATGTGCATGTTCATGTAATAGGAAAACACAAAATCACATATTTTAATTACAATACCAAACAATATCAAGTGCAACTATAAATAATTTCAACCATATAAATTATATTATATGAAATGTTAAAGTATTACAATATGATTTTCCAACTTAATATTGGTTGGACTGCAATTTACACATGAAATGGTGTTTCATCACTTCAAAACATTATCGTTGTGTTTTCAAGGCATTGCAGGTGAATTCACCAACTCTGAAGACTTGACCATCAATCTTTATATGTGTGTATTATGCGGGATATTGACTCTAAGAGTATCACCAGACCAGTTGTCCTCTCTCTCTCTTTTTGCATTTGTCGCTCCAATGTTATTGCTCCCCTCTTTTTTCAATTCATGCTTCTTACCATCAATACTGAGTTCATTTTCTGAAAAAAGAAGAAGACACAATGCAGAGTGTAAAACATGAAATACAATGAACACTAGAAATATAAACTAAATTAGACTATAAATAGTTTATACGACATATACCTCAACATCAGCAATGTCAAAGCCATTTTTCCCCATACAAGTATGAAACTCGAACAAATTTTCTTCATTGGGGCGATAATTGTCATATAATGTGGCAAGATAACCTGTATAAACAAAGCAAATAAAATATCACCATATATAGAAAAGAACACCTTAGTAACTTAGTATTCAAATTTCAAGGAAAGCTTAAGAACAATCATGTCAACTAAGCTATGTGCTAAAAAGCTCAAGCTGTAGATAGCTTGTGAAAACAAATAATCTAAGGTGTGATGTTTAATCCTTGTCGTTTTATTCACAACAACATTTCATTTTCTAATGCATGAACTTATTCAAGTATATAAACAAAATGTACTCAAATAACAACATGAAAGTAACTTTTTTTGATAGTCATGAAAATATTTTAACACAAAATAGCTATAAGGACTCCAATCAATATAGTGTAATGCTAATTTCATCTTCAAGCTTTGGTTGTTGTTTAAATGGACATGGTACTAAGTATTTTCAATTTCATAGTTAAAAGACAAAAAAAAATCAAAATAAACGTCCAAAATACAATCGAACAATAAAGAGAGGATATCATGGAATGTAAATTGCAATTATAAAAAATTTGTTTACTTGTCCACTGATGTCGTGCGTAGAATTCCTAAGACATTTTCTTGCCCAAAATAACCATGAGGTGAGATCATTACAACATTAAAAACCATAGGGATTCCCACTAGAAAGATTTCCAAAGTCGATGGCTTCGGTTTTTAAGCGATCTCTAACAACGAATGAACCATATCCAAGACATGATATGCATCGTCTCCCTGTCCTTTTTCCAATCACATTTCCTGTAACCTACCCACATCAGAGTCAAGTAACAATCAAACAAAGACATTGACATTTGTTTTTATCTTTTATATCTATAAAATTTGAATCTAATTTGTTTCATGAACATATTAATTCATATTTAAAGCCTTTCTGACATATGAGTAAGTATCAATCAAATAGGGCATCAGAAAAATCGACCTCAATGAGGTCCTCAAAAAATTTATACAATATCAATATTTTTCTTGTTGTGATATCTTGGGTAGAAAAAAGAACATATCTACAAAAGAAAAATGCATATATTACTTATGGTCAAACTTTGTATATGGTGTATTCTTGAGCAGTTTTTTAAGATGTTCCTCCACCTTTTCCAAAGTGAATTGTAGTTTGGTTAAACTATGTATCATTTCATTCAGCATCAATTTCTACAAGATAAATGTCACACATTATTATTTCTCATTTCTCAACATGCTACATATGATAAATTGAAAGTCGCACAAAACCAAGAGCAAACCCTTTTCTAACCAAAAAAAATAAACAAACAGTGGCTCTAATAAAACTTCATTATAATATTAGAAAATTAAAAGAGAGAGGACCATTTTTGTTGTTTGGATTTGCATATTTTTGTTATGAAAGTGCTCGAGTTTCAAGAACCAACAAATGTGAGGGAAGTCGTAAATGTGAAAAAAATTATGTTGACCTAATTTGTAGACTTCTTCAAAATGATGTGAATGATGGAATTTTTGGATGTGGTAAATCTCATAATAAGAAATGGCATGTATTCTAATAAATTACATTGCAATAACTACCATGGACCTCCACGGGTTATAAGTCCTTAGTATGTTAATCTTGATGATGAAAGAGAGATGGAAATGGTAAGTATGGGTGGTCCTAGTTCGTATGGTGGATATCTTCAAACCAAAGTCGCCATCTCAATGAACCTAGGTTTTGAAATGGTAAACCTGGATCTGGTCTTCACCCAATCTCATTCCATCATACTTTTCCAAGACTCAAGAGGACATAATGGTCCTTCAGCTTATAATAGGGTTTCTTTTGAGGTTATAAATAAAGCTTATCCAAATCAAATTGATTTTTGGGCTCCAAGAGATATGGATAATTTAAATGATAACAATTATATGTTTTTTTCCTAAGATTCAAATGTAGGGATAAATTTTGCGGATTTTAATAATAAATAGAATGAGAGAAATAATTCATGAGGAGAATCTATTGGTAATTGTGATTAGGGAAATACTCGAAGATAATAAGACTATTTAGGTTCAAATCAAAGATGGTGTTGATTCTTGTAGCTCCTCAGTTGTTGGTAGTTTTTAAGGTAGGAATTTCAGTTTTTCAAGGGTGGGGTCCTTCAACATAATTACATCTACCTTGGTCATATCACCCAAAAGCAAAACATAATCAACAAAGAGTAAATATGTCAAGTTTATGGCAAATCCTATTTGTATAGTTGTCAAGTTTATAATTCTTTTTTACTCTGTTATAACTCCGTTGAGACCATCTAATCTACAGTAAAAAATGGCAGACATGATAGAAGAATAGGTTGAGCCATTAATTAGAATTGCACATATATTGAGGAAAGACAATTCATTATCTAGTTAACCAATTTCACATTGAACCCTATATGGATGAGTAGCCTAAATACATCCAGTTTTCTCTATCATATGCCTTGGAAAGACAAATTAACATTGCTTGTAATTTTTTGGTTTCATGTTATAAATTCCTTCTTGGGAAACTCCTATTCTGTAATGGATTTGTTTCCCAGGAAGGATGCAAAATTTTTCTAATGACATGGAATCAACTTAGTGGATTTTGATCCTACATGGCCAAGGAAATTAGGAGCCTTGGGCGCATCAACAATAGCATCCTCCAATGAAAATAGTACAGTCTCCAACCTAGAAACATCAAAATTATATATATTTATAATTCATAATAAAAAATGACCATAGACTATAGCAGTCCTTAAATAAATTCAAACTTGAATAAGAACAAGCACAAAATTTCACATTACCCTTGAGTAAGTTGTCCTTGATTTAGCAAGAAAAGCACAAACTTGCATACATGTGTAAGTAGATTCCCCATAAGCTCAATTTCAACATCTTTCCTGAAAAAAGAATCTAATATCCAAAGCGAAACCATAGTTGAATGGAACGATGGTACTTTAAGGTCATCTACACAAAAAGTTGTCTCTTTCAAATCTCTGACACTGGATGGTACGTCATGCAAAATTAAGAAAAATTCAGGGAAACTTGTCGACTTCGCTAAAAAACCAATGAAAATGCTTGGAAGCTTTGTAAAGGAATGAACCTGTGATATTCTTTGATTTCCATTTCAGCCTTTTTCCTAAGTTGAACCTCAATGAGTTGTGAAATCAAAGTTATTTGAGAAGAATGTTCTTAGAATTTAAATTCAACATTTGTAGTCTTCCCACCTCTGTCACTAGATAAGTATGAATTCTTAAACTCTATTTTGTCATTATCCAAAACATTTCTTTCCTAGACACATGATTTTGCAAATAAAGGATTTTCTGCAACATAAGTCCTTGTCGAAATTTCATCTCTCACACTAACTGGCATCCGGTCAGAACTACAACTTGAAATTTGACCATCACTTGTTCCTATATTACTCAGGATGTGAATGGTGGAATATTTTCTAGAACACTCTTAGCATATGGCAGAGTCTAAGCCCTCTCTCAAATATATTCCCTTACCAAGACCTCCCTTAAGACCAAGAGTCAAGTGGCCATCATCAGAAGCTCTGTGTGTTGAAGGGATTGGCATAGATTGATTTTCCAATTAAGCCCTATCCACAATCCGAGCATCTTGACTGGTGAATCCACAATCACGTGGTCTCATATGGGGTTGTGTCCCTTTAATCCCACCCATATGTGGAAGTGAACCCGTCTGTGCACCTTCCATGTAAGGTGGCATTGCAGGTCCTCTCACACCATGATCAAGTGGTGTCACTTCCACTTGAATGTCCCATATTGGTACCTCGAGAGCGGCCTCCCTCTCCATGTAGTTCTTGCATAACATCCTGATGCACTTCCTCTATTTTCTTGGGGCCCTCAACTTTCTTCCTTTTTTGCCATCCATTCCTCCTCAGATCAATCAGATCCTTCAACATGAACCTCAACTTAGAGGGAAGCCCTTGGTTATTGGACATTTTTGTCATCCTATCAAAGTAAGCATCAATATTTTCCTTGGCCTTTGAATGGTCAATCATATGACCAACAATGATCATTAGTTTGCACAAAGATTCAACATTTTCCTCCTATGAATGCTGAAATTCACCAATTAATTTCTTGATGCATGCATGCATAATTATTTCGATCATCATACTTTCTTTATAAAGCTCACCAATAAACCTTATATTTCCTAGCATTTGTTGTCATGTTGCATCCTTCTTCTCCCATATTTATTCTGATGAAATGATTTTTTCACCATGCTCTTCTGCTTTCTCAGCCTCTACCTCTTCTCTTTCATCTTTTTCAAATTCTTACTGAAATTTGTTCAAAAGAACTCGCTTGAAAAAAAAAATCTCATTATCTTCATAAAATTCTATTATTCCTACAACAAACTGAAAACTGAATTTTGCATAAATTTCACAAAAAACCAGCTCCATCAAGGGTTTTTCAAATATTTGAGATATTATACCATGAAGACATGATGCAGAGTCAATGTTCACTTATTTAAACTGTTCAAAAAGTTTCCCAAAGTTTTGGGCCTTTAATTTATTAAGGATGGATTTAATTTGTCTTTGTTTCAACTGATCCTCATCAAAAACCTTGCCCACTTCATATTGGTTCTCTTATATATGAATTTTGGGCAGAGAAGGTTGTGGAGGAGGAGTCAAACCCTTCTGCGAACCAAAAGCACGATGCCACCTATCAGCATCAAAATTTTTTCTCACTAGTCCAACTTGTGGAAGTGGTTCTTTCACATAAGGCCCTCTAGGAAGGATGACATTCATACTCATTTGTCTTGCACAGGTATTATTACAAAGCTGATATTATAACCTTGGCCAATTTGAAACACAACAGAGGAACCACTAAGATCCGCATCCATCCACATATCACAACCATCAGAAAAAGCATCCACCCACTTGGCCCATCTATCATCATCCAAACTGGCCATATTGCTCCCATGACGTTCAAGTAGATAATTCCCACTCAGATACCTATCAGGTCCTCTTCAGTGCTTGCTATTGCATCAACCTCTCCTACATTACTTGCAAGTTCTTGGGAATTTCCAAGTAATTCAATAATGTCTGGACATATTTCAAAATGATTTGGTAGTTCTTTGCATTGATCCTTGATTGTCAACAAAAAATCTCTGGAGTACTTTCTATCTCCTGAATATTTAGTAACTAAAATATCTACTTGATTCATAGGAGTTGAAAGCTCGGCTGCTTCTTCCCAGTCATCCACTTCTTTCAGGACTTGCTTCTCAGGCTCTTTTGAATAAGTCTTACTCTTGACAACATCAATTACTATTTTGGATGGTTTTGGAAGGTTCACATATTCTTCTTCCTCTTGAACCTTATAAGCATTATATAAACCCACTGGGAGTTGTAGCATTTTCCTTACTGGAAAAATCATTCTTTTTCTTCTTCTTCTTGACAACTACTACCTTGGCAGCATCACCAATATTTGCAACATTATTCTTCGCAGAAACATTGGAAGAACTTTTATTCTCCTTTTCTATCAATATAGCTACTAAATCCTGCTTGCCTTCACTTTCAACAGGCAAAGATGACACCTAAATTTGGGTAGAAATTTCACAAATATCACTATTAGTGGTGGATACTTGACCCATACCTTGTGTGTCAATAGCCTTCACATTGGCAGTTGAACCTTCCCCAAGTACTTTAGCACTATCATGGTTAACCCTACCTTTGTTTCTATATCTAGAAGATTTTTTGCGGTCAACAACTTTGTTACCATACAGAAAACCTGGTTTTTCCTCCAAAATATCCATATCAGCTTTAGGGAGGATTGTTGTAGCTTCTAATTGTAATTCCCATTCAGACACCTTGCCTATATTTGTTGTTGACTTCTCAGATACAACTAACACTTCACCCCTTTTCTCTTTGAGCAGATTTTGATCAAAAGCCACTGTGCCATTTTCATGTGTAGCCAATTGAGATGCCAACCTACTCTCATGCATTCCATTGATTTTTCTCTCCCCAGCATGCAAACTAGCTTTTTCTTTTCCAATGACAGAATTGGAAAAATAAGTCAACTCTTTGTTTATGTCAGCATTAGGTGAACTTGACAACTCAGATGGGGAATCAGAAACCACAACAGTCCCATGCTTAGGATGGAGAAAATTTCCACGATCTTGCTTCTCTCCAATTACAAAATTAACAAAATTATTGTTGGAGCTTTGTCTAGCATTATCGCTTGTTGATTCAAATTTTTTACTCTTCACATTTATAAGTTTTGAATGGCTAGACCACAATCACCTCCAAAAATTCCCTTTAGGGGTTGTAGAAACTAAATATAAGGGAAAGGATTGTGTCAAAACTCTTTTAGAATCCAAGTAAAATGAATTCATAATAGTAGCAAAGACGGTGATCTAACCATCATTGAAGAAACATTGACGTTGTTGTCATAGAAACTATACTCCCATAGTGAACCCAACCACACCCCGACTTCAGTTTGGGTGGAGAATGTCGAGCAATTAAGCCTAGTCATAATCACAACCTAGAATAAAGAGGTAGTCGATGTGACTATCATAGAAAGATACTAGAGCTTATGGTGTATGAAAGTAACCACCACCCTGATGAGCAAAGACAAGTGTCAAGAACCTTTTATCAAGGTATCTATGAAGACAAAAATTTAGGCCTATCATTCTTGAAGAGGAAAATGCATCCTAAGTCATTGTTTTCACTAAATTTGAAATTTAAAACTTGAATTTAGACATACCTTAAAGTTGCAAGAAAACTTTGTCAACCATTTATACAAACTCGTCATGTCTTAAAGGGATCAACAATGGTCGATAATTAATGCAAGCCAATGAATGATTATATAAGTCTAACATTACAGTTAAATTCAAAGACAAACATGAACCAAGTGACTCAAATTCTATCTACACAAAAATATTGTAAGAAACAGAGCAATGAAAGAAGTGTTCCTTTGTCTCTACATCACATAAGAAGCATCACTTGCAAATCCATTTTTCCCTTTAAATATGGAAATTCACCTCCATCCTCCACTAGGGAAAGCATACCCACTATTGTAAATAAGAGAAGTGTAAAGCTTGTGCTTCAAAGGGTCAAACTTGTGTAAGCATAACTAGTGCTTTCCAAGACAAACATTGAGGCTTGTGCATACAAAGAAAGTTGGAGGTAGCCAAGCTAAATAATGAATACCTTAGAGATCTAGAGAACATAACATAGCATAGGAGAAGCCCATGACATTAAACTCAAGACTTGAGACAAATTTTTTATGGATTTGTGTCCTTACCAAAATGCAACAAAAACACATTCAACACAATACCCATATTATTGGTAGATATGCCAACCTTGGAGCTATAAGAAAAAGTTATAGTCATGCATAGGCACTGTGGTGGGAATTGAACTCAAGGAAAACTATTTATGGATATGTGACCTTAACCACAATTTAAAACTAAGGCCTTCAACAAGAGACCCACATCATATGTAATATACTCAAAGACAAAAAAAAAGTTAATAATTTTGTTGCTAGAACATGAGACTGGGTTTAAATTAAGAACGCTTATCTTCATCAATTTTCCTACAACCACATTTCAATGTCACTGCCCTTAATTTAAACCCTGAAGGGAGGAAACTTTATATCCACCACTAAAACTGGCAGAGGTAAACCACATTCAATCAGATAGGCTACTGGAAACAGTGACAACAATAAAAGCATTATTATATTTTCATCAACATTCCAGCCTATAAATCTAGATGTGGATACTCAACCTTGAAAACAAGGCTCCTGCACCACTTTTATGTGGAGAAACCATCAGGTAAATGCTTTTGGTATACAACTTGACAAGGCCCTCCAAGGCTTAAAGTGTCTCCACGATGAATATTTGGATGCATTCCATTTGTTGTTTTTGGTCCAATTTGCACAAATTTCCCATGTAAAAGTGTTGTTGGACCTTCAACCCCTACTAGTACATTTCCAAACTTACGCCTGGAAAATAAGGCTTGGCTACAAAATGCACATTTTCTTTATGAGTAATTGAAAGATGATAATCTACAAGAGAGGTAGTTTGAGCAACACTTGAAGGTAATGGTTTCCAAACCCATTTCCCAGGACCAGTGATAATGGATGGAACATGACCATTTGAGGGGGGGGTTTTGGGGAATATATGCATTAAACCACCAATCCTTAGTTGAGGAGGCTCATGAGGGTGTTGATTATTATAACTATTGATCCTTACACTCCCTAAATTATTACAGATAGAGGCACCAGAATTTTCTCTTGCACTGAAATGAATATCATGTGTTGGTCTTCGTAAATCTACCGATGGACCTCTATCAGTATTTATAACTGTATTTGGAGCCACAATTGCACTTATGTGGTTTTCCTCCCTGATTTATGTTGTAGATGAAACAAAGAAAATTATGGCAATGGAAGTTGGATGAAGTAATGCACCAATGTGCATAGTGGGTATACACAAACTATTTCACGAAGAGGGCATACACAAGCTTTTGGCATACAAGACAATTCTTTATTACCCTGAGATGGATGGGATTCTTTCCATTATTTGGATGATTGATAGTGTGAGAAAAGGTCCTGAATGCAAAGGAGGAATATCAGCAGGAGGGTAGGAAACAACTTTCTACCACTCTTGCAATCACCCTAGAAGACTTAGCACGTGATGACATGGGTATCATGGCATGCCTTTTTTCTACACTGGAAAATGGAAATTCAACCAATATGTGATAAAATCCTGAGTGTAGATGGAGACAATGGACCAGACTATAGTTCTAGTTTTCCCGAGAATGAGAGTAATAAGACACTCTTTAATGAAGGGAAATCCTGAATATCCCTTAAGGTTAAAGAGACCAACACTCCTATCTATGATTTTGAATATGGTAGAAACTTTGGCAACCATAATTATGTGCATCTCCAATCAGCAAGAATAGTGCAAGGTTTGATATTTTTTTCTTTGATAGTCATCTTACATATGACATGGACTCTGATGAGGAATAAAAGAAGGCTGATCATATCAACAAGCCATTTTTTGAACCATATGAGACAAATGCAGAAAGGTCCGTTTCATTTGTTGAAGGCATCCTTATTGAAGATGAATAGTCTTGTCATATTGAAAGAACAAACCCATATCTAGGAAAACAAGAGAACTTGTGAAAACCCATAATTGATTAACTACAAAGTGATAAAAACCATTTCCAGGTTTGTCTCTTATTGTTCATTGGTATGATAATTGATCTTCAAAGGAGTTTCTTCTCCTAACTATAA
Source organism: Pinus albicaulis (assembly GCA_034641835.2). NCBI lineage: Eukaryota > Viridiplantae > Streptophyta > Pinopsida > Pinales > Pinaceae > Pinus > Pinus albicaulis. Next base: position 131,635,477 of record CM076574.1, on the reverse strand, counting down.
ATTATATTCAGGTAGCTTTAATTTCTCATATAAAACAGCTCCCTGTCTGCAACGCTGATGTTCATGTCCAACATAAAATTGTTCCTATGTTGGATCCAGAAACGTTTGAACTTACGAACTTGAGGATAACGATGGATCTGTGGCTTGAAGAAGTCAATTATTAGCTCCCCTCAGATTTACTTGAATAATGTCTGCCACAACATGATGCTATATTTATCAATATCCTACCTATCCAAGAGTATTCCCATCTTCAATATGGGATCTTAAAGCTCGCTAAAAATATCCCAGAAAAATGCCCTGATCTAAGCCTAATTTATCTTAATGTTTCATTCATGAATGGTCGCAACAAAATTACTAAGAGAAAGACCTGCAAAAAATTTATGGATGATTTATCAGCATGCATAGGGTTGAGCTATGGAAGGTCATTTTTCATAAAAAAGCACCCAAATCCATACTAGAATGATGAAGTTGATAATTTAGTGAATATAGGAACGTCTTAAAGCTTAAGCATACGACAAATTCCAACACTCCAGGGACAAATGAATGAAGCCATCAAACTATTGCTTGCAAGGGTTCAAACTTCAAGGTAATATCCTTTGGCTCCAAGACACAAAGTGCATAGACTAAAATGGTTACCAAAAATTAGTATCCCTGGGAAAAGAAGATGGTAGGAACTCTAAAGGGTTATAAATTAGCTCAATTAAAAATAAGCTTAAAAAATTCGAAGCCATTCATGTTTCAAGTTACCTTACACGTTCCAAAAGAGATCTTATAGTTATAATGGGGATAAGGCAACAAATTCACCCAATTTGAATGAGTTTTCCTATCATACTAGTATGTCAATCAACCCCTTTGATTGTTATTTCCAGATAAATAAGCTCAAAGACTCCCCTCACACCTTAGGATGTTATAATTATTACTTCCAAGCAAAATGAAGATAGTTCTAATTCATTTCCTAAAAAATATGATTGAAAAGGTGGAAGGACATACCAAGCCTTAAAAATTGACCCTACCCAAAGTGATGAGTTACCCTAGAAACACCATATTTTGGACCTTAATAAATCTGGGTTAGCCGAGTATAATGTTGGAAACTCACAAAATCTTTGGTAGTAGTTCCAAGATTCCAAGTCAATAATTTCAAACACTATTCCCAACCCTTAGTCAACTCATGCAATTAGTTTCCCAAACCATGCCATTATAACTTAGTTAAGTCAAATTGTTCCTAGTTCATATACATTGAACCCATCAACCAATCAAGATAGAGAATATGTGCTTCGACAAAAACACATGAATGTAGAAGGTAGAATACACATGGTAAATTCAACCCAGAAAGAAAATCAACTTACAGCTCAAGAACAGGCAAAACCTAGAAAGCTTAAGTCTTCCATTTGCAATATTGATGCTAATACACTTCTAGACAAGTCCCTCAATCCTGTCACATAAATTTCTATTATTTTGGACTCTTTAATGAACAATGGTAGTTGTCTCTTAAGAGTCTTTTCCAGAGTCAATAAATGTAAAGAAGCGAACAAGAGAATTTTGATCTCAGTCATTTTGCTTCATTCTTCCAACAACAAATAATAATTGCAGAGAATGTTGCCACTGTTGTAATACTTGGCAGGGGAATTTTCATATAGAGATTAAGGAACTAAAATTGAAAAATGTCTATTAAGGATACTTTGATAAATTTTCAAAAAAGATAAATGGTCATAGGGCATTGCTTCAAGTTTCAATAGATCTTGGATATTCCTCACATGGAAATTTAGGACTATATTATCGAGGAGTGGATATTTGGAAGCCATGTCTTGTTTGGTCAATTGAATACCCTAACAGACTCTTGAAAGAAAATGAATTTTTACTAATGCAGACCAACCACACCATTACTCGGTTCTTGTAATCACCCAATTCTTCTTATAAAGATACAAGGAAATTCCATCTTTCCTAGCATATGCTAAGTTTATTGAATGATTTGGATGATTGATAGTGTGAGAAAAGGTCCTAAATGCAGAGGAGGAATATTAGCAGGAGGGTAGGAAACAACTTTCTACCACTCTTGCAATCGCCGTAGAATACTTAACACGTGATGACATGGGTATCATGCCATGCCTTTTTTCTACACTGGAAAATGGAAATTCAACCAACATATGACAAAATCATGAGCACAGATGGAGATAATGGACCAGACTGTAGTTCTAGTTTTCCTGAAAATGAGAGTAATAAGACACTCATTAATAAAGGAAAATCCCGAAGATCCCTTAAGGTTCAAGAGACCAATACTCCTATCTGTGATTTTGAATATGGTAGAAACTTTGGCACCCATAATTATGTGCATCTCCAATCAGCATTACCTATTAAATTTGAATAGAACAGTGCATGATCTGATATTTTTTCCTTTCACAGTCATCCTACATATGACATGGAATCTGATGAGGAATAAAAGAAGGCTGATCATATCATCAAGCCGTTTTGTGAACCATATGAGTCAAAGGTAGAAAGGTCCATTCCATTTGTTAAAGGCGTCCTTATTGAAGAGGAATAGTCTTGTCATATTGAAAGAACAAACCAATATCTAGGAAAACAAGAGGACTTGTGCAAACCCATAATTGATTAACTACACAATGATCAAAATCATTTCCAGTTTTCTCTCTGATTGTTCATAGGTATGATAATTGATATTCAAAGGAGTTTCTTCTCCTAACTATAAATTACATTTGGGTAGCTTTAATTTCTCATATAAAACAACTCCCTGTCTGCAACACTGATGTTCATGGCCAACATAAAATTGTTCCTATGTTTTATCCAGAAACGTTGAAACTTACGAACTTGAGGATAATGATGGATCTATGGCTTGATGAAGTCAAGTATTAGCTCCCCTCAGATTTCCTTGAATAATTTCTGCCACAACATGATGCTATATTTATCAATACCCTACATGTCCAAGAGTATTCCCATCTTGAATATGGGATCTTAAAGATCGCTAAAAAGACCCCAGCAAAATGCCCTGATCTAAGCCTAATTTATCTGAATGTTTCATTCATGAAGATGGGGTCACAGAAAAATTACCAAGAGAAAAAACTGCAACAAATTTATGGATGATTTATCAACATGCACATGGTTGAGCTATGGAAGGTCATTATTCATAAAAAAAACACCCAAATCCATACTATAGTGATGAATTTAATAATTTAGCGAAGACAAGAAGCTCTCAAAGCTTAATCATACCAAAAATTCCATCACTTCATGGCTACTGCATCAATGCAACCTGAATTTAAATGTGTGGTCATAATTTTCTTGGCACCCAATCGCCACCCCCGAACAACCCAAATAAAGGAAAAACTTTGTGTGCAACTTTCATGGTTAGAGGAGGAGGTTCAGTTCAATAGTAGCAACAGATACCCAATCCAAATCCCAGAGGGCGGGAAGCCCAAATGAGGGAAAAAGTTATAAGAAAATAAAACTCAAGAAAAATCATTTTAGTGCTCTGGGAAGCCCAAATGAGGGAAAAAGTTATGAGAAAATAAAACTCAAGAAAAATCATTTTAGCAAGTCCTACATCCAATTCACAATGGAATAAAAAAGTCGTGCATAGTGACCTTAACCAGAATTAAAAAGAAACGAAATTGAAGGCTAAGGTGATTGTAAAGGTGGCAGATATGCCTCCTCTAACCTCTTCCAAAATTGTACAACCTTCTGCCAGTTGTACATGTTCCATTGACAAGGCATTTTCCTTCACGTTCATCTTGCATTATTGTTGTGTTGATTCTGAATCAGAATGCATCCTATGCAATTATGATTATTTTAAAGTATGGAATAGGTAGTACTAGAGTGGAGGACGTTACTTTTTTCCATAGGATGAAAAATTGTTATGCTTTCTAATTCAATCGAAGAGAGTCCTTCCTAAGTATCTCAGATAAGGGCATTGTAATATGAGCATACATTTTTATAATATTTTGGTAATATCCCATTAACTATTTGAATCCTCGCAATCAGAGATGTTTTTGGGTTTGGGGCTATATTTACGTGGCCTTTTGATATTATATTGTCGATGTACTAAGTCATTTTATTTTTGCCAAAAATGCCTTTGGTACTTTTTGCATAAAAATGTTTTTATTTTAACATAGAAAATACATAATTTATGTGCTTTAGGTGGTCCTTCAAGGTTTTACTACAGTGTACATATGTATTTCTATTAAAATTGGCAATTAGGGCCAAATTGCTAATGAAAATAATATGGTTTAAATAAATGGGCTTCTATGGAATTCTGAAGTAACTGTCCTATGCAAAGATCATGTAATTTTAACATGGTATTAGAACAAGGAAAGGACAAGCCCAAGCTAGAGTGGAAAACCTTGTTGGCTAAGACCCTATGGTCTGTGGTATGCTGCATAAGAAATGTATCCCAAAATATTCAAATGTGAAAGAGGGAGAAAACCCTTTCACCTAGATAAGCCCTAATCCAAGATTCAGTCTCAGCCCAAGGTATAATGAATTAGTTCCACATTTCATGATTCAGATGGCTTCTGTGATTTGAGGATTTGGATTAGGTCCCACTGTTTCAAGTCTGTCTACATGCCTTGCTCAGTTGTGGCATGGAAATACATTGGAAGATCTCATCCTTATAATTTATCTTCAGAATCAGTGGATTTTTGCTGCTTCATTAGGTTCTTTCAGCTCTGCATCATCAATCCAAGGAGATGTCAATGCATGCACTAGTTTTAGAAATATCATACATTGATCCAAGCTCAAGAGTTCAAATCTATCCATTGTAATTCCAATGAATTTTAGAAATGCAAGTATCCTCTGGTTAATTCTTCCTTTCCTTTCTCAGCGGCCCATTTATATTTTCAGCATTGACTGCAGTTCCTGCTCTCGGCTCATTATCTAAAGTAGGTTGTATCTAAGGGAGTGTGAATCAAGTAGGTATGTTACCTATTTCAAGCACAAGAATACGCAATTCAGATTTTTCTCTTTTGGGGTTTACATCAATCAGGGAATGGTAAGTCATTACCATCATATGTTTATCAACTAGTAGCATGGGAAATTGCTACTTTAGCATCAAGTTTCTTAGGTGCGCTGTACTATTGGCTTGATGTGTTAAGATATAATTAGATTATAATATTTGTTCTGCTGTATATATATAATTAAAATTTCAAATATTTGCTCAGCAGTGACTATAGATACAGAAATAGGTCAGGATTCATATGACACTCTATTTCTTTGACGTCATTTCTACATGATTGACCTTGGCTCTATGGATTCAACATTGTATTTACAATACCGGATAGCCTAAATCATTGATGTTCAGTTCTAGGATGTTGTTTGATGTCTCAATTAAAATATCATATGAAATCAGTGGTCACTTCAAAAAATCAATCTCTGGTAAGTCATATCAGCCTTGAAGACATTTCAATATTGTCCTCAATAAGTAAGGAAGATTCGTTAGAGACATGAGGCTTTTGCACAAAGTTACATTAGAAGGCTACATATTGATATATGGTTGATCATGTGATATGTACAATCTTGTAATTCTGGTGATCAAGCTCATTATTTGGATACAGGAAATAAGATGCTCTGGAATCATTAAGTAATGGATATAATATATGCTCTGGTTATCTATCCTTACAACTCACTTATTATCTACCTCCTTGTATTTGTCCATATGGAACATCTTCAGGTTTTATTTGAAGCATAGATATTATATTAAGAAGTTGGGAAGTGCACAGATTGAGAAGATAATTTATCAAAGTCAGTGAAATTTCTCACTGTCCTTTTTTCAAAAGGAATCATCTGTTTTGCACCAGTGATAGTTAAGGCCATCAATTGTATTCATGTCAAGAGTACTTGATAGAATTAATAATTTCTCTGAACAATATTCCCATGATGTTTATGGATGGTGAGACAGTACACCTGCATACCTTATATGATCTAGTATCTTGTGAACAAGAAGATCAGTGATAAAGGAAGTAACCTTGTAAACAATGACCTATGTTTGATCTGGTGGTCTTCCTATCATCAATCATGCAACAAGAAGCATAGTTGAAACTTAGTAAAGATTTTTATAATAAACTTGAAACTCTTAAGGAAGAATAGTCATTGCGAAATATGAAGGCCTTCTATTAGTCACCATGTATCATATGTATGGCATCAGCATCTATGGTGATATGTTTTAACTCCTTTAACCTGAAAGTATTGTTCACAATGAAGTTGTCTTCAGAATTCAGTGGCCACTTCAGAAAATGTTATCTTTTGGAAGGTTTTCCATTTATAAGTAGCTACAATGATCTTCCTAGAAACGAAATTGCAGCTCCTTTGATAAGAGGAGAAACTCTTCTGACGACAGAGCCTCATGCTAAGTCTCTTCTCTCACATGGGAAGATCATGGTTGAAGTTCAGATGATCACCTTAAGAGGGATTTATAAAATCCATGAATTAATATCACATGGTTACACTCTCAAAATAATTATACACTTATTGATGTTGTCTTTCATTACATGCCTAGATTCCAGTGGTCATCTTCTCATTAAACTAAAATGATCCATATTTTATCACAGTAACTTGTAGGGCTGTCAGTATGTAAGAGCACATCTAGGTGCTATATCTTCAGGGATCCACCATGGATGAATCAGTGATAGAAGTCAGTTACTCTGAGAAAGCATGGCTTATTATGAAGTTGCTTGTATTCAAGAATCTCTCCAATGAGTAATTTTTTCTCACTACCATTGCAGAAGTATTTCATATAGCACTAGATATGGTTCAGCAGAGGACACTCATGTTTTATGGCATGCTTGAGTGATTGATTGACACTATGCACCCTGGAAAGATAAGTATAGGCTATGATATCCCTAAGAGGAAGTAAGATTAGTCAAATATCTTCTCCATCTAGATGTACAAGAAGGAGAAGATTGCTAAGTGTTGACTGGATTTCTGTTGTAAGTCAACATGTCTGAGACAATGTAAGTGGGAAACATCATATTTATGAGAAAATGTAAATCTTCCAACTCAATCAATAGATGTATCACATCCACAACGTCATAAGATCATTCCTGCTCCTTGCTGCCACCAGTAACTACTCCTCGACCTATAATTTGTAGTGAAACATCCATCACTAGATTCTTCTCTTCTACTTCAAATGTTAGGAGAGTTTTGATATGCCATCCCAACCTTCTAGGCTCATCCAACTAGGCCCTCTCACCCTTAGGCACTCCTCAAAAAAAATTATGAGGGCTTGAATTAGCTGGTCCATAATGATAATTGATGACAGGGATGCCTGTATTCCCTCACTTATCTCTACCTCTATCTCAATTCTTGACAATTGATGATGAATTGAGTGTCCTCTATTTGTATGGTTTACCTTCCCTATTCACCATTTCTTATGTTATTTTCTTTGTTTATCATCATGGCACCCCCATAGTCCAATGTTGACTGGATATATTTACTGGTCCTATTGATCTATCCTTTGGTGATTTGTGGGCATTAATCAACTCATCTTACCTTCATAAACTCTTCTTGGACATTTCAATGTGCATTAGTTGATATTAGTTTAGTACTATTTATACTATCAATTTCCCTACATGAAACAAATGAATTAAATTATGTTTGACTTTATACCAATCTGTTCATAATTTCAACACAATGGCATTGTTTCCTGCACTGAATATGAGGACCGATAAAGTTTTCTTAGTTTGCAGATACATCAAAATGCAGCCAAAGAATCTCATTACCAAGAAACAAGGTCATTTTGACATATCAAATTTAAAGCAACTCTAAAGATAGGCTAAAGCCTACCTATCTCCCATGTTTAATTTTATACCACAACAGATTAAAATTCCTCAAGAAGCAATGTAGTCCTAGACCCCACTAACTCTATTTTCAATGCGCTTGAGACAAACAGAGATCACGTGGAATATCACCAACTTTTTCAACATTTATTTTGTCCACTTTTAGTGTGTGTGTGCATATGCACTCTATCTATTTATCCTCCATAAATTTCATTGCAACCTCTGTAATTGTCTCATTGTGTTCTGCATCGTCAATAAGAGATTAAGGTGAATTCTCTTAAGGTAAGTTCACTGGTGCAGATAGCAGAAAGTCATCGAACTATGGGAACTGCAACAAGTCTTTTGATCCGGAAAAAACTTCCAACTCAATATTGATTTCTTGTAAGTCATATTCAAGGTGATACTTCAATTCTCCAGATTTTGTATTTTTATCAACACTGCTCTTAGCCTCAGGTGGCAGTGTTTGCATAGATTTTTGCAGATTTCCACCAACTGAAGCTACCGACTGTTGGCATTATTTTTTTCTAGCCACAAATTCATCCATATGAATAGATGATGGCCTACCACCAGTAAACCCTCCACACTAAAAATTATCAACATTGGAGCTGCTACACATACCATCATTTTTTCTCCCTCTTGCAACATAATCGTCAACATGCATAGAAGGTGGTCTAATAGTATTACATTTGCACTGCTGAAATGTGTCTCTTCTAGTTGGACTAGATGAGGAAACAATTTACCTCATGTATCAACAAAAGATCCAGTGGATTTGGCTTCTGCCACAACTACTGAACCAATTCCATCTACTCTCTGATGCCTATTTGGGCCATTCACTGAAGACAATTTTCTTTTTAATGAAGACACAGGAAATATAGGCCTATCTAGGGTTGGCATTAAAAAACTAATTTGAAGGATTCCTGAACATAGCCATCTCTATATTGAAACAATATCCATCGCCCAATTTCCCTGTGGGGTCCTTTGGATAAGGACTCAGGAGTCAATCTCCATGTTCAGACTATGAGTGCATACTTCCTAATTGATTTACAGCAGAAGGAAGGATGGATCTCTAACAGTTGCTAAGTTATTCATCTTTAATGATCTTTCAAGGTCAAGATTCTAGGACTGTTTTAGGGCCACTTCATTTGGAGAATATGCAAGTTACAAGAATTATGGAACACCGTTAAGGTTTCTTGACACCCATGTCTCAGACCTCTCACTCCTGAAGGTATAAGATTCATGCCATATGTTTCTACTCTACTCTCGGAAAATGGTATGCTCCTCCATCATAGTATATACCTCAACTCGCATCTCAAAAATATTGACACTTCATCATTGGGCATTCGTTATCTTTTGAAGAACATCACCTGAATTAGTGCTCAAAGTACCAAAATTTTCCAGTGTATGCCTGCGGTCTTTCCCAAAATATTGGAAGAAAAAAAAAAACTATTATTCATGTTGTGGCCCTTGTACAGCCTTGAATATCTGTGTGGAGTCATGAAGAAAATTTGTGGGAGCTTGCAACAGTCACAACCTTGCCGATACTCAACACAACAAGCTCCAATATGTGCACAAGGTCATGACATTCTTCCAAAGTTATATAATTAAAGTCACAATTTATATCTTCAGAAATCTCAACTTAATTCAGAGATCATGTCTTGAAAAGTTTTGGAGCTTACATGCATAGTGCCTATTCGAAGGGTGTTTATGTTTTTTTTTTTTAATTTCAATTAATCTTGGAAGATTCCCGTGACCTACTTTCTCTTCATCTATGTTATGCATAACTTTGTGGCAATTCTTGAAAGGTTAAACTCTAAAGAAATTCGTATCACTTGAGTATCGTTGTGATATATAATTGGGTTGGTATATCTCATCTAGAATAATTCAGTTATGAGCTTGAACCTGAGGTAGAAATTTCCTAGGCTAATACACTGAGTCTACAAATTTGTAGACATATTGTATGCTCATTCAAAAATTTCTGTGGAGCACTTCACGCTGAATCTTGAAGAATTATTTTCTAAGGGTTAATGTTTTGGGGATTTTAAAGGCCATCTGTCCCTCCTTCAATAACTGATATATGCATTAGATATGAAGCATGCATTTCATTAAGGCAGAGTCTTAAATATTATTTGAGACAAATCTGATGCATCTAGTGAACAAAATTGCACAAATTTAAGGCTGAAAATTCAATGATCGGATCTGAAACTCACTAAGATGCAGCCCCTTCCTCAGAAGCTTATACGACAGATTTTCAATTTTGTTAAGGATGTGCATTTAAGGTATGATAGTATATTTACTGAAGAAACATTTAAAGTGAGCTTCTAAGGGAATCATTCGTGTCAAATTCAGATTTGATTGAGATTTCCCAAGGTTCAAAATTTGAATATTGAATGTATGTTGATCTAAAGCATATCAAAGGTACTAAATTTACAGTCAATATATATATATATATTTAAGGGTGGTTTGAGGTATTAAGGCTTCTCTTCAAGGTCATCTATATCAAGCGTGTCAAAATATGAAGTACACCTCTTATGGAAAGAAAAGTCAAAGAAAATCACTCTAAGGCAGTTTCGACGTGAATTACTTGGCACCTCCATACAGTCAGGGATATTAGTGACATTGAAGTACAATAGTGTATTCATCCTAAGAAGAATCACCAGTAGTAGCATTTGTTGAAATGGGAAAAATTTCTAGTCCAAGTTTGAGAACTATGGTAAAGGTAGATTGGTTCTGTTTTTTGATTCACACCTGAAGTATTCATACAATAGTAAGGGATTCTAACCGATTGATAGAAATATTTTTACCTAAAAGAATTTTATGTTCTAATACAAATGCTAGTGTGTTACTGTTATATGTTTTGTGCCAGTATAGTGACACAACAGGATCATTATAAATATTACTAGGATTTGCACTTCAAAGATAAGACTAGCTTGAATTGTGTAATGGCAAAGAAGGTTTGCTTGGATGAGGATGGTGCAAGTCCCTTGGTATCTTCATTCAGTCAGTAATACTTATGAAATCAGTAATAAGGTTCTATTGATATAGTGCTGTTGAGGTCTGTTAGTTGAACGGGCAGAACATGTGAGAGACTTTACTTGTGCATTGTTGAAGTTTGGTAATGGAAAGTTTGCTGATATAGTTGTAGCATGATAATGTCTCGTCTTAAATATGAGGAGAATATTGAAAAAGGCCAAATATTCAATTGAAATAAGTCTTCAAAGGGAGCTACGGAATCCCTAGCAGAATGGCTTGTTAACTCTTCTTTCGCAATGAATTTTACAATAGAAAAACCACATCATAAGACATTGATCTACAGAAGGCGAATGACTATGGCTGAATGGACTTGATTAATAGGAGGTTGCAGATAGCCCAATGGTTATGTTTTGGGCGAAGTTACTTTTCCGATCTTCAGAGGGATCTATGGTCAGTTTACAACTATTGATGATGTTTATCCACAGATAAATATCCTCTCGATGTGAGAGGGAGTTGTCTTAGCCTTGATGCATTTGTTCCTAAAGCTTAAAATTCTAATAAAATGGACAAGTTGCTGATCCGAATGCATACAACTTGTGAAGGCTCTCATGCTCAATAAGATATCCATGTTAATTGTGACCTATAGTACTCTTCCAAAATTGTTGGATTGGCAGAATGATAAATGGAAAGAGCACTTCTAGATCCTATATCTCTTGGGATCCACCTTTATTTTATAGATGAATGAAGGACTGAAGTTTGGTAGAACCACTGAGGCTAAACGAATGAAGTAGCTAGCATGGCCTATTGTGAAGAAATTTGAGTCATGCGAGCATGTGTTGGAATCCACCACTTAAAATTAGGTGTCACTTCATTTGATATGGAACAATGGGAAGCAATATAGCTCTAGCATTGCAGGATGGATGTACAGGTTACCAACATTCCCTCAAACCCCCTTGGTAAGGATAGATTTAACTTCCTTCAGAGAGAGAGTTTGGGTGTCCTGGAAAGAGCCTACTATGAGGGTCTTGGTTGAACATTGATCTCTAGGAGCTTCTCGGGGCATGGGGCACTTCTTTGAGCTATAAATGACCCTAAGGTGAGTGGTTCACCTTCCCCTATAAGTGCACGGTGTACAGGGTGAGTGGTTCACCTTTCCCTGTGACAACTGACATGTGTGTAGGGTAAGTGGTTCACCTTCCCCTATGTTTGCGGACACATGTGTAAGGTGAGTGGTTCACCTTCCCCTACATATGATGAGATGTGCATAGGATGAGTGGTTCACCTTCCCCTACGACATATGAGTAGAATGAGTGGTTCGCCTTCTCCTGTGGGTACCCTAGTGAGAGATACATTCAGGCATCTGGTTGTGTACATGTCAGTGGGACATGGTTCATCCTTTTCACCACATGTAGGATGCTCATTCCCTATGATTGATGGTTGACATATTGGTGGGATGTGGTCCATCCTTTCCCCATGTGTAGGATCCTTCCTACTATTTTTGGTTTGCATGCATGTAGGACGTGGTTCTTCCTTTCCCTACTCTCAGTGTTTTTCATGTGTGTAGGAGGTGGTTTATCCTTTCCTTACATGTGATTGTGATGTGTGTTTGTAGAATTTGGTTTCTCCTTTCCCTACATGTGATTATGAGTAGGATGTGATATACTCTTTCCCTCCTGGTTTTTCTACATCATCTTACCCATGAAGTATGGGACTCATGGGAAGAATCTCTCATCTGGCCAATGAGTTGGGAAATGAGGATAGAGACCATAGCACTACCGATGGACGCGTCGTGTATTGTCATACACTATATGATAGGATGCTTGGTGTTTATCTACTTGATCTGGGATCAATTGAGGTTCTACCTCCGGATTGACTTTTGTCAGTGAAGAGTGGCAAGGTCTTGTGACTCACTCTCGATCAATTCTTCTTTATTGTTCACATCAGTTCTCATCAAATCGGAGCAAAGAAGACATAGATGGTTCATGATGACAAAGATGGTTCATAATGGCATGATGGCATGATGATTTATGACAACAGATGGATTGGCAGGTGGAATTCTCCCTAGTTGAGTGGGAGTCTTAAAATTGGCAACTCGGGCCAAATTATACTAAGATCTACACAGTTGATGGAGATGATCATTCCATTGAATTCCTCTTTTCGAGAGGAAAAAAATTGACTTAAAATCACCAAATTTGGATAAGGAAAAATATTTATTTATTTAAAATAAATTCCACAAGACATAACCTTATTAAGGAGGGAAAATTGAAAATTTGAAATTCAAATTTTGCCTCCAAGTGTTAAGGTTGGCTTCACCTCTATAAGGACAAATTATTATATATATATAGGGATCCCTCATCTTCATTAGATATCATACTAAAAGAGTGCATTCAAATCTTGAATAATTCTTTCTAAGGCAGCCACAACTTGGAGAAGCAAGGAGGACGTGTTGTATTGATCTCCCATAGGTTAAAGTAAGATCAGGTAGCTAGCTGCAGGTTTGAGGGTAGTTGTGAGTGATGTTTTGTCATGGTTTTTAGGTGTGAATATCTTCAAGAGAAGGTCACATTCTTTGTGTGGAGCCACATATCAGGACACTGGTTTAAAGGTGAATTTTGGGGTTTATTTGTTCATGCTTTATATTCTGGTTTAGGCCACATGAAATGCTGCTACAATAGCTAGTATGAAAGAACGTGTGGAAGGGATGCATGACCTAATATGAGTCATTTACCCTAGATGCATTCAAGAAGAGAGGGACGCAATGTAAACAGAGATTTTAACCCTCTTTTGTGAGCATATTCTTATTACTGTTAGCATGGGACTATTGTTGGATTCCTTGAAAAGGAACAGCAAGTCCTGCAGCATTGTTGGACATCTTGTAAAGGAAAAAAAAGGGTACAATTAATTGGAAGAAGGTTACTCAGTGACTGTTAGGAACCCTAACCAAGCAGTAAGCTTCAAGACTGTTTTGAACACTAATTTAGCAAGTTTATTTTGACTCATATTATTATACTCTCTCCTTGCTGAACATTGGATATTGATAATAAGAAGAATTTATCAATGGTTTTCCCCGTCTTGGGGTTTTTCCCTGGCTTGTGCCATAACTTTGTGTTATTTTTTCTTGGTTTTTCTTCTGCAATTAACATTTATGTTCTTTCTTTGGTTACTCTCAACGAGATGGTAATTCATGCATGGATTAATAAATGGGCTTATTAGGAACATTGAAGTAATTGTATTATGCAAAGAACATCTTAATAAAAATTAACACAATCACACCCAAAACAATGGCAATGCTTGGGGTTTTAAAGGTTTTGGAGAAATTTTGTCAACTTCTTGAGAAATATGCAGATTCTAAGTGGGTCTCTATATTCCAATTGTCTTGCTATAGTAGATAAGCTATGTCAACAATCTTCCCAGCTTTAATATTTTGATTTTTTTTACTCAACTAGTTAAGTCAGATTTAATATTTTAATTTTTAAGAGTTGAGTTAGGTACTGCAGTGTCCAAGATTCATCAAAAGTATGCTACCTATTGTACGATGATTTTTCGGTTGGCTTTGTGTGCATTACCAAATTGTCTGCTAAGGAGTCTTGGAGGGTGTGAAGTTCTTTCACCAAAAACTATGCCGCCAGCCATGCAATTGTCAACACATATGCCTGCACTACTGCACAATTGTTTCCTGAATAGTTGCATGGAGAAATCAGCTACTCAGTGGACAACTAATTGTGTGACCCCATTTTTAGTCATTGTATTTATTGGAAGGGGTGAGAGACCCTAATGCTAAAAATGAGATTGAATGGATTTCATTATGTTGCCATCTAAGGGAAAAGCTTCCGTGTCAACCCTGTATTGAAATGAGGAAAGCCAATCTCTTTTCTCCCTTGTCAAAGAGAGATTTACTTCTATCAAAAACATGAAGTTTTGTCTTTAGTTCATTTCTAACCCTCGATATCTTTTCTCCTTCCTCTTCCAAAATTAGGTGCCACTGATGGGGCCACTGGTTCTATCCCTTCATAATCAATGACAGATAGGTTGTTGATTGAGAGCTTCCCAATTCATTGATCTATTCTCAATTCTATTCCCCATCAAGCAACCCCCTGTGTCAATTGATGACCTTTTCTCTTGTCATCATGAATCCAGCAACCCCCTGCGGAAATTGATGGAATTTTTTGTTTGAGGCCCTAAAGAAAATACTTATGCTCTATTGCCCTTGGCAGTGGGTTGAAACAACCCGGGTCATGTCGAGCCAATCCCTAACCGAAGTGATAAGCGATTTTCCAATTTATTAACATATAGAATTGTTTTGCTCTATATTTTAACTTTTTCTGAAATGAATATTTATTCAATTTCTTTGAATTTATTTTGTAAATCGCTATCAGTTCCTCATGTAATATCAACTTTTTTTATTTAAAGGTATGGCTTAATCTAATTTTTCAACAATCGATTACATTTTTTTTAGGTTTTTACTCTCAGAAATACCTATAGTTAGTTAGTTTGAGGATGCTTCCGATTTGTGTAGAAATTTGATATATTTGGTTTTAAATTTTGAGAGGCTTATTTTTGTCAAAATTTACTATAATAATGATGTTAAATTGATTTTTCAACTCTTTTTTGAGGCTAATACATTCTTACTTAGATTAAGTCTTCGCTGTAGAACTTGACATGCAAGCGATTTTCATTGTCCAAATTCCTAGTGATGCCACCCATTTGTCTATAAAAATTGTTCTTTATCAAGGATCTACACCTTTTAATCCCGATGACACAAGGATCGCCCCTCATCCTTATGATATATGGATATCGTGATCTTTTAAAATACTTATTGGGTGGTAGGGTGTTAAAATTGGAAAACTAGGTCCAAACTCCATGTTGTGATGCTCAGATGAAGATACCAATATTTTTATTGGGTTCCTCTTTCGAAGAGGTGTAAGATCGATCTAAAAATTTTCTTAATCCGATGAGAAAAACATTTATTTTGAATTTATTTTTAATAATTTCAAATATGTGGAGGTCGGCCTTAAGGTTTTACACCCCCAGCAAATGTGTCACACACCTCAGTGATTGATATAAATAGAGTCAACGTTGCAGGAAATTTCACTCATCTCATCCTCACACATCATCTCTCCTCTTCTGATTGGTTCGAGCTCCTTGGAGGAAGTTTCAGTTCACACGTGGGAAAGAAGGACGTAGAGGAAGTTGTTGTCGTTGTTGCTGTCATTGCTGTTGTTGTTGTTGCTGTTCTTATTGCCGTTGTTGTTGTCATTGCTGTTGTTGCTACTACCATTGTTGTTGTCATTGCTGTCATTGTTGCTGGCGTTTTTTTTGCTGTTGCTGTCGTTGCTGCTGCCGTTGTTGTTGTTGTTGTTGCTGTCGTTGCTACCGTTGCAGCTGTTGGGGCAACATTGAATTTTCTAGGGTTAACTTTGAGTTGACTGTGTGGATGTTTTGAGGGCTGTTGTGACAGATGCTGGGTTTGGCTGACCAAGGAGACTTTGCTGGTTGAAACATCCTGTTGACTGTCGTAATGCACCACCGCATTTTTATGTTTCTGGTTTGTCTTCTATAGATCCATTGGTACGTTCTATCAGCATTTTAATTGATTGTTTATGTGATTGTTGTGGTGAAAAGTAAAGTTGCATCAAGCATTGAACATCTACACAAATTTACATGGGATCAGAGCTAAGGTGAAGACAAGCCCTAATTTATAGCAATCACCGAAGAATAAAATGGGTTCCACAAACTATGGCTTCAAGGAGGATGAAAAATTGACTGGAAAGGGTGACTTCCATGCTTGGAAGATGATATTGGATCTCAAATTGGAAGACCAAGATGTCATGGACTATGTGCAGGGTAAAATCCAAGAACCTCCATCCACTACTACTGCTGCTGCCAAAACAAAGTACAAGAAGGGAGAAATCAAAGCAAAGCTGATGATCAGGGACTCAATTCATAAGAGTTTGGTTGCCTACATCTTTGAGTTGGGCACATCCAAGGAGATGTATGATAAGTTGGTCAACATGTTCAAAGCCAACAATGCGAATCAAGTCTTATTATTCAAGAATCAATTAAATAATCTGAAGAAAGGCAGGGATGAGTCTGTTCAATCATACTTTCTGAAGTTGACCGAGATTAGGAATAATCTACTGGCTATTGAGGAGACAATAGATGATCAAGAGATGGTTCTCACTGCACTTGGAGGTCTCTCATCCGAATGGCATGTGTTCAAAACTAACATTCTCAATAATAATGTGATACCTGACCTTGATAAGGTACTGTCAAGATGCGTTCAAGAAGAGACAAGAATGAAGGAGTATGAAAATGAAGGGAATTCTGCCTACACTGCTCATTCTAGAAAGAAGAACTTTGGTGATCCAAAGATCAAAGGAAGAGCAGGGACACAAGGAAAGAAGGGTAAGTGTTACACTTATCATAGGCCAGGTCACTATGCTAGAGAATGTCCTTTCAAGAAGGATTCTCCTGATGGTGATGACAACAACAAAAAATGAAGGAATGAAAATCAAAGGAACAACAGGTTCAAGGGAAAGAGGAAGGCTCCCTTCGACAGAAATGATCAACCTTTCAAAAGGTAAAGAAATTACAGGTATGAGGAATCAAATGTTGTTGATAAAAGAAATGAATTCATTCTTGTATCTGCCCTCTCTCCACCCAAAACTATGGATGTCTGGTTGATAGATAGTGGTGCCTCAAGGCACATCACTGGCTTCAAGGAAGCACTCTCTAATATGGTTGAGAAGGATACCAATCTGGAAATTATCCTTGGAGATAATGCCACATATCCTGTGAAAAGGACAGGGACTGTGACCCTCCACTTGTCTCAAGGTCAAGTCCTCCACTTGCAGGATGTACTCTATGTACCTAATTATAAGGAGAACCTTGTGTATATATCGGCCATCGAAGACAAAGGTTTCAATGTGGCATTCACTGATGGAAAGGTGCACATGTGGAAGAAGAGCTTCATGGAAGCTATCACGTTTGGGTCTAGAATTGATACACTATACCAGGTTGGAGGAAGTCCACTGGGAGAAATGACATGAAATGCTATTCGACAGACCGATAATGGCACTGAATATGAGACGAACGAGTTCACTAACTTTTGCAGAGGAACCAACATCAAGAGGGAGACCATAATGTTTGTGGGCTACAATGAAACTTTGAAGGCCTATAGATTATATGTGCCTGGTCAAAGGGAAGTGGAGATATGCCATGATGTCACCTTTGACAAAGATACTTCCCTGAGGAAAGTAGTCAATCTTCCGAGATCTAAGGAAGATCATGAAGCAAGGCCTGGAAATCAAGAAGAACTGAAGGATGAAATAATGCCTGATGTTGAAGGACCGATGGACCCGATTGATCCACCTCTTTCACCGGGAAAGAGACCATCATGGCTCAGGGACACTCTCAAGGATGCTGAGGGACATGTAGCCCAAAAAGGGGGACATTCCTTGAAAGCAAGAAGCCGAGTAGATACCAAGGGTATCTAGCAGCCATGAGTACTATTATACAATCCGAGCCTGGATCCTTTGAAGAAGCCGTAAAGCATCAAGTCTGGAAGGATGCCATGCACGAAGAGTATGAGTCCATTATGAAGAATGATTTTTGGGATGTGGTTCCAAGACCGAAGGACAAAGCAGTTGTCACCTTGAAATGGCTCTACAAGATCAAGCATGGATCTGATGGAAGTGCTGAAAAATTCAAGGCAATATTTGTTGCCCGTGGCTTCTCCCAAAAGGAAGGTATAAATTATGATGACATATTTTCACCTGTGGCCCGATACACCACCATTCGATCTATTATAGCCCTTTCTGCTATGCAAGGATGGACTCTTCTTCAGATGGATGTGAAGACCGCATTTATGCATGGTGCGATAAAGGAAGAGGTATATGTGGAGCAACCTCTGGGGTTCAAAGTCCAGGATCGGGACACCCATGTATGCAGGGTGAAGAAATCCCTCTATGGGATAAAGCAAGCACCCAGAGCTTGGTACGAGAGGATAGATAGCTAGTTGATGAAGCTGGGCTTCACTCGAAGTAATGCTGATCCGAACCTTTACTTCTAGGTTGTCAAAGGGAAGCCTCTCATTCTGGTGCTGTATGTGGATGACCTCTTCCTAACAGGTGCTGACCCTCTCATTCATCAATACAAGAGGGAGCTCGCTGCTGAGTTCAAGATGAAGGACCTAGGACTGATGCACTATTTCCTAGGCCTGGAGGTCTGGTAGAGACCTGGAAATATTTTCCTTTCTCAAGGAAAATAGACTGTGAAGCTTCTCGAAAGATTTAGTACGGTGGACTGTAAGTCCGGGTCAACACCAATGGAGCTCAACTTTAGGAAGTTGAGTGGCAGCGCTGCTGGGCCTGTGCTAGCAAATCCTACTAAGTATCTTCAACTTGTAGGGACCTTGATGTTCTTAGTGAACACTCGTCCAAACGTATGTTGTGCAGTGAACACTTTGAGTCAACACATGGTTGATCATAACATTCACTGGGTTGGTGCCAAGAAACTCTTGAGATATATCTGGGGCACGATAGACCATGGGCTGAGATACAATTCCGGGAGCATGAAACTCCTTGCATATATTGATGCTGATTGGGCTAGCACTGTGGTGGATCACAAGAGCACATATGGATGTTGCTTCACACGTAGATCTGCTTCGAGCAGGAAACAAAAGTCAGTAGCTTTGAGCACCACTGAGGCCGAATACATTTCAGCATGTATGGCCTATTGTGAATTTACTTGGTTGTGAAAGCTCTTCAGTGAGCTGTTTGAGCATGTGCTAGATGCCACTGTTATCCTTTGTGATAACCTGAGGGGGATTCGTTTGTCATAGAATCCTGTGTTCCACGAACGATCCAAGCATGTTGATGGCTGGTAGCACTTTATCCGGGATATGGTACAGCGAGGTGCCATAAGGCTCGATCATATAGGAACTGATGAGAAAGTCGCAGATATTATCACAATGCCCTTGGGGAAGGTCATGTTCCTAACCTTCCGTGATAATCTTGGAGTTGTGGAATGACCCTATTCTGAGGGTCCTGTTGGACGATGAGCTCTGGGAGCTCTTGGGGGGCCTTGGGGATAGTTCCTCAGAGCTATAAGCACACACGAGGCTAGGCTTATCGAACCTTTTGGTGCTTCTTCCCCACCTTTATGATATTTGAGTAGGTTCACCTCTCATGAATTGTGCCCCGTATGCATCCTACCCCCTGATTTCCAGACTCATGGGAAGTACCTATCATTTGGCCAATGAGGTGGGAAAAGCTAGAGACTAGTAGCAAATACTGATGGACGCATCAAAGATTGTCGTACTCTCTATCTAGGATGGCACGTGTCCAACCAATTGATCTGGGATCAAGTCTAGTGAGGTTTCGGACCTCCTATTGACTTCGGGTCAGATGAACCAACTTCAGATTGGCATGTGACTCTTTGAGTCCATGTGAGGTTTTGGACCTCTAACTGACTTCGGGTCAGTGAAACTAACTTCAGGTTAGTATATATGACTCTCTTGACTCCAAGTGAGGTTTTGGACCTCCTACTGACTTCGGGTTAGATAAACCAACTTCGGGTTGGCATGAGACTCTTTTTGAGTCCTATAGAGGTTTCAGACCTATGGGCTGAATTTGTCAGCCAGGAATGATGTCTTTGTGACTAACCCATTACCATTCTAAAATAAAGAGGCCAGCAAAGCAAGTTATGGCGGGATGACGCACGATGTTTGATTGCACAGGCGGATGGAGTTCTCCCTAGTTGAGAGGAAGTGTTAAAATTGGACAACTAGGTCCAAACTCCATGTCGTGATGCTCAGATGAAGATACCAATATTTTGATTGGGTTCCTCTTTTGGAGAGGTGTAAGATCGATCTAAAATTGATCTTAATCTGATGAGTAGAAAATTTATTTTGAATTTATTTTTAATAATTTCAAATATGTGGAGGTCAGCCTTAAGGTTTTACACCCCCAGCAAATGTGTCCCACACCTCAGTGATTGATATAAATAGAGTCAGCGTTGGAGGAAATTTAACTCATCTCATCCTCACACACCATATCTCCTCTTCTGATTGGTTCGAGCTCCTTGGAGGAAGTTTCAGTTCACACGTGGGAAAGAAGGACAAAGAGGAAGTTATTGTCATTGTTGTTGTCGTTGTTGTTGCTATTTTTGTTGCCGTTGCTGCCATTGCTGCCATTGTTTCTGTTGTTGTTGTTACCATTGCTGCTGGCGTTGTTTTTGCCATTGTTGTCGTTGCTGCTGCCGTTGTTTTTGTTGTTGTTGTTGTTGCCGTTGCTGTCGTTGTTGCTGCCATTGCTGTCGTTGCTGCTGTTGGGGCAACGTTGACTTTTCTAGGGTTGAGTTTGAGTTGACTGTGTGGCTATTTTGAGGGTTGTTGTGACACATGCTGGGTTGGATGACCAAGGAGACTTTGCTGGTTGAAGCATATTGTTGACAGCTGTAACGCACCACCACATTTTTATGTTTCTAGTTTGTCTTCTATAGATCCATTGGTATGTTCTATCAACATTTTACGTGATTTTTTATGTGATTGTTGTGGTGAAAAGTAAAGTTGCATCAAGCATAGAAAATTTACATAAATTTACATAGGGTTTCTGCTTATGCTTTATAATTATATGCTACAGCTTTATGAGGCAGCTTCACCTTGTGCTTTTGTCTTTCTATCGGGTAATACCATTGCCACATGTTGTACTTTTTTCTTACGGAAGAAAATCTGAGTTTGTTGGTTTATTTGGAGACCTAAACAATGAATTTTACAACCTTTAAAGCTGCTTTAAAGCTACCACATCATAGTTATCCTAATAAGAGTTTATTTTTAATTTAGATGGTTTACCTGTATTTTAATAGTGCCCATCCATGACAGAAATCATTACTTCCTATTTAATGGCAGGGAGTAGGAGAACCCATCCATTGCAGAAATTTTATGGGGAGGGTTCGACATTATTATGGATGTTTCATTTAGTGGCCTAAGTATTGCAATTATAAAGATGTATATATATTTTTGACCATATGTGATTTTTGGCGTATTGGATAAATTTTAGTGAATTGCCAATTATTTTTCAGATAAGGATGTGAGATAGGAATATAATGTGGCACCTTACAAGTAATGTGTGTCTATTATTATACGAAAAAATGGAAGGAAAATATTTGAGTTGGAGCTTGCATGCATTTCACGTGTTTGTTGAGTGCTCCATTCATTACCACACTTGGATCATCCACCTCACTTATTGGTACAACCTTTGAATGAACCCATGTTGTCTGAAAATTATTTGTGTTAATGAATAGGTAAGGACTCAAAATGAAATTCATTCATATACTCTCAAGAATTCTAAATGAAAATGCCTCAGAAGCAGGCCATCATCTGGCAAAAATTCCCCTGGAAGTCAGTCGTATCCTTGCTGCAACTTGTTCAGAAGTAAAACGCGATGACCTCGCAGTGTCAGCAATGGAGGATGAAGACAACGCTCCTTGCAAAGTAGAAAAATGACACTTTAATCATGATAACCAATGTGAATATATCAAATCTCATCATTTCCAGTGAAATTCTGGAGGGTTTAACGGGCATATAGAGTTTTTATACTATGCATGTGAAGAATGGGAAATTATCATGTACATAGTGTTGGTTGTGTGGCTTTTGGCATTGTTATCTATGCGACCCTACGCAGTTACTAGCACGGGGAGAATAAAAAAAATTGATTTCCAGTACATAGTGTTGGTTGTGTGGCTTTTGGCATTGCTATCTATGTGCCCCTACGCAGTTACTAGCATGGGGAGAAAAAAACAAATTGATTTACGGTACTCTAGAGAGAAGGAAGTTGTGAGAATTGGAAGGCAAGGGAGATTTGGAAGGTCCAAACAAAATAGCTGGTTGTATACTGAGCATTAAACCGATGCTGGAATGGGGCTAGTGGGAAAGTGACCTTTAGCTTCCTCTCCACCCAGCCCATACTCCTGGAGGGAAAGTAACTTCTCTCCCAGCTCGGCTATTAAGGAAAAAGCTTATTGCTGAACTCAACCCTTGTTGAAAATAGGCCTCATCACCACAGAGGGGGATACATACACCATAATTAATGTTTCCCATTGTTAGAAGGACCTCCTTCAAGTGAAATCATGTTAGAATAGGCTTTGGTTAAGTAGGTAGGATCCTTTTAGACTAGACTTGGGTTAGTCAGCAACACCCCAAGCCAAGATCTTCAGTAAGGCACACTTTTTGTGAAACAAGTCATGACACTGGACAATCATTCTTATTAATGATATAACAACAAGCTTACTGCCGATAGGCCAAGCACACCCCACTCAATCGTGAAATTTGTCGATTGTTGCACCGAAAGAATGCATGCACCAGCCAAATAGCAGGCAACATGAGGTAAGGATATCAATCATTGAATAATGATAAATGGAAGCTCATACCAATGAATCTTACTTGTTGATTAAACAGAACATGTGTGTGTTGGTTTAGTTTTTCTTGATTGTCCATTTCAATATTGTCGAATTGTATTCATGCCCTAATAATTGTGTTCCTGCCCAGAGTATTAAATTGGTACAATTGTGTTCATGCCCAGAGTATTAAATTGTTCTAGTTCAACCATATGTCCTCGATTTAAAATCAAATATATATTCTGTAACTTCTATGTAATATTTTTTTAAACTTAGAATTTAATCCTTTTTATCATGCCATTGTTGAAATTTCCTGAAATAGAAAATATGTATAATCAAATGTATTCATATTTTAACAACTGTGATAATCAATGTGATTTGGATTCCATTTGTTGGCCATTTTCACTTAGCCGCAATTAATCTTTCCATTTGTGGAGGTGTGAACCATTTTGCAGACTATAGTGATGTTCTAATAAGGGCTTATACATGGGTAAAAGAAACATTTAAATGATAGTACATACCTAAAAGAAATTTTTGCTTCAGATTTTTTGTGATCCACATGATTCAAGCAATTTTTGCTTCATATGTTCTGTGATCCACGTGATTCAAAAGCTTCAAAGTAATTTTCTACAGTGACTGAAGAATTCAATTTCATTGAGTCCATGTTGGATGTAGCAGTATGGGAGCATCTTAGTGCTTCCTTATCCGAGAATGTATCCTCTATGGTAAGAAGAGGTCAAGATAGAAAAAGGCTCCGGCTTGTGGAAAAATAATTAAGAATCATTCATGACCTTCACAACAAGCAATAACGAGCAATACAAAGAGATATATCATCACAACCAAGATATCCATAGCCTACAACAACAACAATAAATGAGGTAGTATAAGTCAAGCAATGCCAGTAGATGAAGACGATAAGCAATGTTAGTAGATGAAGACAGTCAAGCGGGTGACAATACATGTAGATAGTGATAGTTTTGTCTTGACAAGTGGTCAAGCAGTGCCAATGCATCAGTTTTGTCTTGACGGGTGGTCAAGCGGTGCTAGTGCATGGAGATATTTGGTTCTCCTTTGTTATTTTGCCTCATTCACATTAATGCCTTGACATAATGCTCCCATTATTACTAGTTCCGTCACTAGTTAGAGATAGCCACATCAATGTAGAATGATCCATTCATCAACGCCTCGGAGCATCACGACTACAATGAGTGAAATTCTAAGAGCATGGATGCCATTGATCAAAATTTATGAGTGGCTTTCCAAGAAAAAAGTTAGAACATGGACACCTAATAAGCCTGGAATTAGTTTTGAGCCCTAAGTTTCACTAGCTCCAAACAAAAAAGCCACTTCAGGAGTGTCTTGCTCTTCTACTTTTTTGCTAGGAATAGCTCCAAACATTTAGCATATTACAATAATTGTGTGCAGAAGTCTAGCATGTCAGCATAATTGGTTGCCAAAGCTTTAGATACCTGGGAAAGGCAAGACATTTTCCATGTTAATGCTCTTGAAATTATTTTCATATATCGAGGTTTTGGCAGATGGATATCTTAAAAACAAATTCAAAAACAATAACATGGAAAATTTCTTGCCTTCTTGAGGGTTTGGGTTGTTGGGAAATTTTGCCTCTGATAGTGTTAAATAATTTCGCAATGATGAATTGGTACATTATTATTATGAGGAAAATTTACTATTCACCATATAAAACTTGGCACGTTATGATTAGAAAATTTATCTAAACATAACCAGCTGTAGAACTTCTAAGGTAATTCCCACCAACTATTATGTTGGGCAAAATTTAGATTGCATAATATAATAGATGACCGATTCAAAATGTTATTGAAATTTAGATGGGCATTTATCGAGGCCACTTCAAAATGGGATTTGAACCGACATTAAAAAAGCAACAAAATTGGGTTCTTGCATACTTACCTGTTCCAGAGAGATTCTTCAGTTGGCACGGGAATTGGGCTCTTTGGCAGGATTTGATGGAATGGAACCCAGTGGTGGTCCTGATGGAACCGCTCCATTCTGTGCCTGATTCCTGCCACAGGTTTCCATTACGAATCCACTGGAAAGCGGTGTTGCGTCTACTTCAAGGGATTCTTTTCCCTGCATTTGACTTCGGGGCAATCCGACTTGATTATAATTTTTTGATAATCGAATCCTGCTACCTCTTCATCCATGGTTTATAGATTTTTGTTTAGGGAAAATGGTGGGCCGTATTGTCACTAAATTTGGTGGAGAAGAAGCTCCAAGGCAGTCCTGGATCGCGGCAGTCGGCGAGGAGAATATGGAGGAAAATTTGAAAATAAGAGGGCTCCGAAAATTTTCTGCGCTCTTTCTGTTCTGTTCTTTGTGTTTGTATATTTTATTCCCACTCTCTTCTTTGTGTTTGTATTTTTTCTTCCCGCCCATTGTGGTCTTTCATATGGGCTGGAATTGAGTGGGTTGGGTTTTTGGGTTTGTAGGGAAGAGAATGTACAGAGTTGGAGAGACAACGCCTTTTGGGAAGTTTATGTAAAGTTTGTGTTCCATTGGTTTTAAATATTTAGTTTATATATTTATATATATAATTTAATTTTTTTATGGTAAGAAAAACTATATATAAAAGAGATAAGTATTTCTAAATAATTAGAGTTGTGATGAATTAATAAGTTAAAATAATGGTAGTTTGAATTGTGACTTAATGTGGGTGTGTATAGGACATTTCAAGAGAAAGTAATATTTATTTATAACTCTCTTGGTGTCATAAAGATGACAAATTTTTTCAACCCATAATATTTTAGGAGTTGTCCAATTCTTTATTAGTCTCTACCAAGAGAGAGCTCTAGCAATCAATTTTTTTGTTGATAACTATTAGTTTAGTATTGACCACTACAACTTGTAATGTTCAAATTTGAAAAATAGATATCTATTTTTAAATATTATTAGGAAAATTTTCAAACATTTGATTGGATGGATACTCATGTGTTATTTTTATATATTTTTGTAGTGAATTTTCATTCTTAAGCTTTGAAGGAAGTAAATAACATATTTACCATCAGTTACTTCCCATCATTTAAGCAATTATTTGCATAAAAAATGGATAGGAATAAGATGTAAATAAACATATTTACTAAGACTTATCAACACTTGTGTACGAGTAAAATTGTAAATGTGTAGACTTACTAGTGGTTGCTACCAACCAAAATTTATGCAAGTCCAGGTGTCTGAGGAGCATGCAGAGTAGATGGCAACATTGGATCGAATGCACTATTTAAAGTGCCAAGTCCGGAAGAAACTGGTAGTGATTTGGCGAGGCCAAAATGAACTCACTCATGAGAAAGTAAAAAATATGGAGACTTGGACATTGTTGCACTTTTAAGGGCATGTTCAGTGTGATTTTTGTCCTCTACCACCTCTAGGAACAGTCCTAGACAACCTTGCATCCATCACGTCGGATGAATAGTATGCTTTCTGGTGTTCTTTATGCTTTAGCTATGTTTTTTTGCCTCTAGCACAACCATTTATGGAATATGTCCTTAGTCTCTCTTTTGTATTTTTGTCATCTGGTGCAAATTTTGGTCAATATACCTGGTCGGGGTGAGACCACCTATTTTGTAAGTGGCTATATGTACTTCTTTTTTCCTACATGAATAGAGCATTGACTTACAAAAAAACAAAGGTTCATACAACATTAAAAAATTAATTAAGATTCATACCTAATTAAATTAATAAAGGCTCATACTTATTTACTAAATATATCTATAAATATATATTTTATGTTTGTCCATTTAGTATTTATGTAATGCAAATATGACGATTTAATACTAGATTTAAATGAACTCACACTTTTAACATAAATCAATGAAGTTTAAAAATTAAACTAATTTATGGCTAGAGTCAATTAAACATAAATACAAATATTAATTTGGCTATCTAAATATTACCTTTACTAAAATTATAATGAAAGCATTAGTGTAAAGTAGATAGATGATACATGCAATTATGTTAATTGTAGATGAATCCATCTGCAGTGTTAAACTTTAGAGACAAAAGGGTATTCAGAATTTTAACACTGTAAATTTAGAGAGCCCTTTGTCTCTAAATTTTAACACTGCAAATGGATTCAGAGACCCCTGTAGTGAAATGTAACACTTCGATATCAAAATTGCAATTTTCTATTTATGGAGTGACACAACTAAAAATTATTAATATAAATGACTAATTCATATACTTGTACTTTTTATTTGGTCATATTTTTATTCTTGAACTATAATAGTCATTTACATTAATCATTATTAATTTTTTCACTTATTATCTAGTCATATATTTTAATCCTAGACTAAATTAGTCATTTAAGTTAGTCACTTTTAGTTTAGTCACTTATTATCTAGTCATATATGTTATCCCTAAACTAAATTAGTCATTTAAGTCAGTCGTTTTTAGTTTAGTCACTTATTATCTAGTCGTATATTTTATTCCTACACTAAATTAGTCATTTAAGTTAGTCATTTTTAGTTCCGTCACTTAAAATTGCTCAAATTTAGTAGTAATTCACTTGAAATAATTGCGGTGACTAGCTTTTTTAGTCACCTAGTCATTAATTTCATCATTTTTTACTAGTGTAATGTTTCATTTATAACTTTTTTCAAACATATGGAATGAAAACTTACAACTACACTCTACATGAGGAAAAAAAACCCAGAGTTATGCTACTAAGATATGCTCATTGAATTCACACATTTCTAAATCCACCATATGAGTTCATGAAACATTTTACCACCAACAAG
Organism: Pinus albicaulis; assembly: GCA_034641835.2. Lineage (NCBI taxonomy): Eukaryota > Viridiplantae > Streptophyta > Pinopsida > Pinales > Pinaceae > Pinus > Pinus albicaulis. Next base: position 131,607,561 of record CM076574.1, on the reverse strand, counting down.
CTAATTCATTTGACATGATTTGACAATATTATTGCACCAATTGCTACAATTTGACAAACACATGGCAGCCCTGAATGCTACAACCATTAAGGCTTTCTGTCAAAATTCTCATAGTACTATTACAAAAACTTGAATGAAAAATCATTGAATTACTGATAAGAATATGAAAATAAAGCCATAACTAGAATTTACCTCAAACTTACCTCAAGCATTTGATCTTCCAAACCATATTTTAGTTTCCATTATTTTTTCATTTTCTTTTAAGGGTTGATTTTGTAATTCCTCTAGGTATATTTTGGGTACATGTCCATTTTCTTACTTTTGATGTAAGCTAAAGAGATATTCAACTCCAATCGTTGAGAATATGATCCACCTTTGATCCCTTAACCAACTCATTTGAACCATCCAATTTTCCACCCAACCATATCCAAGGAGAACTTCTCCCCCTGGAACCCTCGAGCTATAAGAGCTCACAAGCAGTACCAAAATATAGCAGTAGAGAGATAGACAAGGCAATTTGAGAAAGACAAGTTTCACTTCCTCTCAATACCACTCATGGTCAACTCCACCATGTAGAGCTACTTATTAATTTAGTTTAGGAATTTCAAATTCATTTCGAAAGAAATTGACTACTCTCCAAGTCTCTCCCTCTCGTAATATTTTTCAAATATCTCCAACTCTTGGTATCACAATGCACCTCACTTAAGTGAGAATACATGATACACATATATAGGAGGAGCTAAAAATTATTGTCATAAAGAGGAGTAATATGCATGCTTTTTATTCCATTTAGAGGAGTGTAACTCATGCCATTAAGGAGAGGTGTGCATGCCTTATTTAAGGAGAGTGTAACATATGCATTAAAGAGAGTGTAATAGGAATATTTTATGACATGTATCTAATGAGTGTAAGAGGAATATACCATTCTTTGATTAGTGCATAAAAGAGAGTGTAATGCATGATTAAAAGAGAGAGAGAGTTACATAGAGCCATGAGAATCATCAAGGAGAGAGTTTTTAAGTGATTGAGGAGATATAATTCCCTTTTAATAATAATATAATAGTCTCATAAAAGAAAAAAATAATATTAAAAATATTAATAATATTGAGGATTAACTCGACGTTGAACTATTAGGATTGATCAGTGATAATTTAAGTTTTTTTCCTTCAAGTATACTTGATTACCCATTGATTGGAGGTGATTTAATATTTTTGGAAAGTCATACTTGAGATGCCAGACACGACTTTATATTTTTAAAAATTCACTCCAAAATTGTTATGAATAAGATTTTATTAAGGAAATTCATTCTTGAGCTACCCATGAGTGATATTTTTGTTCTGGAGATTAAGGATTCTGCATCCCTATTGCATGCATCTTCGTGCCTTAGTAGATTGAGGACTCCGCGCCCTGATCTACTATAAATATCTAAGATCCATGCCTTTATATTTTTTAAATATTCAGGACTCCACACCCTAGACATTTCATTATAGATCCAAGACTGTATGTCTTTATCTTTCATGTATTTAGGACTTCGTGCCCTCATCCTTTTATTATATATCCAAGACTCGACGTCTTTATATTTCATGGATTTAGGACTCCGCGCCCTAATTTCCATGTCTTCTCATCTATTCTGCTTTGAAACTCTGCGCTTCACCTTAAGGTATTGTTTGTGATCTCATACCCATATAATGGTTCGTTGGTAAGGTATTCTTCCAAGACCTACACACATCACAATCTTATAGATCAAAGGAATCAAATGAATTTCATAATTAACTTATTCACATTTTACCAAATATTGTGCATGACTTCCACAGTCATTTTGGTTTTGGAGAAATGAGTTCCGCTGTCATTTATAACTTGAGAATCCTTGTTGGAAATGACCAAGCCCCCTGCCACATCAAGCTTAGTATGAAATTACACACCTATAATCATACAAATCATGTATCATCCATAAATCATAATTACCCATATGTTCCACATAACGGTGATAATCAATGGATCCATGTCTTATCCTAGAACACTATCCATTTCATACACCTATGTCCAAAATAGGATACCGAAAGAGAAAATATCGCTAATATGCTCTTAACCAAAATCAATTATTATACACACTACCCTATATATTATCATAAGCACACAACAACCAAGTGACCCAAACTAGGTCTATAGCATATAAGGATGTACATAAGTCTATCATGCATAATATTATATTATTATATCAAAATCACCATCTCTAAGTGTCATCAAAGCTATCTCACCAAGAAGGGACACTACATACTCCCCCTCTTGGGCTAAAATTGGCCCGAAGTTTTGTCCTACAACCATAAGATACTTAGACCTTTTCGATTATCCTATCAATAAGCTGTTAACCTTATATATATATATATATATATATATATATATATATATATATATATATATATATATATATATATATATATTTTTTTTTTTTTTTTTTCTATATGCCAATCCATAGTTTATCGTTTTCTAAATTGGAAGCAACTCTATGAAAACTAAACATACCATCTTTAATCAAGTAGAAAATATATCCATGCCATATTATGCATGTTTTGATATAAAATACCAAATATTTCTATATCAAAACCAACCATAAAATTTATAGTACCATATCAAAATACTATTTTATGTAATTGATATGACATCTACTTAATTTATCTATAATAATTTTATATTCTACATGTTTTTCTTTCTCATTGTCTATATGAATCCTACATGTGTCATATTCTTGGTTTTGTAGTATTTTGAGATTTCCAAGCTATAAATAGATAACACATTGGTTGTATACACAACAATGATGGTCCATCCCATATCACAATCAAATTTGCATACAATAAGCATACAATCATCCACATACAATTGTTAGTGAAATTACGTAACAAAACATGATGTTATATATAAAACCCACTCTTACATCCCACTTGATTTATGTCTTATCAATCCAATTTCCCCCTTTTCATTCCATAAGACATCCTTGCAATCAGAATATTTAGGAACTATCTTTAGTTTTTACTAAACATTTATTCTTCAGGAAAAATCACAATTTGAGGTTCAAGGCACCATTTTATTTTTTTAACTAACAAGCTAAGGTTAAATACAATGTTCATTGACCCACTTATGTATTATAGATCATTCCTTTAGTTTCCATAATCTTCATTAGTATTCACTTCTCTAACTTGAGAATCAATTATGAATGACTATGTTAGAAGATATTCATTCTGAAAGAAGATTAATGATATCTTTTTGAAAGCAGCTTGTAATCAAGAACAACTCTCACAATTATTCAAATATGGTATCTATATTATTGAATCTACCTTGATAAATCTAAGTCAATTTGTTTTCCAACTATGAAATCACTCATGATTTATATTCAGTAATTAATCAATTCATTTGATTTCATGTCTTATTCCTTACTATTGATATGTATGCAACAACAAGCTATGAAAACCATACATTTACCAAAATGTGATGAAACTTGTTAAATTTAAATAACATTTAGACTATCACAAGGGAATTTCTAGCCTAAATTTAAACAGCACCCAAACACCCACCCCCCCCACACCTTTTTTTAAGGAGAATCACCACCCTCTCAAATTATTACAACATTTTGTAGGACTAATAAATACTCATACAACTATACATCCCAGCACAAAATTCGTAAATCCAACAATATCTTCCATTCCACATATAATACACTCATCTTAGGCTTCTAAATCATGTAAGAATTCCAATTCATCAAAATGTGATCTCACTCACCTTCAATTTCTCCCTCGAAAAATATCATAAGCACATATTCTTGTAAAACAAGAACTCAAGTAAGCTTTTCATTAATCACATGCTTTTTTCTTTAAGTTCAAATAAACAAGTTCTCACCACATAAAAAATTTACCTTCTAAACAAGTTATTCTCTTAACAATTTATAAACAATTTGAATTTTGACGCGATCCCCTAACTAACAATAGTTTAGAGGAATACATGAGTTCAATCCTCATAATTTCTCTAATTAATTTGGTTAAATAGAATGCAACCAATATTCAACTGATAAAATCATTAAAGAGACTATTATGGATTTCCTAGACCTAATTTGTCTTAAGCCAATAGAAAATTTATTTCATCGACTTATCACAATAATCTTTTTCTACATTTCAAGAATTTGAAAGTCATTTTAATTCTACCTAAATTCAACACATACAAAAGGATTACAATACTAGAGGATAGACATCTAGTTCACACTTGACTCCATATATCAAAATCAATTATTCCAAACATTCTAAACCACCTAATGGTATTCAGTATACCAATCTTAGTATCTGCATTTGTAATAAAAATAAAATAATGGATTTAAAGCTCCAGAAAATTCGTGTTACAAATATCTATCCATTTAAATTTAATTACACATAATCACTCCTTAATCATGAATGTGAGATTCCATCAAAATTTTCTAACCAGAAGAATTACTTAGCTCATAGATATATTTTAGTATGGATTCCACACCCATACCTTACCTCATTACTTATCTCATAGATATATACTAGTATGGATTCCACACCCATACATTTTCTCATAGATATATGTTAGTTGGTTTCCACACCCATACATTAGATCATACATATATGTTAGTATGGATTCCACAAACATACATTTTCTCATAGATATATGCTAGTATGGATTCCACACCCATACATTAGCTTAAGGAAAACATAACCTTCAAGTGTTCCTTAAAATGGCTTCCACAACCCTTCATGCACCAGTCATTTAAGCCTCTTGTTTATTGGGAAGGTCATACCTCAACCTGGTATTTGAGTAATTTAAAGTTATTTGATGCCTAATGTCAACCAAAAATACAAAAAATCATGTCAAAGAAATTAGAGAAATTTCATTCTTTCTCATTAAGAATGTATTCCTAAATCATATTTTACCACATCTAATTAATACACATACATTACTCTTGAATCTACATTCACAGTTAAAAGTGACATCCTTCAAGGTAGCTTTTAGTTAAGTTTCCTTTGGTGTAGGTACGAAAAGATTCAAAATTATCATGATTAACTCAATCATCACGTTAATGGAATCTCAACCTTACACTTGTTACTCATTCCCAAAGAATACACACCAAGGTCATCATACTATATTCCAGATTAAGCCAATATTTTTCTTGGTAGATACGATTTCAACTAGTAAATATGGCTACTAAGGCCATATCACATTGAAAATGATGCATTAAAAATATATGAAACCATGCATGCACTCCACCTATCTCACTCATCGATTTGAAATCAAGTCATTCACATACTTGGGTTTAACCCCAACTTTCTCAAGCACATCCTTTCCTAGCATGTCTTTAAGCATTTTAACATATTGCTGATAATATGTCTTAACAAAAATATAAAGGAATATAAGATTTTTTTTTTTTTCATGAGTTTCTAAATGACATAATGATAATAATATCCTCTATGCAACCAATATGCTTCCAAGTCAAGATATAAAACAACTCAACATGCATGCAAAATCAACATTCATACATCATCAACCGACAAGTAAGCATGTTTTTAGAAGATAGAGGAATAACCTGTTTCCAAGTAAGCATGTTGGCCCATTAGGCCCTAGCATTGTAACTCGCTGTGATACCATATGTAAGGTCCCACCTTACCCACCATCAATAATATAGAGAAGTAGAGGTCACATTAATCACTAATACTCATTTTCACAAAATCCTAAAGAATTAGTCACTATAAAATTGTTTCCAACAAAAAGCCCTTTTTTTATGAAAGCTTTAGATAATACAAGAAACAAATTTCTTATTCTCTATTCATAATTCAAAAAATTATTAAATTCATTTTCACATTCATACCAAAAAATTGCAGACATAGGAAGCTACACCCATTAAATAGTTTATTTATAATTTATAGTAACACAAAAACAACAATAACTAAGACTTTTACACTAACAATTTATATGCACAAAAGCTACAACCATTCAAGACTTTTGACAAACACTTTGCAAACATGCACTCTACAATCATTGAGCCCTTATGACAAACACTTTGCAAGCATGCAATTAAAAACCATTGAGGCATTTTGTCAAACATGTGGCAACAATGAATTTAAGATTATTCTTCAACATATTTATCTCATAAAATTCAGAAATTCAAACTTTAAATGTTGGCATCTTAAAACATGGACTAAATAATCTTAGTCTTTCATCAAATACTCAACAACAAGCGCACATAACTAACAACAACAATCTACAAAATCGCCCAAATTTACAATTTGGGTTCTAAAAGTATTTTTTTGGAATCAAATTAGGGGTTACAGGTTCTTATGGGATAGATACCCCTTGTTGTTGGGATGAATTGCATAAAAATGCCCAGTATTGCGATTCTTGGAAACACCAAAAATTTATAGCCTTAATGTTTCATTTATGACTTTTGTCAAACATATGGAACGAAAACCTACAACTAAAACTCTACATGAGGAAAAACAACCTAGAGTTATGCTACTAAGATATGCTCATTGAATTCACACATTTCTAAATCCACCATATGAGTTCTTGAAACATTTTAACACCCACAAGCTAATTCATTTGACATGATTTGACAATATTACAAAAAATTGAATGAAAAATCATTGAATTATTGATAAGAATATGAAATAGAAGCCATAACTAGAATTTACCTCAAACTTACCTCAAGCATTTGATCTTCCAAACCATATTTTAGTTGCCATTATTTTTTCATTTTCTTTTAAGGGTTGATTCTGTAATTCCTCTAGGTATATTTTGGGTAAATTTCCATTTTCTTACTTCTGATGTAAGCTGAAGAGATATTCAGCTCCAATCATTGATAATATGATCCACCTTTGATCCCTTAACCAACTCTTTTGAACATTTTGGTTTTCCACTAACCATATCCAAGGAGAAATTCTCTCCCTAGAACCCCCGAGCTATAAGAGCTCACAAGCAGTACCAAAATATAGCAGTAGAGAGATATACAAGGCAATTTGACAAAGACAAGTTTCACTTCCTCTCAATACCACTCATGGTCAGCTTCACCATGTAGAGTTACTTAGTAATTTAGTTTAGGAATTTCAAATTCATTTTGAAAGAAATTGACTACTCTCTAAGTCTCTCTGTCTCGTAATATTTTTCAAATCTCTCCAACTCTTAGTATCACAATGCACCTCCCTTAAGTGATAATACATGATACACATATATAGGAGGAGCTAAAAATAATTTTCATAAAAGAGGAGTAGTATGCATGCTTTGTATTCCATTTAGAGGAGTGTAACTCATGCCATTAAGGAGAGGTGTGCATGCCTTATTTAAGGAGAGTGTAACATATGCATTAAAGAGAGTGTAAGAGGAATCTTTTATGACATGTATTTAATGAGTGTAAGAGGAATATGCCATTCTTTTATGAGTGCATAAAAGAGAGTGTAACATATTATTAAAAGAGAGAGAGAGTTACATCGAGCCGTGAGAATCATCAAGGAGAGAGGTGTGAAGTGATTGAGAAGATATAATTCCCTTTTAATAATAATATAATAGTCTCATAAAAGATAAAAATAATATTAATAATATTACTAATATTGAGGATTAAGTCGACGTTGAACTATTATTATTGATCAGTGATAAGTTAAGTTTTTTTTCTTCAAGTATACTTGATTACCCATTGATTGGAGGTGATTTAATATTTTTGGAAAGTCATACTTGAGATGCTAGACACGAATTTCTATTTTTAGAAAGTCACTCCAAAATTGTTATGAATGAGATTTTATTAAGGAAATTCATCCCTGAGCTTCCCATGAGTGATATTTTTGTTCTGGAGATTAAGGATTCTGCACCCCTATTGCATGCATCTTCGTGCCTTAGTATATTGAGGACTCCGCGCCGTGATCTACTATAAATATCTAAGATCCATGCTTTTATATTTTTTAAATATTCAGGACTCCACATCCTAGAAATTTCATTATAGATCCAAGACTCCATGTCTTTATCTTTCATGTATTTAGGACTTCGCGCCCTCATCCTTTTATTATATATCCAAGACTCGACGTCTTTATATTTCATGGATTTAGGACTCTGCGCCCTAATTTCCATGTCTTATCATCTATTCTGCTTTGAAACTCTACGCTTCACCTTAAGTTACTGTTTGTGAGCTCATACCCATATGATGGTTCGTTGGTAAGGTATTCTTCCAAGACCTACACACATCACAATCTCATAGATCAAAGGAATGAAATGAATTTCATAATTAACTTATTCACATTTTACCAAATATTGTGCATGACTTCCACAGTCATTTTGGTTTTGGAGAAATGACTTTCGCAGTCATTTATAACTCAAAAATCCTTGTTGGCAATGACTAAGTCCCCTACCACATCATGCTTAGTACGATATTACACACATATAATCATACAAATCATGTATCATCCATAAATCATAACTACCCATATGTTCCACATAACCATGATCATCAATGGATCCATGTCTCAATCCTGGATCACCATCCATGTCACACATCTATGTCCAAAATAGGATACCAAAAGAAAAATCATCACTAATATGCTCTTGACAAAAATCAATTCTTATACACACTACCATATATATTATCATAATCACACAACAACCAAGTGACCCAAACTAGGTCTATAGCATATAAGCATGTACATAAGTCTGTCATGCATAATATTATATCATTATATCAAAATCACCATATCTAAGTGTCATTAAAGCTATCTCACCAAGAAGGGACACTAGAGGCTTACAAGGTCTTAACTCCAGTGTATCAGTTGACCAACAACTTAGCATGTCATTTGGTTCGATAGAGATGGTACAAGTTGAATTGAAGAAAAAGGGTCTTAAAATGATTGTGCAAGATGATGATGTTACTTCATCAAACATGGTAAGGAAAATTTTTTTTGGACATTATTATGTCTAACACTATCATACCAGGAATGTACGAGCTTTAATAGTGTTTTGGAGGTAAAAAAAAGAACAAGTAGCAAAATATTAGTGAACTAGGTACTTTTGTAGCCTATTTGAGGCTTAAAGATGAGTTTTTGCTACGAAAGTGTTGTAGGTTTCTTTGAGAATAAAATTCTGAAAAAATGTTAGAAAAAGGGTGAATTAGAGCATATTTTTGCCTCATTATCCTCAAGGAAGACCCTCCAATAGTAAAAAAGGTCAAAGATTATGCAAAAGGTGGAATTTGGAGTTTGCTACGAAAGTGAACTATGAAAGTTCCTGTACATGATTGATTTAGCAGTCAACTTCAAAGTCACTTTCTAAACAAATGGAAAGGAAATTTTGAAATATGAAGGATTTTTTGCTTTAAAATGAGCCCATCTACAAAGACCTCTCTCAATTTTTTCACATTCATCAGTTTTTGGAAAATATGCAATCATCTTTGAGGCCTATTTTTCAGAATTTTTACTAGCCAGATTTGTGTATAAATTTTAAAATTCAACTTGGTGGAGGTCCAAATTAACATCCACGTGGCATGATGAAATATCAACAGTCCAAAACATTTAGAAGATCAGTTGGTTGCATTTGATAAGGGTCATTAAAATAATTTGTTGAGCTATTTAATGAAAGAGGAGTCCTTTTTGTATTCAAACTCTGCCAAACATGAAAATATCCCTAGGAAGTCTCCAAGTGATGTAATTCTATTAGGAATAGGTATTTTAAGAAGGAATTTGAGGCTGGCCCAGGTGGCAAGCCATTTTATGAGACCTCACTCTATAAATGAGGGAGTTTTTGAGTTTGAAGTTGGTTGTTGATGTAATGAGAGGGCTATAATGTAATTTCTTTTTATCAAGCTAATATATAGTTCTAGAAATTGTCTTTCAAACCTAATATTTATTTTAAGCTTATGTACTTGTGTCTGTCCATTTCTCATATTAGCATCAGCTTCATAGTATCATGATTACTTGGAATTAATAGTATTATGCTCCAATTTACTTTGTGTATTATGTTTTTGCTATAAAAAGTTACCTGTTAAGATTAATTGCCTCAATTTCCATGGATTTTAGTTCCCGTAATTGAGGTCCCATAGCTGACTCCATTCCCAATGGTAGCCTTGATACAATCTTACACCTACAAAATCACTTAAAACACAAAAAAATTTATCCATCTGCAATACAAGTTTTTTCTTGAGTATTTTATCTTTTGTTTGAGAGATCCCTCTCTGATTGGAAGGGCTAACTTCCAATCCAAAGTGGTTTGAAACAGTTGCACTAGGTTGATAGTTTAATAGCCCAATTGGTCCCATACTAGTGATTATAGGACCAATCAATAGGGACACAAGGCATGGTTTCATTGGAATATGGCATGGAGTGTGCTAATGTCAGCATGCTAACACACAATGTCACTAGAATATGCAATGTCGTAGTCCAAAACAACATTTTAGGTTGTCCAATAGGCTTGAATTTTGATGACACGTGGACCACTCTAAGAGTGCCATGTGAAGATTTGTATTTCATTGATGAAATTGAAAATGGGACGTCCAATGACACCTATACCTTGGTCATATTAGTTCGGTCATATGGTATAGTAGCATTAAAAAGGGGGTGTCGAGCTTCAGGTTCCACCACTATTCATGTAAATGATTGTCTCAAAGTCACATGGACCATGACAAGGAGTTTAACACTGGAGTAATTGTGTAACCACTCATCCCTTGGTTGTCTCTCCCACTCCATGGGATCACCATTCAAATATAAATACACAAGAGGAGATCAGTCTCAAACATATGAACGAACAAATTATTAAGAAGTTCTCAACAAAGGTTTTGTGAGTTTAGAGGAAACTATATTCTGACTTTATTTTAATATGACCAGTTCATCTATGGTAATGATCTCGTTATATTACCGGAGGCACAGTGATTTTGAAAATAGTGGCACATCGCTGAAGGAACAATGTTAATGATCTCATTACAGTGTTTATGCTCTCGAGACCAGAAGCAAAATGTTAAAGATCTCATTGGTAGAACCAGATGCATGGGATTATTGAAACCAGAGGCACAATATTAATAATGTAACTAAAGGAGAAATGTTAATGATTTGGTTACCAAAGACATTGTGTTAATGGTCTCATTTTAGAAACCAGAGGGATAGTGTTATTAACTTCGTTTTGAAACTGAAGGAACAATTTTATTGATTTCATTGTTGAAAACAAAGGCATAATATTATTGGTTACGTTATTGAAACTGGAGGTAGAATGTTATTGATTTTGTTGTTGAAAACTAAGGCATATTATTAACGATATAATTGTTCTAGTTCAACTCTGATCGATTGGTTTGAATAGACATGAGATGTTTATGAATATGTATATAGTTTATATTAGAGGCCAAAGGATACACATTTGGACTATTCATAGGGCTATCCACAACCTCAACTTATTTTAGCTTCACTCCACTAGAACATATGAATGTAGATGAATAAAAAATGCAATCCCCACTGAGAAGCGAGATTTGTGGATGTCATGAGTTGAATATATGAGGTCACGAGTTTTAAATCCACTCATTGATAGTTTTGATTACACACACACACATAGTCAATATGTTGCATGTTTAACATTTGGTAGTGACCAACATAAGAATCCAACAATGCGCTAAAAAATAGGTATTTTGTAGAAATATTAAGTTAATACATGGTATATTATGGTTTTTTGTGAGTTTTGGAGTCATTATTAATCCAAATTTAAATCCTAAAAAATCTGGGTGACCAAGGCTCAGAGATGAACATAGCTAGAGGCGTTTGAAATTATTTTGACTTTTATTTGATGACCAGAAGCCCATGTGTATGTTTTGTAAAGTTATGAGCTTGGTGTAAGTGATTTGGATCCATGAAGTAAATAGGCGCCCAAGAAGTGTTTGAGTGACTAGATTGCAGTTCTGGTTGGAGGAGGGTTTGATATTGTAGCATGACAACCAACAACAAAGATTGAGTTGAATTTTTTGACAAAAAAAATTCGTTCTATGCAGTTTTAGTGATATGTTAGGTTCATGGATCTAGTTTGAAAATGTGATGAAATAGAGGTCCACAAGGAAGCTGAAGAAGGACATTGAAGCATCAATTAGGTTTGATCATACTCATTACGAAGGTTGTATCCTACTCATTAGAGGTTGGAGTCTCAATCAGGTTCTAGCTTACAATGATAATTTTCTTGCATCTTCAAGGTTGGTACCTCAATCAAGTTGTAGCTTACCACAAGTGGTAGCTTGCATATTTTTGGGGTAGTTGAATCCTGCAGGTTGGGGCCTACAAATTGATGTAAATAAATTAAATATTTAGCAGAATAAGAGTTGGTAGTTTTCTCCCATTTGGTTTTCCACTTAAAAAATTTGTGTCTCTTTGTGATGTGTTTCTTTCTTGTGCTATTGATTGCTATTTTCTTGATATAAATTATGATATAATGCTTATGGTTCATTTCTATATGGATGTACACTTGAGAAATATTTTGAAATTGACATCACTCTAATTCATCCCCCCCCCCCCTCTTAGTGTAATATTTGGGCCAAAAATAAGGAAATAAAAATTGAAGAAAACCATTATGGAAGTACCTAAATACACTCCACATGATGGTGTCGAAAATTTTGGTGATAGTTTAATTAAACATGATGACGTTACTATTACTAGGGTTTTAACATACCTATATAGATGTATGGATGAAGTTGAGGAGCAAGAAGGTTATATGGACAATTAAATGGAAACATGCACTTATGATATACAACAATTCATCCTAAACAATTGTTACTTCACTGCAATGTCACTGTGATGGAAATTGATTCGACATCTCCAAGTTTAAATGTGCATAATAAAACACAAAATTTTGATGATAGATTTTTTTTCTCATTTTATGATACATTGATGTAGCAAAAAAATAAATGCAATGGAGGATTATTCTTCTATACATAGTTGGAAGGAAAAGTGCTAACTAAAGGACATGGATATTTTGGAATACCTTAAGAAGATTGCAATGTTGAAATCAACAATTATGCACCAAGCAATAGACTCAAACTAAAAAATAAAAAACAAGGATCATATAATTGATGGATTAAGAAAGTTATGTAACCAAAATTTTAGATGATTTTGTGAGTGAAACTTATATGAATTATAAGGAAAAGTTTGAAGAAAGAGTCGCTAAAACTAAAAACATTGTTAGAAGTCCGAAAGAGGAGTTGGGAACAAGACTTGAGGCTTTGGATATACCTCCATTGAAAATTGTAAGTCCTCCTTTGGATAAACTTAATATCAAATTGAAGGAGAACTATAATATAATTAAAAATTTAAAGGTTGAATTTGAAAAAACATAGAAGAGGAGAAAGAGAATATAATGAATATAATGGGAAAATTAAATAATACCTATGCTAGGAAAGGTGGTAAGTTGAAAGAGAGACATTTGGAATTTATCAAGGTAGGATAAAGGATTAAAGAACTTGAATATACTAAAAAAAAGTTGTATAGTAATTTATATCAAGGTGGTAAGGATAAGGGTAAAGGTAAAATCCAGAGCATTCCAACAAAACAAACAGCTTCAATTTACTTGTAGAATTCCCTAAAAACATGAGAGAAGAAGTCTTAGGAAGCTATCACATCCAGAATGTTATATGTGATCTCCAGAATGCCTCATCACCAATGGTTGAATCATTAAAGGAAAAGTTAAATGAGAGAGGAAAATATTACATAGCTCAAAAATGAAATCTTGTAGAATAAAAAAGAAAAACATTTGGGATGTGACATTATAATACAAAACTTGAAAACCCAAATTGCTGATTTGAAGTGGTGATTACAAAGGCCCATAGTTGAGTCTATATCAAAATTTTCTAATAAAAATGAGAAACAATGGGGGGGGGGACAACATATTGAGAATGAAGTACAAAAATTAGGGGTCAATTGGTTGAAGTTCAGTCCTAATTAAAATATAATAAGAAATAACTTGAAAGGAATGAAAAGGATTTGTTAGAAGTATAAGAACTAACAATTGTAGAAGTATAAGAAGAATGTGGAATTTTTGAAAAATATAGTAGAAGATAAAGGAAAATTTTAAGGCTTATTGAAAAAGTATGTAAAGAAAATTCAAGAATTTGAGAAACACTTAAAACATGTACCTATTGTAGTTGTAGACCAATTAAAAGCCTCTACAAAAGGAAAGAAAGACTACTAAATTTTGTTTATGTCAAGAGGAGGGCTTGCAACACCTAAGAAACCTATAATTACATAATATAATTTGTTCATATACAATGGATATATAAATACATTTTAAAGGTGTAATATATATTTGGTCAATTAATTGAAAGTATTTGGTTTTATGCAATTAATCAATTCGGTTCATTTTATTTTTTATTATTTTCTAATAAATTTTCCTCTAAAAAAATCATATATTTATCACTAAAAAGAAAATTACATTTTAAAAATGAATGCCAACCAATAAAATAGCTCAAGATTGCTTTAAATAGAAATAAGGTAATGGGTCAAAATATATAGTGCTTTGTGCTTGTAAACATGTATGTGTGTATATAGTTACATATCAAAGTCTATAATACTTTCAAAGCTACATAAGGGTTCATATACAATAATAGTCCATAACCACAACATTTCACTTATGGAATCATTAATCTATGATATATCACTATAAAACATTTTAAAGCTATATATGTAATAATAAATATTAATTTATGCATTTAACCTCAAATTGAATGTATATTTCACTCTTGACCAAATTCTGGGCACAAAACAACATACATACAACCATTAAGCTATCTAAGTTATATAGGTATGTAGGTTACATCATATGTGAAACTTGTCGGTTATACATTTTTGTAGGGTGTACAATCAAAACTTATTTTCACAAAAATATGCACTTTTCACAAGATATATGCATTATTCACACATACAAGTTGATTTTTGTATTTTATAGTTCATATACCTACAAGATAAACAATCTATAGGACTATGGATATTTTGTAAACACTAAATATTGTATGTTGGGGTGATTTATTCCTAGAATTTAGTAAAATATTGCAAGATACATCACTTTGTGATTATAGACATGCAAGAGTGTGGACATTTACCTACAAAATCCTATGTAGTTGACCTACTATGCTAAGAATTTGCAATATTTGGAAATGACATTGCTTAAAACAAAAAATCAAGGTATTATGAATTCATGTTAAATATGTTACATACCTAATTATGCTTCAAACAACTTGTTATCCTTGGATTTAGGTTTGTTATAAGACATTCCATACCAACATCATTATCTCAAAATGGATTTCCATTCACTAAAAATATTCTACTTGTTAAGGCTATTCATATGGCTAAAGAAGAATCAGTTAGGGTTATATCATTATAAATTTACATATTATATCAAGGGAATGCATTTTTATATTACACAAATGAATTTTCCTCAATGCCTTATCTTCATGAAATTTCATAAGGAAAATGTGTACAATTTATTTAAAGATATGAATTTTCCATAAAACTCTAATTTCAAGAAGTTATCATGCAAATCCGAATGCATGGCTTGCATTTTTCACTCCAAGTTTTTCATTTTACAACTTTCCCTAATTTCATGCAAAAAACACATAATTTCTATTCTTGATTCTGTATTTTCCTTTTAAGGAATGCATATCCCATCTTAAGGAATGCATCACTGATAAATAGCCTATATAACTACCCTCTCATCATACAAAATTTAACAATGGGCATGCATCTTCCTTACACATGCATGTGCATTTTAACAAGGATGATTTAAACAAATGCCCTTCATATGGCCAACTTTAACACATGATTCCTTTGATTTTACAATAAAAATTTTAGCCTTTATGCACAACATGAATGTTTTTGTCTAAAAATGCCAATATAAGGTTATATACATGTGTCGAATCACTAATTATATTTTGTGAAAGTTGAACCACTCAATTTGGGTCAAAATTGAGGCTGGATTATTTTACTCTAAGACAATTTTGTCTTCAAATTTACATGAAATACCAAATCTAGGTGTATGAAAGTTAAATTTCTGCTTCTTCAATTTAACTTTAAACATAGGTAAATTTAACATGTACCCAACTCCATATTACAACATTTAAAACAATTTTTCAGAGCTATAAGGAAGCTAGGGCATGTATTTTAATTTGGTCACCTAGTGCAACTTTTCCTTCCAAATTACAATGCACTCTTTGCCTCTTTTACACAACAACCCTTCTTAATTTTTCAATTGAAAAATCAACGACATGGATATGTATATTATGAAAAACCAAATCCTCATAAACTTTCACAACTCAAAAACAAGGTATATTACAACCTTGGCTTACGTTTTACAAACATGTTCTACATTTCTAAGGTTTTTCTAGGCATCTCTCCTATTTTTGCACAACATAGTCTCTTTATGACTATAGAATCTTTTATTACTACAAAGCATTTTTGCAGTGGAGTCATTTTAATTAATTTTTATTCTAAGTTATGTTATGATATTTTGTGAATGAAATCAATTTTATTGGATGGTAATCTTGTGTGATGGTTACTCGTGAAACATGCATAATCATTGTTGCTTCTTATTTCTTAATCACAAATGGAAAACAGTGAATGTTGATTCATAAATGATGGCTCCTTGTGTAGATTCATAAATGATGGAGCATGGTGGCAGGCCATGGGAACTCGCGGATCACGATTGGGTTCCACATGTCCCTATACATTCATTTAATATTTTTTAGAAATCCAACGATGATCAAAAGTAGTTAGAAATCAGATGAATGCCATGGAACCAAGAATAATAATAATAAAATGATAATTATTTAGTATTTTTCACTGTTATGAACAATTTTATCTATATCTTCAAAACTAATCATCGATGTCTTTTCCATATTGGACGAGAATATTGTGATATTCAACGTATATGATTAAAAGGAAATAAATAAATCATTGGCTTATTTTTTGCCACCTATTACACCTTGGCAGCCATAGTTAACCCTAAGGCACCAAACAACCCATGGGATGAATATTTTTCTGATGTGATAGTGCCATATGTTAGAACATAGTGGCATACCATGGGTTGTTGGTGGGTCATGAAAAGGCACCACATGTCCCCAATAGTTTGTTGAATAGGTGTCAAAAGTATGATGAATACCATAAATTATCAAAACACTAACGAATGTTGGGGCATAAAGGATAAAAATAATTAAAAATGATAATGATTTGGTAATTTATGATGATACAATCAATTTTATCCATTTTTTCAAAATTTTCTCATCATATTAATACACCATATCTAGTAATATTAGGAATTTTAACACAAAATTATAGAAGTAAAAAAAACTGCATGGCAAGTATTTTTTATTACATTTATTTAATCCAATGAAAATATTTGGTTGCACATATAAAATAATATTTTTTAAAGCATATCACTAAAAATTGTGTTCATAATGATATGACCTATATAACATCATTGAATAAGAAGTAATTGAAAATTATTTTAAGTTTAAAATGTCACTTTACATGGGTCTTGGTCCAGTGCTCAATGTGGAGTTTTTACCATCTTACAATAACTCTTTACTTGAGAAATCAACTATTTTACTTGAATGTCTAATCAAAATTGATCTCAAGTTACGCAAAATAATATAAAATTACGATATTAATGTTATGAAACCAGCTCCAAAAATAGAAGAAAAGAGAGATCGATGCCTTAGAAATTATCCACTTTGAGAGGCGAACCTCATTTACATTACATAAATAAACAATTCTTGGACGATTCAAATGATAAAACCTCTTTTCTATATATAGGAGTCCATGGGGTCACAATATAATCCTATCCGACCTAACAATAATAATGTAAGGGCACAACAATAACAATAGTGGAATTTTATGGGGCACAATAATAACAATATGTGGGCTATAGGGGTACAAAAATAATAATAAGGGGGCTACACTAACAAAAATAAGGGACTACACTTGTAATATAGGGACCTAAAATTCCACTCTCCTTCAAAAAATTGTTGTCCTCAACGCTTGAGTAGCTCTGGATGCTTTTGTTTAAAATTATTATCCTCTCATGTGGAATATTCAGTGGGTAAGTTCTTCCACTTGATGAGATACTCTGAAATTGATCAATTTCGTAGCTGTCGAGTTCTTGTTTCTGTGTCTGCTTCAGGTTCCAATATGATTTTTCCTTCCTCATCAAGTTCTAGAAATACTGTCTGAACTAGAATTATCTCACCTATAACCTTCTTTAAGCATGAAACATGGAAAATTGGGTGTGCTCGAGAAGAAGAAGGAAGCTCCAATTTGTATGCCATAGTACCAATCTTTTGCAACACCTTTTAAGGACCATAGTACCTTGGCGATAACTTATTATCCTTATTATATTGCTTAAGGGACATTTATTTGTATGGTTGTAGTAGTAAAAATGCCCAGTCTCCTACACCAAAAATTCTCTCACTGCGATGTTGATCTGCTTGTTGTTTCATTCAATTTTGCGCCAAATTTAGGTTATCCTTTAAGAGTTGGAGAACTTGTCGTTGATTCTCGATGTGATCTTCCACTGCTTGAACCTTATAATTTTTTCTTAAAGATGATGTGATGGATGGTGGATGATATCCATAAAGTGCTATAAATGGGGTCATTTTTTTTACAGTATGGAAGGAAGTGTTATACCACCATTCAGCGAGAGGTAACCACTTGACCCATTATGTTTGATTAGCAAATAAAAAAAACGAAGATATACTTCCAAACACTTGTTCACTATCTCAGTTTTCCCATCGGATTAAGGATGATAAGATGAGCTATGGGCTAGTTAACTACCCAAACAAGAAAATAATTCCATCCAAAAATTTCCAATAAAAATGGGATCTCTGTCACTTACAATAATATTTGGGTTTCCATGTAGTTTTTGAATTGTTTCCATAAATGCAGTAGAAACTGTACTTGCTTTAAATTGATGAGATAATGCACACAAGTGTGTATACTTGGTAAGTCTATCAACTACCACCATGATGACACTCTTTCCTTCGGACTTAGGTAAACCTGTGATAAAATCCATTGAAACCTCCTCCCAACATTGAATTGGAATGGATAAATGTTGAAGAATACCCAAGGTCTTAATTCTCTCAACTTTATTTTGCTGGAAAACCAAACATTCTGCCACAAACTTTTGAATATCAGATTTAAGGCCATCCCAAAAAAGTTCTTTCTTCACCCTGTGGTAAGTTTTTGAAAATGCTAGTGTCCTCCTAAGGGAAAGGTGTGCAATTCCAAAAGAATATTTTGTTTTAGTTGGAAATTATTACAAATATATAAGCAATCTTTGTACCTTAAGGAATCAGTTTTCCAACTAAATGTATAAGAACACTGTTACCGATGAAATAGGTAACCTGACCTCAAAACGAGAACTCTAGCCCAAAAAGACTCAAAAAACATGAAAAAACACCCCAAAAACAAAAAAAGTGTATTCGAGAATGCACATGGTTTTTTTTTAAGGTCAAATTTCAACATTTTATAAAATTATGCTAAAAATAAAATTGTTTCTTGAAAGAAGGATTGAAAAAACACCCTCAAAACAAAACCAGTTGATGCTGGAATAACAAAAAAAAAAAATTGTGTCATATTTTTGACATTTTTAAAAATAGAAATAACATTTTTTTATTTTTACAATTCAAACATTAAAAAAAACCTAAAATTTAAGAAAAAAAATAAATTTAAAAAATAAAAACATTTTAATGCTTAAAATTTAAAAATATATAGGAATAAAAAAATTAAAAAAAAAAACAAAATAAAAATTTTAATTCAAACATTAAAAAAAGCTAAAATTTAAGAAAAAAAATAAAAAATAAAAATTAAAAAAAAATTAAAGATTAAATTTCAAAATATATAGAAATAAAAAAATAAAAATTAAAAATTAAAGAAAAACAAAAAAAGAAAGAAATTATAAAAAATGAAATATAGAAATTAAATTTAAAAAAGAAAAAGAAAATGTCTATTAAATTAAAAAAAAAAATTTAAAGAAATATATTAAATTCTAATAAATTTAAAACTTAAAAAAAAAACAAAAACAAAAACATTATTGAAATTAAAGTTAAAAAATGAAAAATTAATTAACAATAAAAATATTAAATTAAAAATATATATATATTAAAAAAACAAATAGATTTAAAAAAATAAATTAAATTTAAATTATAAAAAATAATATATATATATATATATATATATATATATATATATATATATATATATATATATATATATATATATATATATATATATATATATATGAACTTAAATTAAAAATATATATATTAGATTCTATTAAATTAAAAAAAATGTTAATATTAAAATAATAAATTAAATTAAAAAAAATATTAAATTAAAAAAAAAAAATATTAAATTTTAATAAATAAATGAATAAAAAAATAAATTTTGAAATAAAAAATAAATTTTAAATATAAAGAAAAAAAAAACATTGTTAAAATAAAAAGTTAAAAAACTTCAAAATCGATTAAAATTGAAAAATTGAAAAAAATAAATTAAAAAATATATATTAAATAAAAAATAAAATAAAAACAAATTAATTTGAAAACATTAAGTTTAATTAAAAAAAAATCTAATTTTAAATACACAATTTTAATTTAAATAAAAAAATACAAAAATTTTATGTAATTAAAATTATATATATATATATATATATATATATATATATATATATATATATAATTCAAATAAATAAATAAAAATACAAAATTTACTAAATTTTAAAAAATTAAATGAAAAAACTAAACATAAAATTTAATAATTAAAAAAAATGAAAAAAAAATCAATTAAATAAAAAAAAATACAAAATTTAATAAAAATTATTAATAAAATTTAGAAAAAAAAAATTAAAAACAAAAAAATGAATTAAAAT